>CM022540.1:16640873-17240873 GCA_012273795.1 Dendrolimus punctatus | reverse complement strand
GAAATAAATAAGATTAAAAAAAACTAAAGGAATCGACTCGTTCCATCGTTTGATGAAAAGTACATAGATCCAATAAAGTCAAGCCGTTGGTTTTCATTGGTGCTGTCTGTACGGACCCTAATGTATACGTGTCGTTTCCGTTTGGTATAAGATAAGGAACGACTAAAGACTGTATCGGTCGTTTATTGTTTAAGGTAAGACACATTCTTAATTATAGGGTTTCTGGTGGGAACTCCACGGGCGATATTTTGCACAGAGTTTTATTAGAAAAAGTCAAAATTGAATATACTCGTAGGAAATTGATTGTTTTTAATGCATTGTGTGTTTGTGTTGAAGGTTTTAGCTGTGCCCAATTGTAACCTAATAATAACGTAATAAAGCAAAATATCCAGTACTTGAAGACAATTTAATAAAGGAGTTTCATGCTAAATGAGACATAAAATGTAACCTGTGAAGAAAATATTGTGAAGATATCTGTACAACGAGATTACTTTCCTATAGGTGAAAATGATGAAATAATTTATTTTTTATTTTTTCGGATGTTTGAAATATCAATGCGCAAAGCTCTGATTACTACTTACTTACTAATTACTAAAGAAATTGTACAGTTCAACATATCTACAACGTTTCGCTAACACTGCGGCCTATTTAGGTTATTTTAATATAAATATCGCTCACAATTATTTTGTGGGTGAGTTAGTATGTGTTGTTACAAGTCGATACTGACTTACTAATAAAGTAATAACACACGACTTTAACTACTAATAAGTTTAACCGAGAACTCCAAGGATCAGCATCCAAACAGTACTACTGGAAAAATAAATCCCTGAAACTTCGAGGTGATTTTTTGCCTTCTTACTACAAGAAAGCACCAGTACTCGATAAAGTACTGTCAGGATCCACCACTACCTACAACTACTTATGCAAATGCATAAATTGTATATTTAATAGTCCTTCGAGCCGGAAACAAATAGTACATAACTACAGATGTATTAATCTTATGTAACCTTATGTAACACTTAAACGCACCCTCGTACAATCTGAAGGGTCCTACAACGTTAAGAATTCTTTAGGCAATTGTTAACAGAAGCTGTCAAGTCCAGATTACAGACCTCTGATGTTAGTTATTGCACTCATTATATTAACATCTGCCACACCTTATATCATTTGTTAAGGCTGCACGTCGTTTCCAACTTATAAATACAATTCTAGCACCTGATTTAAAAAAAGAAACGACTGCATTCATTGACTCAATTTTTTGTTTACGTGGTTCACTGCCATATAGATTAATCCATTCATTCAAAATCTTTATATATAAAAATGAATCGTAAAATATACATTCGATCATATGATGATCTTAAGCAAAGTTGTTGTGCATGAGCTAGAGGTTTCTGATTTGGTTCACAATTGGACCCGGCAGGTGGCGCTGCGGTCGGCATATCGATTGAAGCTTTTCCGGGCAGGACGACGTCTGCCGGGACAGCTAGTAAGATATAAATGGAACATGTAATATTGGTTTAATCATAAAGAACCGGTTTGGGAATTAAGTCAGATACTCTGACTTAAGGTTTTTCAGAGTTCCAAGAATGTTAAAGTCTGAAATTCGTACGCGAATAAAAGAATAAATAATTTCTGGCTAATAAAAAAGATACGTTAAATAAATAACCAGAAAAGTATTGTTAAGAATGTTTCAAAGACATATTTCCCTTGTCGCACAAATTCTTTGCCTTTTGTCGTATCTCGCCTCAAAATAGCATAATGCAGCGTTGGGTACCCAGATAAACAGACCGCTGCGCTGCGGTACGACGGAGATACTCGTAATTATTCGAAGTGGAAAAGCTTGGGCTACGGGGCTTTATAATAACTTGAATAAATTTAATATATTTTACCTTTTTATGGGCTAAAGACCTTAGTAATGAAACACGTAAGTTGCGTTATATTATGTAAATAACAGATGTCGAAAATGTTCATATTTCTCAACTTAATATGGGAAAAAAATCCAAGTAAATTCGGGTCGAATCTCTTTCCAATGACGTAAAAAAGAAAAAAAACATTTATTTAGATCTATAACTCAAATAAGAATACATTACACTAGCATAAATAAATAAATGTACAATGTAACATGCAGTACATAAAAAAACGAAGCAAGTGTAACTCTAAAATGGACCTTTTTTTTAACCGACTTCAAAAAAGGAGGAGGTTCTCAATTCGCCGGGATATTTTTTTTTTTTGCTTTTTTATATGTATTTTCGCCGATTACTCCGTGATTTATGATCCAATTTACGTGATTCTTTGTTCGACGCGGAATAGCTTCCAATTGGTCCCCTAAAATTTTACATAGTTTGACTCAGTAGTTTTCATTTTACGATCATGTTTTTGTTCTGGTTTCTTGGGACCTATATTTTTTAAGAAGCGCGGCACCATTCGTAAGTCCACCCATACATAGCTAGACACTAAAAAATAACCAATAAAAAATAAAAACGTCGCTTAAAAAAACCGACTTCAAAAACTAAAAAACTAAAATGTATAAAATAACTTATTTCTAAAGCTATCATTATTAATATATATTATCTAAAACATCTTGAAGTCAGTGCAAAGTAAAACATAATAAAAATTACTAAGCACCGACTTTAAGATGTTTCAGATAATATATATTAATAATAATAGCTTTAGAAATAAGTTATTTAATACATTTTAGTTTTTTAGTTTTTGAAGTCGGTTTTTTTATGAGGTGTAATGTGTCATGGACACCCTACTCTTCGGGGCGCGGTAGGGTAGTGTTGGACTCCCGATAGTATGCTCGGACCTACAAATATATAGTGTGAGATAGTTATATTAATAAGAGTTCAAAAAGAACAGTATAAAGAAACACACGTCAGAACACAGACGGGATAGGTCAGGTAAATGTGCCTGACCCACCTGACCATTATATAGCACTGGTGTCACGAATAAGATCAGTTTGGTGAACTTGGTGAAAATACAAGAACTTTTTTTAATATAAGTCTAAAACTAAACCTAAAAACCTTCAGCCACCTGTGCAACGAACGGTTCTCAATAACATATCTCTTGTCCATCGAACGGATCTGGCTCCCACCTGATGTTTTTCTACAGCGCTACGATACAGGGTTGATCAAAAAAACTTTCACAAAATTCCTTCGATGTCGGCTGATTTTAATTATTGGTGACATCTTTTTTTTTTTTTTATTGCAGGAGATTAGCAGACAGGCAGACGGCCCACTTGATGGACAGCGGTTACCATCGCCTATGGACATTTGCAACACCAAAGGTGCTACGAATGGCTGCTGCTCTCTTTAGGGAGCCTGGAACCTGGTCACTAATGCCGGAACACAACACAAGGTTGTTATGGCGACATACTCTAGACCAGGGGTAGTAGCCATCCAGTCGGGCAAATGCCCTACCACCTGGCTGTGGGTTGTTTTGTCGCCTCTTACGACAGGCCGCCGGGCCGCAGGAAATTGTATTCTTTCTCCGTTCCTGCACGGATAAAAACACATCTGTAGTAGTTCAAATATCCATAGACGACGGTAACCGCATTCCATCAGATAGGCCGTCAGCCACTGCTATAATTGAGTTATGAACTGAATACTATTTAGAAAAACTCAAAATATTGTTACGTGCGAGCGGAGTTACGCACTTATGGATTGGAAGAAAACACCAGTTTTTGATTTAAAAACTTTTATTGACTTACACAGCCGCACGTAGTACCTCTCAGCCGGGTCGCCCCTATACGCACGACCAACGATACACAGTCCCGACGATAAGTTGTCACACCCTCAATACCGTCGCCGATATTGCGTAGACCACCTCCGATATTATCTAGCTCGCCTCTGGTTCCTCTCTCAAACTACGCTACACACCTCCTTCACGTATCTGTCCACCAAACTTGTCACTAAATTCACCACTTGATTCGTCTCTGTCTTCTATAAATTTTCTCTTCCAACTCTTTAGTATCGCACTTATCGCTTCACCGTCTTGGACTGAACTCAACTTTAAACTGCAACTTTCAACTCTAAACTGCCCGGTAGGCGCGCCTTACGCTGTTTATCCGGAAGAATTTTCTAGAATCCATCTATCTATCTTTTTCTTTCTTTCGTCGTCTATCTCTTTTTAACATCTATCTATCTCTTTCTTTCGTTTATCGTCTATCCTTTTCTGAATATATCCGTCCTTGTCTTTTCCTTCCAGAAATTTCTAGTTCTTTCTAAAAGTTCTAAAACTGATTTACGCTGCAAGGCAGCTCCACCCTCGGTCGTCACAATATGTACCTAAGGGATATGAAAGTGGCGCGTCTTGTTTCTATCCAACAATAAACGAGTAGAAATAAGACAAATAACTCTGTACTTAGCTTACAGAAGCGCGGATCGTATATAACTCGAAAGTGGCGTAACACCCAATGAAATATGCAGGAAGCACGAAACATTTTCGGGAGGATTACCAGACATACATTTGGTAAATTATAACATTATTTATCTAATGTTTATTCTTCAAATAATAAGCCATTATATTGTAGGCCGAATATGCTGACGACTTTCATCTGGGTAGTTGTGCTAAGGGTAATTTTTGAGGTCCTTCCCCCTTATTCCCTATAGCACATCAAGTAGTGGCGAGTGTATATAATTGCCCTACCTCCTGCATTGGCGCGGGTTTCGATAATATAACTCAAGAACAGAGGACGGCAGGACAATCAAATCAATAGTTACATCCGATTGATCATATGGGACGAAAAATCAAGCTACTAACCCGAAACTGCCCTGGAAACGTATAACAGCTATCGTCGAGGATTAATTGGTTGTTCACACTCGATATAGCGGTTAAAAATTTGCACAAATGTCTGCGGAGGGGGTTGGTCATCTGCGCGCGATCAGGTAGGCGATATTCGACTTACTATGTGTTGGGGCGGTGGTGCGGCTTTGTCCCTCCAGAGTCGTCGCGTGATGACATTATATCGTTGGCCAATGAGTCAATGAGCCTCCTTAAAAAGGAACAGATCGGAAGACGCTAGCGTGATTGATTAAATTCCGATCATATAATCAAACGAATGAACCAATCGAAATAATTGGCCTAAGCACTGGGTTAATTGCATATCAAAAGACGTTGCAGCCAAATACTTAATTATGGTTGACATTTTTTTTGGGCATATTTTGACAAATAAAAGGGATGGGACTTAAAATCACTTAGAGCCTCTTGAAAATCAACGCTGCTTGTGAAAGTAGCATTATGCTAAGCAAGAGCCTTTTTATGACACCACAATTAATTGTTATATCTATTTATCTTGACCTAAATAAATAGTCTTCCTCTTTCTTTCGAAAATAATTTTTCAACAATAAAATACACAACAGAATATTGTTTTAAGAAAGTCCGTTTATTAATGTTTGAGATATGGATACAGTAGCCAAATGATGCAAATTAGTGGATATTCGTTGTGTTTACGGAAATCTTCAATCTCCGTGGTTCTACATACAATTGGCCGATGTCAATTTTAAGTTCGTTTTAATCAGTATATTGCGTATTGTGTTAAAATCATTATCCTAACAACACACCTGCGGAACGTACTGCGTGGAGACCTAGGCGACTGAAGGATTGGCGATAATCCGAAACGGGCCCAATTTCCACCAAAGTGTCATAGGAAAGTTAAAAAACAATCACCTATAGATATTTGCAACACGAAAGGCGTTACAAATGCGCTGCTCCTTTCTTAAGTGAGACTGGAACTTTGGCACTAATGTCGGAATACAGCTCACGGTTGTTATGGTAGCATACCCTAGACCAGGGTTGGTAGTCATCCAGACGGGGATAATATCCTACCACCTATCTTACCACCCTGGCTATGGGATTTAGCCGCCTGTACTAATAATACTATATAAGTAATAGCTACTTGGTATTAATAACTGGCAATAAATTGTTGAGCAATTGACGGGATACTCTATAAAGTAATATATAATACTTTGCAGTCTTCTAAAGCTAATCCACAGAGGAGAATAATTTGTTCGCAAAGTGTAACAGACAATATATTCGTATAAGCTGTCCTGGTGCAAAAAGGACAGCCGTCACATTTTGCGCAATGCTTCAGTGACGCCTGAATAATTTATGTGCGCAAATGGGTTTGAAATCACATTTTCATTGGAAGAGAAGTTAGAAAGGTTAAATGCTAATTCGATGTTAACCAATATTTCCGTTACAACCGCGAAGTGAAATCCATTACACGTCGTAAATCCTTGAATAATTAGAACGTTGAAATCTGGTGTAGCTTTATGGAGTTGAAGAAAAACCGCAGCATTTACGTTCATACTCAAAAATGTTAAGTAATCAGTAACATTAAAAGGACTTAAAAATTATAATTCACTTTAAAATTGGATCTACCGGCAAAGAGTTTCTTTAAAGAAATCTGTAAGTCGCTCTTTGACATTACCCGTGATCAGAAGGCTGGCTCATATTTCGCCTCAACAAATGAACATTGCCATACAAAGTGGCATTGCAGCCAGCTTCTGGGCACGCTCTTCGCTGGCAGTGATCTGCTACATAATGTACTTTAGCCTTAACTATTTAGTTTATATTTCAACTAGCTTCTGCACGCGACTTCGCCCACGTGGAAGGGTTGAAAAAAGTAAGTTAAAAAAATCCCCCATTTTCAAACATTCTTCATTGGTACTCTGTTCCTATTGGTCTTAGTCTGATGATATATAGCCTTCCTCAATAAATGGGCTATCTAACACTAAAAGAATTTTTCAAATCAGACCAGTAGTTTCTGAGATTAGCACGTATCAGTACACAACCAAACTCATCAACTTTATATATTTGTATAAGATAGTACGTGCTAGTAAACAATAAAAACACATTTAAAATAGACATATTGATATTATCATCTATTTTTATGACTGAAACGGTTTTCGCGGATAGTGAGTGACTAGGGCTGCGTTTCTTATTACAGTTCTTAGGTTTGAATCATGCTGAGGAAGTTTTTCTGACACATTAACCAATTGATTATAGTTTGTATATAAGTATTGTAAAGAAACTTTGAACAAGCGCTGTCCAAATAGAGCTATTAAGTAATTTGGATGTTATGCATACCCGAACATTTTAACCTGACATATTAAAGTATTTATAAACTCTATTCTTGTAGATGCGTCAGTAACTACTTTATAAGTGTTTCTCACTTTCTTTATTTTTATCTTTTACCATAATTTAATCACAGTATAACAAAATACTTCTTTGTCAACACAAATTTCCAAATAGTCTTTTTTTATGTTTGCTATAGGCAAACTGGCAGATGGGTCCACTTGATGGCAACTGGCTACCGTTGCCCATGGACATCCGTAACACTAAGGGAGTCGATGCGTTGCCTACCTCGTTGAGACTTTAAAAATCTTTTTACGCCCTTTTTGAAGAGCCCCCATATTGTAGCGCACAGAGAAAACGGCGGGAGGGATTATATTCCACAGCTTGCTCACCTACGGCATGAATGAGCGAGCGTACAGAAGATAACTTCCAAGTGTCAAGGAAGTGTGGATAAACTCCCAGTCACCGGCGAGCAGTGCTTTTACACAATCGTGCATTTTTACTCATACTCTTATCACTCTGTTTTTCCCGATACCCACAACCTGGGAGTCTTGAAGTTCGGTGTACATAGTCACACCGAACTTCAAGACGTTTTGGTTAGGGTGCTCCATCTTAGACCATATCTTCGCTTAACATCAGGCTAAATCCTGGTCACACGCAAACCTATTCTACAAAAAAAGCTCAACATTATTTTCGTCACACCATTTTTATATTTCTTTAAAAGCTCTTATCACCTTGAGTATTTCCTCTCAATTTTCAACAACATTTTTCAAAGATCCATCTTTTTGACTCTTATACATAAGTGACCTAAACAAATGTTCAAAAACACTGGATTGAGTCAGCTGTTTTTTTCCTAATCCAGTTTATTATTAACTGATGGGACCTTGCCCGAGGACGCGTTGCGGATTGGATATGATAATCAAGATTTATGACTACTCATGTACTTTTATTAGGGTTTCTTAGCTATCATGGCCAAAAGGGAATCCTTAGAAAGTCGTCATGTCCGTTCTTTTATCTGTCGGTCTATCCGTGTATGCTTAAGCTTATCATGAAATTCAGAGTCATGGTTATACTTACGCAAACGAAATATGAACAGGATACAAACATTTTGAAGGCGTTCAAGTTTATCTAGTGGTTCCTGTATGTCTAGATAGTAGGCATCTGCATAATCAAGTAAGGAGAGAAGCAAAGATTGTGCAAGCATAACCTTAGTAGCAGTGGGTAGGAAATTCTTCAATGTCCTGAGCTTATATTAAGTTTTTACATATGAAATTGGCGTTTTGATTCGATTCCACAATAGCCTTCAATTCTACATTATCAACTTTAGTCTTCGGCCGTCCACGGGGCTTGTTCTACAGGTCGGTATTCGGAAAACGAAAAGGTTAGAAATAAAAACGCACTGTGTTTTCTTTTGCGACACCACCGCCATACTCATCATTAATCCTTCGAGTACTCGTAAATAGGTAATGCGACATTTCAAGTTTCCCATTTTGTAAACCGAGTGACGCAAAGAAAAAACCAAAGGGGCAAAAACAAATGAATTACGGTTTTCAAAATACAAAAGCATAAGTATATATAAGCTGTATAAATTTGAAATTGGTATTTCTAACCAAAGAGGAGTTATTTGAGATTAAAGTGGACAGTACGACAAAACGCTAACATCATATGTAAGGACCTAATATATTAATATTTATTACTTTATAAACTAAAATATATACGAGTGCGACTTTAGTTCTCCTTCTTACACACCATCCAAAAGTTGTCTGGAAGAAATCACCATGGGCGATAAGGCTGCTGGTGCACTTGTATATACATTGTTCATCATTTTAGGTACCGTTTTTGTATAATAAAGTATATTCTATTCTTTTTCAATATTCCGTAGACGAATGACAAGTATAGTGGATGGTTGTCATCCCAAATGAACCCCCATTGTCCGTGGAGTGACGCACTTGCCAAATTTTTTAGCATAGGAGTCATCGGTGGGCGAGTTGTTTCTGCCTTTGTTCAAGCAAGATATATTACACGGGACAAATCCTATAAATTACATACACACAATTAAATCTTTAACAGATTTTTTGTTTTGTGTGTTTGTTAATCTAAATAAGTACCAATTCTTTCAGAAAAAATGATATATGCATTAGGTAACCCTTTTACTGTTGTAACATGTATTGCTTAGCCTAACATAATTAATACAAGTTTATACATACATACATAACTTCACGCCAGGTCCCTTGCGGGGTAGGCACGAACAACAGGGTGCCATACAGGCTTATTCTTACACACCTCACTTGCTTCTTTGACATTCATAGCTCTTGTCATGCACGCTCGTCTATTCTTAAGGCTCCTGACATCACCTTCTGCTAATACAACTTTATGTGATGTTATTTTTGATAATAATGTTATCTATAAATATAATAAAACTGTCGAGAGGTCGAATTTCTGTACAATGAAAAAAAATGCTAAAAACCGAGTCAGGGGGATGTAAGAAGTGAAATAGAACTAATTTAGATTTTTTTCAAATTTTTTGTTTCTCTATTTGTCGGTTTCTCTGTATGTCTGTCTGTTTGTACCGGCTAATCTCCGAAACGACTGGACCGATTTACATAAAATTTTCTATGGTGGTAGCTTATATCCCTGGTCAACGTATAGGATACTTTTGATCCCGAAAAATTAAAGCGTTCCCGTGGGATCATTAAAAAACCACACCACGCGGGCAAAGGCGCGGGCAGAAGTTATCGTTTATATGGCAAAACAACGTTTTCCGGGTCAGCTAGTTATTAATAAAAAAATCTAACTTATAAAAAAATTCTTTCATATAAAATTCACAAAGTCAGCGTGACTGTGGTGAAAAGTGATACTTAAGGAGTAGGAAAATTCTTATCTCATCATAGCAATAAAACTAAAAAGTAAATTAAATTATATAACGTTTCTAGTTAAAGAGTGATTTTCAGTAAAACATTGACTAGTTCTCAAGAAAAATTTAATTTGTATCTTAAGAGATAGTTTCAAGATTGTACTTCTTTTGTCAAGTGCATAAAATTATACGGAAAACACGGAGCAAAGAATTTTTATAAATTCGTATTAAATTGTACCAAGATTGTGAGCAAAGTTGTGCTCGTATTTATTTTATTTTAAAGCATTAAAGTCGGGGATACACCGTCCATTTTTAATATCAAGCTAATTTTCCGTGAATAGTTTCATTTTGATGAAACACCCAACTTTTTCTATTACAAACATTTTCGATTGTGTAAATCGCTAGTGTATATTAGGGTGGTCGTTAAAAATTAAATTTCTTGCGACGCCCCCTAAAAAGCTTCCTTTTAATGAAAAAACACTGGGAATTTTTTTTTAATTTTTTCAAGTCAAGACATCACGTGCCTCAAGAAATTCAAGTTAAAACTAAAAAATATAATAAAAATTGAAAGATAAGCTTGAATCACGAAGAATTTTAAACTTTTTCTGAAACTATAATTTGAAATTCATCACTGAGAATGATAATACGGAAGGTATTTCATTGTTAAAACTTTTCCAATCTTAAAATAATTATTACTTCTAAGTATGAAGAAGTTTCCTGAAAAAACATGATATTACCCAAAAATTTACTTGAATCGTCTTGAGGCACGTGTTTTGACTTGAAAAAATTATAAAAAAAATCCCAGTGTTTTTTCATTAAAAGGAAGCTTTTTAGGGGGCGTCGCAAGAAATTTAATTTTTAACGACCACCTTAGTGTATATACTTACTTATCTGTTAATGTTTATCGTCATTAAAAATTAATACCAATGTCACGGTAATTAACAATGGTGTGTCACAAATAATGAGTTAAACTCTTTTAAATACATCTGCGTGACACACTCCCAAAGACAAAATTATCCCAGATGAAGTAAGGAAATAACAGGAAGAAAAGTTTTTATAATTTCTTTCGAATTAACATCACTTTCATAGTTTGCTAAAATCTATTGTCTATCAATAAAATCAAAGTTATTTCTTTTTTACATTTATAAATTTCATTGAATGCCTTCCTTATTTATTATATTTATAATCAAACATTACATTGTCATCAAACACACAAAAACTTAAAATATACAAATATATGTCCTACAGCCTAATTACAAAATAAAAGAGAAAAAAATAGGTCCCATATCACCGTCAGTTAAAAACTGGAAGTGTTGTCATGTTGGATGGCAATACTTATGCGGGTACCCTAAATACATACGTATTTTTTTGTAAGCGCCTTCTCTCTATCATTGTCCAAGACAGAGGTTCTTGTTTTCAATTCTGTTTTATATCTTCATTCTTTTTTTTCCCATAAAAAAAAAAAAATTACATTCTATAGTTACGTTACTAGATAAATAATTTTACGCATCTGGGATATGTTGGTTTTGATTTATAAATTTTACCTACATGTTTATAAGTTTTGTATATACGCTTATCTAGTATTATCCACTCTATTTGCCAAATTTACATTGCAATTTGTGTTTATGTATCTAGTTTTACATTATTCTCTATTTCTTTTTCTTAGTGTTGTCACGTTGGATGGCAATGCTAACGCGGGTGTCCTAAATACATACCAGCCTTTTGGTCGCGTGAGACTTCGGTCAACCGTACATAAAAGTCTCGATTAAGACGTTGAGTTTCTGGACCCCATGGCCCCAGAATTTCGTAGCTAAAGACGACAAATGTGTAATTAATGAAGTTAATAATAAAATTAACTTTGTCGTTAAATGCAATTTCATTAATAAGTTAAACAGTATTTATAAAAAAACACTAGGCTTATAAACTAGTAGGTAAACATAGTTCATAAAACCAAATAGTACTTGTATTGCAGAAATCACACGTAAGACAGACATTCACCGCTCGCTCGATGTGTTCGACTAAGCCTTTGGGCTTTGGTTTATCCATCAACAAATACGAAATGTCGGCACGTGCTCAACTTAGCGGTTTCGTTGGCATTTAAAGCTTCGTGTTGTGGGACTTCTCATTGTACGACTTGTGGGCACTTTTTTTGTTCCGTGAATTTAGTAGAATGGTAGACGGCCCACCAGATGGAAAGCGGTTACCATCGCCTATGGACATTGTAACACTACCAAGAAGAAAAATAAAGAATAGAATATAATGAAGAAGAATAATAGAAAAATGGAACCTGGCCTAAATGCCGGAACACAACTCAAGGTTGTTATGGCAACATACTTTTGATTAGGGATAGTAGCCATCCAGACAGGCAAATATGCTTCCCCCCCAGGGGGTGCCGCCCTGGACTCCCCTCCGTCCAGGAAGCGGCACAAGGGGATCCGTCCCCGGGGCCCCGAGCGGCCACTGTCACATTCCCCCTTCACTCCGTGACAGTGGTGTCCCACCTATACACTTTCCAAATCCCTGTATTCCCTTCTTTCCTTCCAAACCTCCTCTCCAAACACCCCTCCCTTCCGAAGCGATCATCAGCGTTGAGCTCCGCTCCACTGACCGCCGAGGAGAGGGTGCGTGGCACGACCAGGAGGAAAGCCAAGGCCAGCCGGACGGCGCCGGGCGCAACCGCGGCCGCGACGGCAGAAACAGCCGCCGCGGGGAGCGGGAAGGAGTAACGCCCGTGGTTAAATCGCAGCCACGGGCGGGCGGCAGCGGGCGTCGAGGTCTGGGGGATCCAATAGATCTCCGCCCGCACTAATGCCGCGAGAGGGCGCGAGAGGCAGCCGCGCGTCCCTCTCAGGGGAATGACGTTTCCCCGGCCCGCACACAGGAGAGGCCGCCTCTGTTTACGAGGCGGCCAGCCGCTGCCGGGGTTGCGGGTTAAGCTCGCGCATGTACCGTGACCCCGGCGCTAGGCGGAAGAAGGCTCCCATGGGGTTTTAGTGGATATACCGGCGCCGGTCGTATTGATTAATCGGCGTCGGGGAGTCCCACATACCGGCCGCGCGTGATCCCCCGCGCGGCTGACGATGCGGCAACGCATTTCCCCAAGTAAAAAAAAGGCAAATGTCCTTCCACTTAGATGTGGGTGATTTTGCCGCCTCTTATAACAGGCCGCCTGGCAGAAAGATATTCTATTCTTTCTCTGTTCCTGCACGAATAAAATATATAGACACTTTCAGAATTGTTTTCACAGTTAAGCGTTTTTATTCTAGACTACGAAATTTAGAGGTGAGTAGCTATTTTAAAAGCCGGTTAACTAATGGTTGTCAAAAAAAGTCACAGATAAGTTATCAACCCTTTCGCCAACTGGCAAATGATTGTCAAATGAAACCGACATCGAAAGCACAGGTTGACGCTTTAGCCGTTAGTCGTCAGCTGCCGGCTGGCGATTCATTCCACCATTAGCCAAAAAGCCATAACTACTTTTTAGTCAGTTCAGTCAGTTATTATTAAATAAAACAAAATATCTTCTTAACTTAACTTCATTCCTTACGCGCTAGTTAAGTATGCTAAATTTTAAAGACTGACATTACTTCTGGGGTGTTAGTAACAATTTCTACTGACTATTTTCTTAAGTTTTTGCGACTAGTACACAGAATAAAACTACGTTTTAACAGCTTTCAGCGCGGTTTTTATTCCATCGTTTCACCCACGCTTTCAATAGCCTCGATCACGGAAAACAACTATGCCAAGTGTGAATGAGTAATGTTAAAGATTTTAGTTAGCCTACTGTTTCAGGTCCCCCTGCCGTGCAACATCTGAGCGACACGGCTTAGTCTGGAAGATAGGATGAAGCCAAAGAATCAACATATGTGTCATACCACAATAATAGTCGTCCAATTTTCCAAGCCTCCAAGGTTTTAGATGATTTCACAATTAAGGTTTGAGATATTTGGTTCTGTTCTATTTAAATACCAGATACCACAAATCAATCATTTAATGGTGTCAAGTTGGTTGTTCTAATATTTAAATCTCGTAAAGCAAATTGCCCGTTTAAATGACTTCTTTGAGGTATTTGATACAAATTTAACGTATCATTAGTAACGTGGTCAGGTTCACTTAATCTTCCCAGGAATCGAATTTCACCGTCCATTAGTTCTAGAAATAGATCAATGTTGCAGCACTTTACTTTAAAGGTGAACGTACAGCTATTCATGATATATGGTATATTAATAGTTAAAAATAGATGCGACGTGTTATATATATTCAATTTCTGAAGTGTTTCTTTTTTTTTGCAGAGAGGTCGATGACACACCTAATGAAAAGCTGTTATCGCCGCCTAAAGACATTTGTAACAAAGATGTCGTTAATATGCATCGGAGGCCGACAATCGAAAGGCGGATCAGGGGAACCTGATGACTGATGCCGGAGCACAACGCAAAATGATTATAGCGGCATACTCTAGGCTACGGGTGGTAGCAATCCAGACTGGGATATACCCTACCACCTAGTTGTGGGTTGTTTTGCCCCTCTTACAACTGGCCAATGGCCGCAGAATTTAGCATGCTTTCTCTATTCTTACACAATTCCTAAATTGTCTGATCCGCATCGATTCAGTTTAAAACTTAAACTATTAGCAACATTTGTGCTTTGAACTTCTAATTCGTGACTGTATTTCTTACGGTTTATGGACGGTCTAATCTCAGTTACATAGTTCCACTAATTCTGATTGCTATTTCAAATTCAAAAGTTTTTATCAAAAATAATTCCACTGGAGAATACTTTTTGAAGGCATATATTTATACATATCAGTTAAAATTTAATTTTACTTATTATGATGACTTGTAGTATGACAGAGGATATAATTATGTCAGAACAGATGAGTATAGAAGGAAAAGACATTGTGCCAACCTCAATTAGATGGGAGAAGGTGAAAGAAAAGAGAGATATGTCATTAGAGTAGTCTTTAAGCTAATCTAATGTACGGCAGTGAAAGATAGGTATGGCAGAAGAAGCATGAAAATAGGAGAAATGCAGTTGAAATGAGAGCTTTGAGAAGTCAATTTAAGTGATATGATAAGAAACAGTGTGATAAGAGAGCTTCGTGGATTGAAAGAAGATGTAGTGACAAGAGTTGAAAAAGGAATGTTAGGTGGTTTGGGCCTGTAGAGAGAATGAAAGAAAGCAGAATCACAAAACAAGTATATGACAGCAATGTGACTGGTGGAGTCGGTGCAGGTAGACCGAGACGTATTCACCATGATCAAATTGAAAATATTTTGAAGAAAGTTCAGATAAAAAGCAGTTTGAATAAGCGTATATATGTATTAAAAGATTAAAGAAAGTTGATAAAGCGAACGGTGTTTGTTAGGATCGTAGTAGGTGGAAATCCATAGTCTCTGCCTATCCCAATGGGAAACAGGCGTGACAATATGTATGTAAAAAAATAGTATTAGAATGATAGAGTTATTAATCATAACACCGTCTAAATAAAATAAGATAGTAAGAAAATTACTTGTGTTATTTAAAAGAAGTATTATACGAAGGTAGGTAGTAAGAAAACTAAATTACAGTAATTATTCAGATAAGCAAAAGCATTTAAGACAAAGGCGAAAATCGATGCAATGGAATTCATTGCCTTGTGTTTTGAGTTTCCTAGACATTTTAATCACAAGGGAATCCTCATACAATTGTCATGTCTGTCTGTACACATACATGTATATGTATGTGTAAGTGTCAAGAAGATGATAAATAAATAAGGTATGTTTGTTGTTTATTTAAATGAGTATATTTAATGGAATACAAACCCAGCGCTCTGTGAATATTTCCTCGCGTCAATCATGCATGTTTCGCAGGAGGTAATGTCAAAAACAGGCTGTGTCGTCAAGTAACTTTGTTATGGAAATGTGATATGAATAATAAAAATGACGAGGAAATAAGAAATCCTTGCCGAAATATAACGAGATGAGATCTCAAATAAAGAGGACGAGAGACTAGTTAATTTGATAACAATTTAAATTCTGAATTTCGTGTTTTTTTCAATTATCGGCATATACAACAATCTTATCGTACAATTATCAAAATAAAAATATGTAAGTCTAGATTATAATTAAGACTGTGTTGGCAACACCAACATAAAATATTTTTATTTTATTCTTGCAACACTGTCATTGCATTTCTTTCTTCTTCCATTTTGGTAGTAGCCGACTGCATACGCATTCGTTATGTAAAACTTATTTATTACGAGTTTTCATCACTAACAGTTTTTAATTTCTCATCATCTACATCGACCTGGGTATCGCCCACATCATCAGCGTAGATCCAAATATATATATACGAGTATTGTTACAAGTTGGGCCACCTGCATACCTGTAGACAAAGCACATTTATTACCTGCCACGGCTCATAACATTTAAACTGTTTTTATGACTATCCTCCTTTGTTTACTGTAAACTGTGTTTAAAATTTGTAATTAGCCTATTGTGTATTGTACTCCTTTATGGTCGTTCGCAGACATAATTACGAATTACGCAGGTGTGCAGATTACGTTTTCTGGGAAATTGCCTCGACACTTGCCAGGTAGACATATGACATTGGTGCATTATAAAGAAATAGCTCAATGGAGAGATGGGCAGTCTAGCGAGAATCATGATCAACGACTTTGCGCGTGTTATTGAATCGCGCATTACGTTTGACCTGATTGTGGTCAGTTATATTTTTACCTGTGTTATACGTGTTTGTATAGTTCTAACAAATTCTATAGTAATTCCAGCGGCATTTTAATTCGAGTGCCGTAACTCGTAATAATACTAAGTGGTGCATGCATTCTGGCCAGGATTTGAACTCGCACCCTTGAAGTCTGGAATGTGTGTGCTAGCCATTGCGCTTACACGTCATAAAGTAAAACAACAATTTTATATTCTTTGGTACATTTTATTTCAATATAATGACACCGAATTGCACATTAATTCATCCATTGACATAATCACAAGGCATTTTATATATTTACATTTTTACCCTCCATTAAACAATTACAAAAATATTTTTAGCACAGCATACAGTAACTACCTAAACATTTCGTATTCTACTAAACAGTACATACAAGGGATAAAGTATTTTCGTCAACGGGCTCAAAGTTCTTTTGAGGAACTATATAATTGACGTAAAGACTTTTGTCCAATCTACACTTTATTTCACTATTACCTATTTACATTTTAAATTTATTAACAATTGTACATATACAGCGACAACTACTTAAACTTACTATCAAAGTGTTAACCAGTAATGTTACTTTTATTATATTTTATACATAACTGTTTGTATACATTATTTTTCCTTAAAACATTTTGGTACATTATAAACAGAATTTGCAATATTAGGGCTGAGTTTCCAATCACCAGATAAAAGTCATTAATGAAATAAAATATAACATGGAGAAACCTCTCTCTCTATATATATATATATATATATATATATATATATATATATATATATATATATATATATTATAAAGTAACCATATGACAGAAGTAGTCATATGTAGTAATCGGAAGTCGTATATTGTCACTGCAGCGCGCTACGAGGACCTTTTAAATACACGGTGTTCGGCACAGGAGGGACAGTCTAGAACCGGCAGTAAAGAACCAACAGTCTACAACCGTCATTCTACGTTCATCGGTTGAACAAGAGGCGCATAGTATATTGTGGTCGATAATTACTGTTCGATAATCGCAGTATTCTTTGAGGGTAGATGGGCTGCTCGACACCTGACAAGCGTGGAGACAACTCTTGGAGTGGTTCTAATATTTCTGTGTGTTATTGTGCTGTATTTAATATTGTAATTGTAATAATTCTAGTGTAATATTATTTGATTATAACATTTCAGATTATTATTGTATTATACTCCGAGAGTGTCATCCGCTCCCGGCGTGAGTGAGCCGACATATAAATCAATTGCTGTTAGTTAGTCACGCTAAAACTCGAGAAAGGCTGGACTGATTTGGCCAATTTTGGTTTTGAATTATTTGTGGATGTTCAGGGAAGGTGTAAAAGGTGAGTAAATATGAAAACATAGTTTGGAATGTAGTAATAACACCAATTTCAATTTCCCTTAGAAATTATTCCTACCTGTCAAACATTTGATGCTAGTCCCGAAGTTCAGAAATCACCGTTTTTTATTAATTAATTCTAAGGCGATACGAAGTTTGCCGGCTCATCTAGTTTCATAAATAAAACAGGTGAATCGTTTCACTTTTACATTTAGTCAGGTTATAATTTATTCGACTAATAAGTTTTATTTGGTGATTGAAAAATCGGCCCTTAGACAACTTAAGCCATATCTAAAGTTAGGTATGACAGTACAAAATGTTTTATATTAATTATGTAGAGTTACGATTCAACAAAAGTTTAATCCAAAAATGTAAGTTGGAAAAAGGAAACAATGTATACGCGTATCCGCGTATGAAGAAATGTCAGGGAATTTCTTTAACTGGGTATCCCAAGTTAAAGAAATTCCCGGATATTCATTCCGTACTCATGTAGCCGCTGAAGCTAATAGTATAATCTTGTTGCCTTCAGTTGTTGTGTAAATGTTTGTCTAGTAACCAAAATAAATACATTTGACTATTATACAGACTCACCCAAATCTCCATCGTTTAAAAACAGTAGATATAACACATACGCAGCAACTGAAACGCCCTTAATTAACCATTCAAACAATAACAATCTCTTTTCAGATTGGCTGTCATTTAGTTTGTTTCAATAACTCACAGCACTTGCCAAAGATCTTATTATTTTTTTGTCTGTCTATTTAACACCGCAAACGAATCCGACGACACAATGGTGGCATTTTCCATGAACCAAAGAGTATATTGGACGTTTATCTATTTCTGTCTACCAATTTCTCTTTGGTTCATTGAAGATGCGACCATTGTGTTGTCGGATTCGTTTGCGGTGTTAAATGGACAGTCATATAAGAAATAATAGTGAAACATGATACTGAAACCCATCCTTGTACTTAAAATTCCTTATAAGAAATAATAAGTCTGCACCATATGTGTCTAACATGTCTAAGGATAGTACACGGTTACCAGTCTAAAGAAAGACTAAGTTTTATACAATTATACATAATAGTGCATATATCTATTCATTCAGTCACTTATTCAATACAAAAACATTTTTACTTGTATCTCTAGTGTACTCTACGCTTAACTGTTTATTATAGATTTGTGAAAGCAGTCCGCAACTTCGTTGATTTACCTGAAAAAGACAACAATTGTTAAAAAAAGTTTTTAATTAAATTGCAAGGAGTACTTTTGATTATTCTGGTTTCGCTCAGTGTCTGGGATCCGGTACAAACTGTGATAGAAATATAGGCACTCGGTAAGTTTTCAGTAACAGGTGTACCAATAACACCGATTCTGCATCGACTAACTAAAAAGCAGCGTAATTATAGCGACATAACTGCGGTACGTGCCGCGTGGAAAGTTTAGCGTCGGAAGGACCGCTGCTAATCTTCACGCGCCGAAACACGCCAGTAATTTTAGAATGAGGTATCAAATCAAATAATTTATTTGCTTACAAACATGGTAAGTAAAAATATTAGATGACAATATATTCATGCTTCACATGTTTTTGCCCTTTCAGACATGTAAATAGAAATTAAGTTGAAATCAATTAATTAACAAAAACATAGTGTAATCCATTAAATCAACAGGTCCAGCTTATGCGTATGAAGGAGACAGGTGACTAGACTCATTCCCCGCGTCCCGCTTAACAACCTAAAATACCTAAAAACGACTTTTCTGCATCTTACGATTTGGCCAACTTGCGTGGGGGGATTGTAGCCGCTTCATGCAACTAAAAGAAAAAATGGTCCGAAACAGTAAAAAAACTAGGACAGTTTTTTGTTTCACTTACACTCATATATACTGTATTACTTTATATGAATAAAAGAGATGTTAACCAGTCTTTATGAGCATGGTTTCTATAGCTTTAGCTATTATTTTAAGTTGTACATTTCGTACGTGCGTTTCTAAGAGATGATAGCCACCACGCTCACAAGCACTTTTTCGAGCTGCAACCTGAATAATCTCAAGAGGATAACAAGACTTGTTTTAACTACATTGGTTTACGAGAATGATTATATCTCTTAAATTTAAGACTATCGCATTTTATTGCTTATTATTTATTTTCATCTGCACTTACTTTTAGTAGAGTGCTAAACTATAAATCTTAGCACAGACTCAAAACATCTGAACATCTATCAAAGCTTTATGGGCTATCAAAATTCTTTTTACTATTTTTGTATTCTGTTTGATATAGAGCTTATTGTGCATAATGTAACTGGCTAGATTCATTATTGGCAGTAATACCCGTTTTCGTTAATCTCGTTTTTATTTGGGTGAAGTATGCATTCTATGTCTAAAAACTTTTTAATTTTTTCAACGACTGAAATTTTTAACCATAGCTCCACCAGTGTCGCGTTGTAGAACTATCAGACTTATCAGCCTAATATTAAATTTACGTAATTATTTTAAGCATCTGAATGCATTTCAATTCCATGTTTATTTATACATATTCTATATTTTACGCCCTCTAAGAGCTTTAATGGTGGCCATACACATGCCGCCTATCGTCTAATTGCAATGACTCTACCGATTGTATCCAGTAGAACTGACTGTATGTGGGCGTGGATTGGCATGACAGAAAAATCGAAATTCAATTCTTGTAGTCTTGATCATGCCGATTGGTGCACGTATGGCCGTCGTGATCGCCAGTTCAACAACTGCGATTGGACAGTCTGAATTGATCGTGTGTGGTGAATATCAAATAACTGTAGATTGCATCAAGCCTGCAGCGTCATGCCTATTGGACGATAATAAGCACTTTTTTATAGCTGGAGTACAGTAGACAGGCTGACGGCCCACCTGGTGGAAATTAGTTACCGTCGCCTATAGACGTTTACAACATCAGAGATGTCACCAACGCGCTACCGGCCTCGAAGAAATTTTATGACACCCTTTTTGAAAAACTCTGGGACCTCATTCCAAATCCCCATGGTACGTAAGAGAAATGTTCTACAGAACCGTTGCATACATGAGCGAAGCGGCTTAAGGAAGTGGGGGGGAGGAAGCGGTACGAGAGCGAGCAACGTCGGAAAAACAAGAATTTCAAGAAGGCCAGTTTTTAGATATGCTATTCCTCACACTCACTTCACTTTTAGATCGGTCTGGCTGAAGATTAACAATTGAATTACTGTTTGGCAAATTAATTTTGGGTTTGTAGCTAGTTAAATAACGTCATATAAAAATTTCAGCCATACTAAAATAATTTGAAAAAAAAAACAATTCTGAATTGGCGTCTGGCACGGGTTAAACAACAATAAAAATGTCTGGCAATAATAGATTAATGTGTCAAAAATTGCAATTAAAATAATAAGCAAATAGGAAACCTTCTTAAAATGCGTTGAAAAATTGATATTTTCCCAATACAGATACGATGCGCACTGATGAACGCAACCACTACCGCCAGCCAGACTGCCCGTATGACGTCCGGGAGAGTGAGAGGAATAGTATATCTAAAAACTGGCCTTCTTGAAATTCTCTCTCGAAAACGTTGCCAGCGCTTAGACGATTAACTCCCAACCGATGGCGAGCGGTTCGATGGTAGAAAGAGGACGAAGGCACTATTCTAAACAGTTCTTCGGAACACTCCCCGTTATACAGTTGGTAGAATACGCAGAGAGAAGCAAAGTCTCTCGTAAGGCCAAGCGTGTCTAGACCGTCTGTGAGCATGTTGTATGGCCACCTTAAGATCTCATTACTGGACTTAATTAGTGGCTTAATACGAAGCGAACTGAAGCTTAAGAGGTTATCGGTTCGATCATTGGTTTCTGATAAACAGAATTGCACTTTGACGATACATGCTCCATATGGCGGCATAATAAAGGACGTTCAGACGTCGCTATCGTAATTGCTATTAGTCCACTATGGCCTTTATCTAATTGCAGATCTAACGATCGTAATTCTGGTAATGGTTTCTATACGCGTAGTTTTGTAGTCATAATATAATTTCTTTTCTTTAAATTTAGTTCCATTGGCCCACATCCCTCATCTAATACCAACTGCCCAATCCATGCCCTACCCCATTCCTTTTTCTGATCCCTCTATTTGTTCCTCTTTAATGCACTCTCCTAACAGGGTCGACCCTAGAGCGTTTTAGTCGCCGTAAGCAAACTCATGAAATGTCGCCCCCACCGAAGTTTAGGAAATCTTTGTTAACCAGACCATTATATATAGGGGAAACGGGGGTAATGGCGCCCACTGGGTGCTACCGCTCACAAGTATAAATTGACAAACCAGTCTTTAATATTTGTATTATTTTTTTACTGTTAGTAATATTAATTTAGTTATTGTAGTTTTAGTGTTTGTTGTGTTTAGCAATAATAAATTAATACATTACAATATATTCCATTCGTTTTTATTATACACAGCTTCTGGAGTTAATACGTTTTATATAAGAGATGTTACCCATAGTTGGGCAATGGCGCCCAAGAACACATGCCTTTTTTAATTAATTCTTCATTTTTAAAGTTTTATACTTTCGTGTCAAAGTAGTAATTACCGAATAAGTGAACAATTATACCATTTTGTGTAACTTTTATTATATAGCTAATTAATTGTGAATATAGAAAGTATTTCTTAACTGAGAGGCATTTCCCTGCTTCCCCTAATTGAGTTAAGACATTAATATCAATACAGATTTAATTAACGATTTTTTTTAAATTTTGGTCTTTAGTAGTTTTTGCAGACGTTTTTGAAGGTGTTTTGCCGCCGTAGGTTAGTAGCTTGTTGCTATGCTTTCCCCTTTATCCCATCCCTCCTATCCTGTTCTAACGTTTTTTATTACTTGGGTTTGGAAATAACCATGTTAACTCAAAACCTACTTACTACACACATCTATTTGAAAATAATTTATTTGTAAGTATTTTACAAATTGTTAAATACTGAATTTTTCCAATGAATATATATTATCAAAATTTTCTATTAATTCATAAATTAATAGTAACGGGAGAGCAAGCGGTTTTTGTGGCGGCCACTTTCTACAAAGTTTGAAATCAAATAGATAAATTTTAATTCTTCTTTCCTTTTCTTTTTTATTAAATAAAATGTTTTTAAGAAATATTTATCACATTTCAAAACCTAAGAGCTCCCCTCCCCCATATTTCTATACGGGGGAATTTTCAATTGGTCCTTAGGGCCAAATCGTGAACTACACGTAAGGTTAGTTAATGATAGACTTTAAATTACTAAGGTAGTATGTAGGTATACAATCTAATAACATTTATTTTAAAGAATGACTTAATTTAATTATTACTAACATTATATTGTATGTCTTTAAAGAACACGGGCCATAAAAATGGCCCGGATTTTTGGAGGGCTTGCGTGGGGAGGCCAACACGTAGAGGCCCCTTGGCAAATTTATGTAAATGTGACGTGACACTGACCGGCGATTATCCCTGCCTACATCACATAATAATGCACCCAAAAACAAGCCCCGGTCAGTGCAGCAGGACTATTGTGGGAAATTAGGAGAAAAAGTACCGGACTATTGGGGTGAACTGATAGTCTAACTAGGGGTATAGGAATATGGCGTCTGCCTATCATAGTGTTCAGGGAACATGGAAAAATGGGCAGGCGGTGACTCGCCACTGTCCGCATGGGCCCTAAAAATGCCACAGAAAACAACACGGTTTGAGTAGCTAAGGGGTGTAGAGAAGTGTCCTGGCGGTTCACTGAAGCTACTACCGACGTTAGGCCATTTATCAATTCCATCTCTGAAGCTTGAGTCTTAGCTCTAGCGATCTCCATTCTGTACCGGCTGGCTAACGCAAGCGCCGAGGCGGGGGGGCAAGTCTTGGCCCCCGAAGTCATATACGAGATGTCACTACTCATCTAGTATTGTTATTATTCTTAATTAATTTAATTATTAGAATAGATAATATATATTAAATAAATAAGAATTATTAATTAAAATAATAGACACAACATTTTGCATTTTGAGGCAAAAACACGTGATCTTATAGAATATTCCTACAATATTTTTTACGTACCATGTTTTATGCAATTTATATAATAAATGATGCTTTGATTTGACCTGCCAAAATACCTATGGAACCCTATTAATAAATTAATGTAAACACGTCAAAGCTGGCACAACAAAAATACAATAAATCTTTGACAGACTTTAAAACTAAAACGTGCAGTGCATCAATCATTCCACATCTCATGTCGAAATCAGGACCTAAAGTATGGGAAACTGGGACGAAATAAAACCAAAGTGGCCTTAAAAACGAGAATAACATTATTTTATGTATTCAAATTCTCTTTTATTATCTTGCGAAACGTTGTGTTTGGTTTGTGATTTTGTTTAGGAGCGGACGTCATTCCGAGGCTTCGGAACTAAAGCGTAGTAAGTGTGTTGACTTTATTTATTGGATATATTATAAGTCTGTAAGCTCTTTAGCTAAAATGGTAACGTTACAAATTCGTCATATCCATCCGTCTTTCACTATTAGTACATCACAGTCATTTTTCTTAAAATCTACCCGGAAAAATATTTCAAAAAATAAAAAACAGAATAATTATCTTTGAAAGTGTATTTGAAGGTTGCACATCATAGTTCAAAAGTCAAAGAGAGAAACAATTTACATAAGTTGGAGGGCTTCTCTTAATTGTCTTGTTACCTCTCGTTCAAGATTTGACTGACGAAAATTCAACCCTCAGTTACATTTATAGTGGCCATATCTCATTTTTAGATATTTCGCGGTTTAATTAAACTACTAGAATAAGCCTGAGACTTCGTACACGCTTGACTTGAAATTCTTACGGGATCCCCGAGGCACAAGGTGCCGCAGCATTAGAAAATAATGTAAGCTATCGTCTCCGTTAAAACATCGAAAACCGAATCCAACAGAAAAGAAATCTAAAAGAAGTTGCATTGTGTTGTTCCTTTTTATAACTCACGCCAGGTGTTAATAATAAAAATCAAAAAGCGAGATAAGAATAACTTGGGGTGTTTTTTGGAGTTTTGTGGAGTTTTAGCCTCGCCAACTTCTTTTTAATGTATGTATGTCTATGCAAGATTGTTCCTTTTTATATAGTCTATCCCAGTTTTTTTAATAACTTTAATATACATATTATAACATTATAGATTGTGCAGCGGTATCAAAGTCAAAGTTTATTAATCTCATGATATGTAAATACTCATATTTGAATATTGCGTTATGGTATATAAGTAAACGTGGATCATGTTCGGCCAGTTAGGTATAGAAAAATTAAAATAATAAACATAATTAACTGTCCTACAAACAATTTCATAATAATAATAATTCAAAAAGCATGTATGCTATATAGATTCTATCTTTTTATGTTCTCACAGAGTCAGTAGTTGCTGAGAAAAATGATAGACGGATGAACACAAAGAAATCAAGGATTGTATGGCGCACTCAAAATCAAAATATTAACATATAACTTAACGTAAAATAAACGGAATCCCTATTCCTCACGATTTTCAGCTTTCATTTTAAAACCTTTACGACACGCTATGGTGCTTTTATTAAGCCACATCCACTGTGTCATGTTTTTATATCACACACATGACGTTGGATTTTTCACTGCTCTCGTAAAAATCTGGATTATGTAGATGTTGAGAGAAACTGTGAGATTTTTAGAGGTTTTTCAATACGAAAAAGCACTGCCATACATTTTGGTTAGTTTTAGCTCACGGATTTACAGTTGCGAAGCCGATTATAAAGCTTTTATGTCTATGTGATCTTTGTGTAGGGATTTCTTACTAGTGAAATAACAAACATGAAAACCTTACCATTTTGTTTTTATTTTCTTGCAGGACTTCAGCAGACATGCAGACGGCCCACTTGATGGAAAGCGGTTACCATTGCCTATAGATATAAACACCAAAGGTGCTACAAATGCGCTGCTACTTTCTTAAGGGAGACTGGTCACTAATGCTTTACTATACTTTAGACCAGGAGTGGTAGCCATCCAGTCGGGCAAAGACCCTACCAATACCTTTGATTGTGTCACTGGCATTTCCTCGCAAATCGTTCAGTTTTTATAAAATAAACTTAAAATACGTGAATTAATTGTATACAGGCAAATCTAGTCTTATTCATATTCATAAATTAATACAAGGATTTTTCAGTGACTTGTGTTCAATTTATTTCTTTTTAAGTAATTGCCAATAACATTGTGGGCTGAATATACTTATATTATAAAGCTGAAGCGTTTGTTTGTTTGTTTGAACGCGCTAATCTCAGGAACTGCTTGAAAAATTCTTTTAGTGTTGGATAGTCCATTTATCGAGGAGGGCTATGTGCTATATATCATCACGCTAAGATCAATAGAAGCGCAGCACCAATAAGAGTGTTTCAAAATCGGGGGGTTTTGCAATCAAATTCCACGCCGCGGGCACAGCTAGTTTACTTATAAAGTTAATATACATTATGTAGGTTATATGTTTAAATCACTGACTTCTATCGTAGTTTTTTAAGTTTTAGAGACTGGTGAATATAGATATAATATTAGACAATGATCAAAAATGGAGAGCATTGCTATAATATGAATTTTAACTTTTTTAACTTCCTCTGTAGTGTATAAATCAACAAGTGGAATGATTCTATTATAGACACGATTATGTTTAGGTAGTTTAATGAGGTTAACTTACCATTAAACAGTAGCTTCTAATTACAACGCTGATACTATAGGCTCCTTATCCGACGTATTTACAGATTTATCTACAAACATATACATATTGACATAGTCTTCGTTTGGACTCGGATTACCTTCTGGCTTCTCATCAGGACTAATATTTTCCGGCCCATCATCCTCATAAACATTCAATTTATCATTGAACTCTATTTTATATCTAACTGAAGGCATTTTATTAATTGTTGAAGTCAAGAGAGACTCTTGTACCGTATCGTTACCATTACAGGTCTTCTCTGATCGGAACATACCAGTTCTTTCTGACTGATTTAACTTTCTTCTTGATCTTTTCGTAACTAATGCTCCTAAACATGGGAGTATTTGTTTGAATTCTTTTCTAAAGTTCTCATTTAACCAAGCGTAGAGAAATGGATTGTAACAAGTAGATGACATTGCTATAAAATGTGCAACAAAAAACAAAACCATATAGTACCTCCAATCTTCTGCTAAGGAGTAAAAATCGCTACTAATATTGATCAAATTCAACGGTAACCATGACAAACCAAATATTGCTACCATAGCTATTAACATCCTATTAGTACGTCTCTTTCTTTCTCTTTCTGCATCTTCCTTTTTACTATTTTTGCTCCCGGGTCTAGATTTAAGTCGATCATTCAATTTTATACTAACACAAGTATAACAAAAGGCCATTACTATGAAAGGGACGACAAATTGCATGATTGTTGTCACGGCACCGAACGCTTTACGTATTTGATCAGAAGGCCATTTTTCGGCACAATAGACATCCTGTAATGCCATGTAGTAACCGTATGGAAATGTAACGCATAGAGCAAAAACCCAAATGAAAATGATCAGCAAGATACAGGTTTTGATTTTCATACGAGGTTTGAAAGGATAGATAATGACGAAGAATCTATCTATGGCAATGGACGTTAAGGTCAAGGTAGAAATATAGACACTACATCCTTGAGCATAAGGCATGATGTGGCACAGCAATCCTCCAAAGACCCATCTACCTAGAAACGTGTAAAGTGGAGTGAAAGGTACTGCAAATACGCAAAGCAATATATCCGATAATGCTAGGTTCGTGATGAAGAGATTGGTAACAGTTTGCATAGCTCGGTTCCTTACAACAGCGTAACACACGAGAGCGTTGCCGAAAATACCAACAACGAATATGATAGTGTATGCAGTGCAAAAAGCTGCCTGAATCGCTTTATTTTCGATAGGGTCTGTGATATTTGTGGCGGTCCCATTGTGGTATAGTTCATTGACGGTGCTGAAAGTGTCATTGTAAGGTTCCTCGGTCCATGATTCAGACGGCATAATTTTGGTTTCTTAACATGGCATCATAAGCCTTTTTGGTTTGATGTGATCATTTCTTCTTTGAATTATCTGTAAGATGATATTAATATGTAATGAATGTCTCATAATGTTTGAACTGTGCGCGATTTTTTCTCATATAGCTATGATCTGCAAAGTTTAATAGCATTCTTTTTCATAAATTCCTATATAACATTGCTGCAGCCTGTTGGTAAGATCTGAAACAAATAGAAAAGTAAAAATTAATTTCAACTTATTCTTTGCGTTGCTATTTTTGTATCAAAACACGAAAATTTTTCAAACAAATAAGACGCTGCTTTCGAATTTAATTCATTCGGATTAGGGAGTTTTTGTGAAAACATCTTTTTATAGCGCCCGAAGTTATGAAATGATTATTTAAAGGTTACGAAAGGTAGCTCAAGGCGCTTATGCTATTTAAATATTAAGAAGAAATTGAATATTTTTCACTGGAAATAGATATGTAAAGGAATTCAAAACTCAATCATTCATCGAATTAACATCATAACCTTTCTGAGTTTCCTTTGCTTATTGAATATCAAAAATATTTTACCCGTTATTTCTCATTTAGTAATCACAGTGACAGGAAGTGATAGGTTTGGAATTATTTTCTGAATTTAATAGCCATGGATTTCACAGGCCTTTAAGGGGCAGGCGTAATGCGATTAGACAATATGCATATTTTATGTTTGTATGGAATCAATCATTCACTACAACTTCAACCAAAACAACCACGTAGATGACACCGCTGACACATCGCTATTACCGCAATGTTATTCTGCGAATTTCTGTTATGAGCTAACATTGTTCGTCTAAAAGTGGTGTCTGCGTTCTTCCAACTTCTAGCTGATTAAATTATTACAGCCTAAGTCAACAAGGCTGAAATAGGTGCATTGTGTACCACTAAATTATTTCGAATATTGATATCTAAGACTGCCAAAATAAAATCCCACTAAAATTAGGCTATAGACTATAGTACATATAACACGATTATACTTAACAAATCAATTGATGATCTGGTATTCTTTTGACCTCTGTTGAACTCGAATCTTCAAAACGAAAATATAACAAATTGATAACGAATGTGTATAGAAATTAAATTTGGATGTGTTCCAAATCATTTATGTGCATGAATGACTCACAAATATGATTAAGGATTGATTGCTTTAGTTCATTTATCGCGTGGCTTAGCCTATTGTAAGATATGGGTTTCAAATAAATGCCAGAATTTAAACGAAATCTGCTACGCATATGATGCATGTTCTTGCATAAATTATGGTTTTCAGAATTTTAGTTTTCAATCTGTATATCTAAAGGTTGCCTCGAGTAGGTTCAAATCGCTTCAACGAACTTCACTGAAAATGTTAAGTGGGGCACGGGTGACTAAAGTCGTACGATTTTGCCGCACGACGAAGAATAAAAGAGAAATCGTCAATCAAGTTGGTTTGTGATCCGCTGCAAAGAGCTCACAGTGTCTTAAGATTGTTGCAGTTGTTTGGATCATAATAGTTTTTATGATCGCATATCCCAGGTGGTACTTGCTAACCATCTCTCGATTGAAATTTGGATGTTTTTGATTTTACCAACTTCGTGCCTTATTCTACGTATAAAAAGATGCTCTTTTGTTAGGATTTTGGTATATCGAATCTCATGTAGATAGATGTACCTAGTGGTTGGGTTTATTCGGCGTGTGCTCACTGATTACTAACTTCGTAGACCTTGTGTGATTTATATTAGAAATGTGTGTTTTAACTGTTTTATTATAACCATACTTACAATCAAGCTTGTAGCGATGGAATAAAAATAAAATTAAACACCGCGCTCGAAACCGTTAAAACGTAGTTTTACTGTGATGTAAAACTACGCTGTTGGTATAACAAGTTTTTCTCACACACCCCAAACCTTCGCTTTTCTCTGTATGTATTACCTATCTCTAATCTTTTATCTGTCTTTAATTATCCAATCACAATCTTTCCTATTTCTTTATAAAGTTCTAAAAGCCCTTGTTTACTTTACTACCCTTTCTATCATTATCTTGCCTCAGCGGAGCAATAGTTCCTTTGTGTGTTCAGACTACATATTCACATGTCTAAGGGAAAAAGGAAATATATTTCACGAAAACAGAACTGGCTTTCCTCATCAAAGATTAATGACGTGTTTGTTACTATTATTTACTACTTAAATAACAATAAAGCGCCTATGATCAGGGAAAAGTTGGGACGTAAAGACGTTATATATACGTGTAGGTATCTTCATGATACATGTTAGTGTAATGAGATGAATAATAACTGCGTTTTACATATACTAGTTACACTCTATCTACGTGCCAAGCCAGAGCACGTAGAGCCAAGTCGGAATCATTATTTGGGTTACAGCTCTTAAGATCCGTTCAAAATTGGTGTGATACTACGCTTTCACAGAATATCGACGTGAAACGCTTATCCTTGAAGTAATCATATTTCGTGCGATAAGTGCTATTAGTTGACTTCTCAGATCAAATCACCGCTATCCTATTTTTCCTGTCTAATCTCTTCATCCCATCTCAGCTCATTATTTCATCCCCTCTATCCTACTACTTCTGACTGATCCCTAATTCCCATTTATTTCATCGCATCCTAGCTCTCTATTTCATATCTCCTATCTTATCTCCTTTACGCAATCATACCTCCATATCTCACTGCGGAACTGGCAAAGAGGCAAACGGCCGGTCTAATGGAAAGGGGTTATCGTCGTATATAGACATTTGCAACACTAGAGGCAGAGCCAACATTACCAGTCTTTTAGGATGACATAGGGCAGGGTAAAAGGGAAGGGGTAAAGAGATCAGACAGGAAGAATATGATATAGCAGATAGGATATGCGAATGCAATAGAGTCATCGAAGAGGGAAGATGGTAAGTGGGCCATCTAATTTTCGCTAATCGTACGAAACACGATTAGCACAAAGACATTCGTTTCACGTCGATATCATGTGAAAGCCTGCAGCCTAATTTCAAGGATTTTTCAATCAAATTTAAACGATTATGGAAGCTTTATTAAAAACAACGCAAGAAAAAGATAGTATAAATAACCAGCTGCTACTCGACTCTTACTAACCTCCATAATGATGGAACAAAGTAAATGTTTACCTCAACTCATATGACTCGCTCGATTTATTATTGCCAGGAGATTATCTCGAGCTAATACTGGAGGAAATGCCTAATGATATACGGTCTCTTCACTTTTAGTATGTACTTGTAAATAGTTCGTCAGAAAAATATGTTGTACTTCAGATTTTTGAATTAAAAGACTCAAGATTGCATTTCCTGAACAGAATTAAGAATAGGGTAACATTATAAGTGATAGATACATATATATAAGTAGATATGTGATAAGATTTTAATTTCCAGCCTCTGTATAGTATTCTAGATTAAGCTATTTTTGGATTATTATGTTGAATCTGTACCGACTAGTATAGTATGTTTATAAAAACAAGTACTGTAAAACCTTGTGTTAGTTGTTATATTAAAAAGTAAAAATTGACAAGTGCGTGTCGTCGAATCAAACACAGAGAATTCCGTACTAGAAGTAAAACTACCATTATATTAGTTGGCTTCGGGACCCTTAAAAGTTAACGGTTATAAAAAGTTCCAGTCGAGTGGGATTCGTTCCTAATAAAACTGAATATCACAGCACAAAAATATTCATTTCCATATGTTTAGTTAACTCGTATCCGATATATCGCGATGCTATCCCTTAATTCTTATTATAACAACGTGAAAAGGGTCCGCCGACAATCCGCATGTCAGAAAAGGTCGACGAGTGAATCTGGGAACAAACGTCGACGGCACGCTTTTGATAACTGATAATGGAAGCTCGTTTTAAATGCACATAAGTATAATATGTACGGGCGTGAATTTCAGTTCACTTGCTCTTAAAAGTGCTCTCTCATCGCGAGGATTCGTCTATAGTGTAAGAGATTGGAGCATTATATTGTTAAGAGCTACAGGATTAGAATTAAAATGCTGTTGGAATTACTATATAATTTATTAGAACTGTACAAACACGTATAAAACTGGTACAAATATAACTGGATACAACCAGTACAAATTGCACGATTTAATAATACGCGCGAAGTCCATCACTATATCGCGTACACGTCTTGCTTCGATCGTGGTTCTCGTTAGACTCCTTCACCCCTCCCTTCGGGCATTCCTTTTATTTTGTGCAAGTACAATATGCCTCGACGCAAAACAGGAATTAGTTCGACACACCTGCCTAATGACGGCCTTAAAACAAGTACAATAACAATATAATGTTTTTCTTAATTACAATTTTAAACACAAACTAAACAAAAGAATTCCAAATGCGGGAAAGGTAATAAACTGCGCTTTATAGCAGGCTGGTGTGCATTCACCTTTGTTGGCATGTAACAGTTTCGGTGAGGAAGGAGAACCAAGCATTGCAGTGCACAACCTGCAATGATGCAATCTGTAATATTTTGATGCAACTTGTAACACATAAACTCTAGTGGAACGGATTATGGAGCCCTGAGGTCGTTAACGACGAAATACCTTAATGTCGTAGGTTGATTTAAAAATTGCGCCATTTTCAATGGTAAACGACAGAGAGAATTAATGCTCAGTGGTTAACGCACGCTTCAACCCACCTCTTCACACAAGTCGTTGAGAGTGTTTTGTGATCGAAAAAAATTACGTCCTTAGTGACGTTTTCGCCATGATCATAACGACCATGTTCGTCTTATGGACGGAGCATTTTAGGCGTTGTGTGATACTAAAGAAACGCGCCCATTGCAGAATCAACTAACTGTTCGAAATCGAATCATAAATGTTATATTACAGGCAGATGCTCGCGGTGAGGGGAGCATCTGTTGACAATAGCATAAGAGTGATGGACGATTATACGCAGAGGTTCGGGGTTCATTTCAGGTAAATTCTGTAAACAACGGCTGTACTTCCCCCAACCCCTATCCTATCATCCCTATCCCATCCCATCTATCCTAAACCTATCTGATCCCTCTATTTCATTCTCTTATTTCGTCCCTCCAATCCTATTTCCTTTATTCTATCCCTCCTGCCCCATCTCAAAGGCTGGCTACGAGTTGGCTTCCTGGTGTTGCAAGCGTCTGTAGGGACAATCACCGCTTCTCATTAGCTGCGCTGTTTGCCAGCATTGCACTAAAAGAAAGAACTTTCTATTATCTTCTATGGTTTGGGTGTCTGGGATCAGCCAGTAACTTGATTAACTTGGGAATATACGTACAATGTGTATGTCAGCCGCTTTTTGAATTGAAACTTTTATACAGACGGGGGGTCTTACGATTTTTCGCTCATGAAAAAGTGTCACAGTCAAGTGGTCTTAATACTTACATTTTTAAACTCGTGATATATTTTGAATAGAATGTCCGAATTGAATAATTCAAAAGTTATATGAAGGTATTGTAGCAGTCTTAAATATGAAGTAATTTATTTTGATAAGGATTAATACCAAGATACAAATAAAGAGCCTTTTGTAGCGGCGGCATTTTAATTAAATTATTAAAATATAATTTTAAAATAAAAGAACTCGTGGCAACTCTTGTGGCATAACTATAATAGTTAGACATATGCTGTCCCGACACTTTTTGTAAACAATTATGTGTTCTACAAAGTCGTAGTACATTATTTTATTCTATCATCAATAGTTTTCGCAGCGCAAGCGATTTAAGGAAAAAATCACCTTGGGTTTTGGAGTTTTAGTAAGGATCCCTATTTTTTTTTGTGAATATAATATAGCCTTTGTCAACCGGGGATAGTGTAGCTTGCCAATTTCACTTGAAGTTTCATGGGCAGGTTTTCAAATTGGACAAGTACATTAACAAGTACTTCAAGTTAAAATTTTGTAACGATTCATTTTGTCACTTGTCAGTTGAAGGTTTTCCCCTTGTCCGTTCCGATTTATTTTTCTGCTTATCCGTTGCCATTCGTTTTTCCACTTATCCGTTGCGATTCGTTTTTCCACTTGTCCGTTGAAGTTTCACTTCTAATATGTGTAGCACACATTTCGATTTTTTAATTTGTTTAACGCATATATAATTTGTTATCACTCCCGTTTCCCATAGGGGCAGGCAGAGACTATATAGATTTCCACTGCGACGATACTGACAAACAACTTTCACTTCATCTACTTTCATTAACCTCTTCATACACGCACGTTTATTTGAGATGTGTTTCTCTGACATCGTTTTCACACTTCTGCTATTGGACCATGATGTCCTACGTCGTCATACGTCGGTGTCTACTGGTGCCAAATCTACCATTCACAATACTATCGTACACTTGTTTTGTGATGCTATTTGCATGTATATAAATATATTCCATTGAAATTTTACATGAGCTTTGCATTTCTTAGAGGACGCAATTTTATTTTTGGGACATGTGTGGGCGCCGCAACGCGCCTACGAATTTACCTCATAGGTGGCGGGGAAAACGGGGAACCTTTTCTACCTGCTTAACATTCGATAAGTTATATTTGGTAAATTCTATGGTAAAGAAAAGAGTTAGGAATGAATAAAAAAAACCTCACTTTTTTGCTTCTAACTTCTTTAATTTTTAATTTAGGGCAAAAAGTTATATGAACATATTTGTAGGCAAAACAATTTGCTACAAATTATGACTTAACAAATTTTTTGTTTTCACACCTTTTCCCAAGATGACGGCCGGGGGGCAAGGGTGGCGACCCCACAAACTTGAGGTTAAGCTTCTATTGCCCCCCACACATGTCTTAAAAATAATATTGCGTTCTCTAAAAAATGCAATATTCGGTCCTTAAATTGTGAGATTTCAATGAATTAATAAAATTAAAAAAGCCTTTTAATTCTTACTTTTTACGGGATGTATTACGTACGTACGTTGTATATAGGTACGTTAGTATTTTTAAATGAATTGTTAGTATTGTTGTTGTTAGTTTGTTAGTTGGCTTCCATTATATAAGAATCCCAGATTGGGTAAAGGCCTCCTCCAAAGACACCCAACTGTCTCTGTCCTGGGCTATTTGATACCAGCTGAGCCAGCTATTTTTTATGGCCTCTTCCCAACGCATGAATGGTCTCTTGCCTTGTGGTCCTGTCCACGGAGTAGTTTTTACAGTCCATCAGTCTCTGGTCTATAATAACCATTATTATATGACCAGCCCATTTCCATTTTAATTTCTGTGCATAACTCATAATTGCTTTTGTTATCGCTCTTATTGTTGTGAGTCTAATTTTGTCCATTTGCTTTACCTTGAGCATGTTTCGTTCGAGACCTCGTCGGCAGGTGGTTATTTAGTGTTTCGTCTTATATAAACCACGTCTGGCATCCATATGTCAATCCCAGTATGAGGTTAGAGTTCATAATTTCCGTTTTCATACTTATAGGCAATGGCATGTTACTTTGAAAAAAATATTTTGAACTCCAGTATTTATTACATGTCTGTTGTACTCTTCTTTCTATTTCTGTCGTTGATTTTTCTGTCAAAAGTAATTTTCATCAGACATGCTGTCATCCATCTCTTTACTCCAGGTATTATAAAATTAGATATAACACATAGCATCGATTGTGTACTGGATATGTTTGCGTAGGTAACTGCATTACGCAGATATGTGGACTCCGCACTCGAAATGCGGCATATTTCAGTCATATACATAAAACATTTTTGCCATGATAAGATAATATAAAAAAGTGCTTAAACGACTCAAGCATTATTTCACACTGTTACCATTTTTTCATTTTTAGTTTGTGACGCATTCATCGCAATAGGGTAGACGATAGTCAAACTAATTGCGTCACTTTTTTTTACACTATTCCCTGATTTTCCCCTTTATCCCTAATTCTAGTAATAAACATAGCCTATATTAATCTGGGGTAAAATAGCATTATAATGTGAAATAATTTTTGATATCGGTTCGGTAGTTATTGCGTTTATTCGTTACAAACATATAAAAATACAAAGCTTTCCTGTTTATAATATTATTATAGATTGCTGGCGCTTCATCTGCATTATATGTGTTAAAGATTTTGACAATAGCGTATAGCATACGTTATCTGTCAGACGCATATACTGCCGTTTTCTGACCCAATTTGCATATTGTTACAATTACCAAGCGCTGAGAACGATAAAGGAAAAAAACGTGATGAAATCTGCACATCGAGATAAATAATGTGTCAAATCTGCCAAGCCCCCTCGGACCAGCGTGGCCAAGGCCCACTATAGAGGAACGGACAGTCTAGAAGGGGGGTATACTGTCCGTTCCTCTATAGTGGGAGGCTCGAGCGCAGCAGTGGGACAGACAGTATTGGCTTATTGGGCTCTTAATTTATAATACAGTATTTAACGTCATTAACAATTTTGCATCTCAAATAACACATTTGGCTCATGTTTGTACATACATACGCATATATGTATATTAGGATGGTCGTTAAAAATTAAATTTCTTGCGACGCCCCATAAAAAGCTTCCTTTTAATGAAAAAACACTGGGATTTTTTTTATAATTTTTTCAAGTCAAGACATCACGTGCCTCAAGACGATTCAAGTTAAAACTAAAAATATAAGAAAAATTGAAAGATAAGCTTGAATCACGAAGAATTTTAAACTTTTTCTGAAACTATAATTTGAAATTCATCACTGAGAATGATAATACGGAAGGTATTTATGTATTAAAATAATTATTACTTCTAAGTATGAAGAAGTTTCCTGAAAAAACATGATATTATCCAAAAATTAACTTGAATCGTCTTGAGGCACGTGTTGTCTTGACTTGAAAAAATTTAAAAAAAATCCCAGTGTTTTTTCATTAAAAGGAGGCTTTTTAGGGGGCGTCGCAAGAAATTTAATTTTTAACGACCACTCTAATGTATATGCGAGAAACGACCTGTATCTGAAACACTATCGTAGATGAATCTTAAAAACATGATGGTATTTTGAGACCTGTTTTTTTATTGTGCATGTTAGTAGTTATTGTAACAAAAGTCATCTGCCTAACCGCTTGCTAGACCAAGACTTATACGTAGTGACAGTATTACTAAGAAGTTACGCAACTCTTATAATTTGTCCTCTAAGAAATGCTGGCTGTTCATGATTTATCGCTGAAATGAAAATGATTCTACAAGCTTTGCTATTTTGTTTCCAACTGATTATTTTGCTAGTGTGTCTCGTCGGAGCGGACTAATGACCTTTTGATTTTGATCAATCCAATTATCCGACTACTTTAGTCGAATCCAATCAGGATTGTTCAAAATGATACAGATGCAATGATGATATTAGACGTTTTAACCAAATTGAATCAATTCAGTTCAAAGGCACAGACAGATCTGAAAGAACTTGTGGTCACCATGAATGTGACCATAAAAAATAATAATTATAAGTTTGAACATTATTAAGGTTCTCTTATCAAAAGACTACTTCTTTAATCACAGATTTTGCCAAGGATACACTGTTATTTGACTTTAACAATACACAAAAGAGTTTATAAGCCTCTTTCTAAAATACATGATAGTGTGTGTAATTATTTTGATTGATTTAATGTATTCTAAAGGTTTTTATAATGATACAACATTACTCGGCGACAATAAGTGATTCATGTTTGAATTTACACATATCACTTTGGTTGAATCATCGTAATTGAAATGCAGAAATAAAATGCTTACTTTCGGCTTAAAACCATAGTGTTACACGCCGACAAAGTGAATGCACTTCTGAAGTTTATTACCTTGCATTTGGATTTATTTTGTTTACTTTGTGTTTAAAATTTGTAATTAATAAAACAACATATTGTTATTGTACTCCTTATGGCCACAGGTTTGCAGATTACGTTTTCTTGGAAAAAATCAGTCCACACGGTCGAGTGTTGTATTATGTATTTAGTATAATACAGTGTCCGAATGGAGGGGTGCGGAAGTCAAGCGAGGATTACGATACGAGCAAGACGTGTAGATTCGATAAGCTATATAGTGACGGATTTTGCGCATGCTATTGAATCGTGCAGTTGGCACTGATCGTGTTCAGTTATATTTGTACCCGTATTATACGTGTTTGTATAGTTCTAATAAATTCTATAGTAATTCCAACGGCATTTTAATTCGAGTCCCGCACTCGTCACAGTATTTATGTAATTCATAAAGTTCTTAAAACTCTATGTCATCAAAAACATAATTTGTTAATCCTAATCTGTAAATCTCTCCAACATCACAAGAATTATGACGTAATATAATTGTGATAATTACATGTTTTATTAGTTTGTTCACTATCGTAACATTATCGCTGACTTTATTACAGTATTAATATTGTTAGCCAGTTATCAGGATACAATAATTCACACTTGCTACATAATTATTTCGTCATTTGCTGGGGATTGCCGAGTAAGTTTCTTATCCTAAAACAGAAATCTGTCTAGGCGTAACTACTGTATAGAGGTGATTTTTCAAGTGGACCAAATTCTAAACTATATAAATAAATAGAGAAAAACACTCATGAGCCTCGAGGCTAATTTTGAATAAAACTAAAATGGTATCATTAAAATACAAAAAAATAAAAAATTACCCTTGTCTTTATATATATATATATATATATATATATATATATATATATATATATATATATTTCTGGTGTTCGTGTAATTTCGCTGACCTCTTACTAAACAGTTGGACCGATTTTGATGACATTTTTTGTGTATGTTTGCACGAGTTACAGAATGTTCATATTCACAATTCGATCCGGTAGGTGGCGCTGGATTCAGGTTTCAGTATTTAATGAAATGTTTTATATATTTAAAGGAGTCCCGGGAAGGGGATTTAATTTGATTTTTGACAGCAAGAAACAATTTAGTATAATGACCACTCTCTCGCTAAATAGCAAGAAAGTGGACATTATAAAAATAGTACAGAATTAAAAAATGTACCATTGTATATTATAAAAAAATAAATAAATACTCTATACTATATACTGTATATGGGGATCAAAATGTCACAAAAATCATTTTCGTGTAGCTGCAACGTTTAAGGAACTTCTACTTACTACTCCGCTGAAAGTTTCCTCTCTGTATATATAATGTTTTTATGTGTAGTTAAATCTATTTAATTTATTTTATTGCATGAGCTTATCCGACAGGCAGACGGCCCATCTGATAGAAAGCGGTTACCGTCGCCTATTGATATTTGTAACACCAGAGGTGCTACCAATGCGCTGCCGCTCTTTAAAGGGACACAAACCTGGCCACTAATGCCGGAACACAACTCAAAGTGGGGGCATACTTTAGATCAGGAGTGGTAGCCATCCAGTCAGGCAAATAGGTTACCACATGGATGTGTGTTGTTTTAGTCGCCTCTTACGACAGGCCGCCCGGCAGCAGGTATTTGTATTCCTTCCCGATCCTGCACGGATAATAAATCGTAATAGATAGTCCATTTTGAACGCATTAATAAAAGATCACAGGCTTTCCCTAATTATTTTAAAGCTATAAAGAATGTTTAGAACATACTAGTTATGAGAATTCCTCATACATCATACATGTTGAAATATAAACATTTCCAAAATAGCTTTAATATTAATAAAATGTTCATAAATATAATGGTTTGTTTATTATTTCTTTTCAAAATAGATGTTATTTGAAACATCAACTGAATTACCGAATGATGTAAGTGAAAAGCCGAATTACTGACAAAATTGTACTGTGGGCGGCTTATTTACATGTGCTATGTACAGTGTAGTTCAGTGGGTAAGTTTATTTTTTTAACAACGTCATTTCCTCCTGACATTATAGTATCATTAAGATTATAACATTAATTATAATATAACATCAGCCCAGAAATGTCCCACTGCTGGGCTCGGGCCTCTCATTATAGGGGGAACGGACAGTATACCCGCAACGCTTGTCCAAGGCGGCTTGGCAGGTTTGACACATCGGTTATCTCGATGTGCAGGTTGCATCACGATGTTTTCCTTCACCGTTATTAGAACATGGTAATTGTAACAATGTGCACATTAGGTCAGAAAACTCCTCAAGCGGTGCGTGCGTTCCGGTCAGTATGGAACCCGCGCGCTTTGAGTTAGGGACGCGTGCGCTATCTATCGTTTATTTTTCTTTGCGTGTTTTTTTGTTACTGAAGTACAATAGACAGGCTCTCAGCCCAACTGTGATGGTAAGCGGTTACCGTCGCCTATGGACATTCGCAATACCAGAGGTGCTGCTAATGTGCTGCCGGCCTTGAAGGAGAAACTGCAACATAGGCACTGATGCCGGAACACTAAGTTATTATGGTGGCTTACTCTAGACTAGAGGAGATAGCCATCCAGTGGGCAAGTCCCCTACTGGATGGGTTGTTTTGTCGCCTCTTGCGATAGGCCGCCCGGCCGCAGGTGTTAGTATTCTTTTTCCGTTCCTGCACGATTTTTCGTAATTTTCTTGTTGTTTTTTTTTCTATTTCTTCCATATTTTATCTTTAATTTGCAAAATCTTATTTCCTCTGTCACTTCGTTTGTTGGACCTAGGTTTTTATTATATCTTCTGATCTGTAGCAAGATATCAGAATAGAATGTACGTATAAGAAAAAAGAGCTAAAAGAGGTAAAACGGTATTGAGTATACCTCAACACCGTTCCGTTCACCGCGTGCTATCGGTTAGAATAAAAAACATCTCGAGAAGACCCAGACGTCAAAATTATTTCTATCCATATATATAAAGTCGTGTTAGTAACACCATGTATAACTCAAGAACGTCTGGACAAATTATTAATTTATTATGATTTTTGTGTTTTGGAATTAGCTTCATCTTCATAGGATAACAAGTATTAAAGTATGATATTGACCAATAAAAAACATCAGTCGCAACATCAGTCTAGCCATTCATTTGGTATCTTTCCCGGCCGATTTCGAAAATGGTGAGTGCATTTCAACTAATTTTCATATGTCTGATTTAAGTCAATTATTTTTGTGTCTTCAAGTGGGTCCCGGGATGGTATATATTCAAATTTGAACCAGGTAGGTGGCGCTGCAATCGGGTTCCAGGATTTAGGTGAAATTAGTTTTATCTAAGTTTAACATACAAACTGGATCCCGAGATAGTTTAGATTCACAATTGGACCCGGTTGGTGGCGGTGCAATCGGTTTCTAGGTTTTTATTTTCTAAGGGCAAGACAACGTCTGCCGGGTACAGCTAGTTTTAAATACCTTAATTCGCCTGGTATATGCATGGCGGGTAGACTACCAGTTCCACTGAAAAAGGTAGGCCGAAGTCTAGCATTGAGGCATTTATAGGTTGTTATAATATTGTACACTGATTTGTCTTATACTGTGCGTAGTTTCTCGCTAAACGGAAAACCAAACAGACTCTGTTACGTATCTATTATTGTTTTGTTAGTAACATGATAATTATAGCGTCATCTTTTAACGTCTTTATACCACATACTTGGAATTTTCATATATTCAATACTTAGTTTTTCGGTTATCATGTTTAAGTTGAAAGTCGTGTAGATGTACTTAAATAACGAGAAAACTAAAAATGGAGGGTGACCGCCACCCAAACTTATGGATTTTGACTTTTTCAATGCTGTTCCTTAATAAGAAAGAAAGATAAAAGTTTTTTTTTATTTTGCCGCCGACAGGCTGATGGCCCACTTGATGGAAAGCGGTTACCATCGCCTATGGACATTTGCAACACCAAAGGTGCTACAAATGCGCTGCTGCTCTCTTTAGGGAGACTGGAACCTGGTCACTAATGCCGGAACACAAATCAAGGTTGTTATGGCGACATACTTTAGGCCAGGGTTGGTAGCCATCCAGTCGGGCAAATGCCCTACCGATTCTCATTAAATTTTGTACGCATATTGGGTAGGTCTGAGAATCAGACAATATCTATTTTTCATCTCCCTCAATATTAAGGGTAGTTTACCCCAAAATAATTTTTTCAAAAATTTTAGATAATTTTTAATTATTTATGATACAACATTAAAAAATACATACAACCCTAAATTTTCAACCCTCTACGACCAACCCCTATTTTTTATTTGTTAATTATAAACTTTAATGCTGTAGGCATATCGATTGAAGCTTTTTCCGGGCAGGACGACGTCTGCCGGGACAGCTAGTTGCTGTATATAATTATGTCCTTATAAAAATCGGTGCATTAAACAAATGTATATATATAAATATAAATGTACGTAATTATGTAATTATGTTTGACGGTGTTATTATAAATTTTAGTGAGAAGGTCAAAAATTTAGGTGTATATTTCGACCAATCTTTATCTTGGGGCCCGCAAATACAAGAAGTAAGCCGCAAAATGTTTGCAAGTGCATCGTCTCTTCGAAGGTTGAAAAACTTTCTCCCACTTAGTACTAAAATTGCCCTTGCCCAATCCCTTCTCCTCCCTATCCTTGACTATGGCGACATCAGCTACTTAGATATCATCGAAAGCCAATTAGATAAACTAGAGCGACTCCAAAACTTCTGCATTCGTTTCATATTTGGTTTGCGCAAATATGATTACATTTCTGAATTTCGTAGTAAGCTCCGATGGCTTCCTATCCGCCTTCGCCGCAATGCTCATATCTTATCCTTTTTGTATAATGTACTCTTTAGCCCAAAAGCGCCCTACTATTTGAAGGAACGCTATGATTTCTTTCAAGAAAGTAGCACGAGGCTCTTGAGATCATCAGCATATCTACGACTAATGACGCCAATACATTATACGCAATGTTGTCAGAAATCTTTTACTGTGCAGGCTGTAAGGTTGTGGAATGCATTACCGATGAGTATCAGAAGTGCAAAGTCACTTACATCTTTTAATAAACTCCTCAAAGATCACTATTTAAATTTGTAAACAGTAATTTATGTATGTATGTGTATTTATTTATTTTTCACTTGTAATATATGTATATATATTTGTATATATTCTAAATTATGCGCACAAAATACCGACCCATTATTAAAAATGTAAAATTATCTCCAGAAGGCTGTCTGGAAGAAATCGCTGTTAGCGATAAGATCGCCGATTGTACTAGTTATAAGTATATATAGGTATAGACATAAGGCACACACTGCACATGCACTTTCTCACAACACCAGCATGTAACAGATACCCTCTACATTAGTATGAGTTAAGTATTAAAATTAGAAAAATAATCTAATATATAAAATTCTCGTGTCACAGTTTTCGTTGCCATACTCCTCCGAAACGGCTTGACCGATTTTGATGAAATTTTTTGTGCTTATCCGGTATCTATGAGAATCGGCCAACATCTATTTTTCATTCCCCTAAATGTTAGGGGTAGTCCACCCCTAAATTTTTAATTTATTTTTTAGACAAAATTTTTAATTTCTATTTTTTTATGATACAACATACAAAAATACATACAACCCTAGATTTTCAACCCTCTACGATCAACCCCTATTTTTTACCGGGCAGGACGACGTCTGCCGGGACACAGCTAGTAATATATGTTATTCTTAAGGTACACAACACAACACAAAAATCATAAAATTAATGTTACACATAATAACACATAAACAATAAGCGTGTATAAATTCAAAACTCTAACAATAATTAAGTTGTAAAAAGGGTACGGAACTAGAGTCCGTAGATTAGTTAATTTAAAAAAAACTAGTTATAAGATTCTCAACTCATATGTATTATTATTTTCTTGTGTGCAATAAAGAATATTCTATTCTACGTACAGATTTCCATATAATCACGCTTGTATCTTAATTTGAAGATGTACCTTCATTTTCGACAATCCTGACAAACACCTTCCTCTACATCTATTTTAATTAACCTACCTATACATGCATATTTTTATTCGAGGTGCTTTTTACCCGAACTTTCTTCTGCTATTTGATTTTTGGCTTATCAACTCCAATTCTACCATTTACACTATTATTATTTATTTTACGATTCTACATTCTCATTCTCTCCACATGGTCATCCCGCCTTAACATTCCTTTTCAACTCTTATTATTGTATCTACTTTCAATTGTAAAATATGAGGATATAAACTATATTTACCCGCTTAGGAAAAAAAAATCTCGCCCACTAAACTGCCTTTTTACGAGATACCCGCTGTCGGAGCAATTCGGTTTAATGGTGATATATCGTGTCTCAATTTTGTTTTTCGATAAGTGTTGAGAGTGTGTAACTTGAGAACGAACTGAAATGCTATATATCGAAGTAAAGGGGGTTTTAGGATTGAGGTTTGCTTACTCGAGTGCGAGATAATGGGTGTCAGTTTGCTATATTTTATTTTCCTTGTGCTCGTTTAGTTTTGACCAAAATCGTATATGGAACACTAAAAATAACTAGGCTAACTATCCTAGCTCTGCTATAGGTAATAACCGATTTTTCGAGGACGACACTATTCTTCCACTTTTATCGTATGTACCGCTAAAGAGTAGAACTCTTTACCGTCTTCTGTTTTACCTGAAAAATACAATCTAGGTGTCTTCAAGTATCACGTTAACAAGTATCTTCTAGGTAAGCGTGCTCTACCTTGACTCCATATCCACCTGCCATCAAGCCCAATGTCAGTCAAACGCGAATATATTCAAATTAAAAAAAAACGAAGCAAGATTATCTCAAGCCAACTGTTTTACGCCGATATCCTATGATAGCATGATAGCACGTCGATCGCATCAGTCCTAGGGGCTGGTATCAAGTAAATTATTCTAGCATTGCTCTTTCACATGACTAACTTAAGTATTTACTTTGACATACCATACCTATAGTAGAAAGTATTGTATCTTCAAAATTGTATAACATCATGTTGTTGTTGAATTTATCACATTATTTATTGTCTGCGCCGCCACTGTTGTCTTAATATTTTGCTTGGTTAAGAAGGTTAAGGTTGCCTGGAAAAGTTCAGTTTAAGCGATTAGGCCGCTCTTTGTTCAACTTTTACTGTACCTTGTTTTAAGTACGTAGTTTTTATTTTTGGTGAAGAATAAAGCGTTTAATTCATTCATTCATTCAACACCTTTTTTATAAGCAATCCTTTTATATAACTAGAATCTATATAGCTAATATATATAAAACCTACCTACTTGTATAAAACTAAAAACTGTATGGCTAATATATACAATACCTACTTACCTGTATAAAACTATATAACTAAAATATATGTATATCTGTAAAGAACTTTATTATTGAATCTAAAGTTGAAAATTGAATTGAATAGAAGAATATAATTTCAGTGAATCATTCGGAAATAATCATCGATGGAAATAATATTGAAAATCTTTCATACAATCCGATATCGTCCAATTCATGACTAAGTCGATTGTTTAAACTATATTTTATTGAGTTTGTTTTGACATAACACATTTATTGGTTTTCTTTATAATATATCCATCAAATAATGTTTGTTATTTTCATTATTAAAATATGCTTTGTTATTGAATATTGCGAGGGAATATAATTATTTTCTCAGTCAGTTGAAATTTTACCACAAAATTTATTAATTTCTCATGTAGGTATAATCCAGCGTCCGACACCTGTTACCTGGAACTTGCTGAACTGCACCTATTTGGACCATCGCGAGACCTCTTTTTTGGTATTATCCCCGCAAATTGCTATTGCGCCTGGCCGCCATTTTGGTGAAATAACCGTAGCCGAACACTCAGTACTGTTAGCATCACTGGCCGGCGACTACGCGCACATATCGAGTTGCGGATGACGTCACGTGACTGTTAATTTGACAAGGTTCCAGTGCATTAGCAATTTGCGGGGATAATATATACCCACATCGTTTAATTCATCGCCATATCTCTTGCTCTGTGAAGACCAAATTAACGTGTTTCTTTTCGTTCTTTATAAATTTTTGAAGTGATAACTTCTTATTAAACCGCTTTGTTACGTAAAGCATTACGGCGTCAGTCTGTCTGGCTTCCCTTTCTCTTCTCTCACGCATACGGCAGCGGTAGGCAGGCTAAGTTATCACTTCTGTTGTGCGTCCCGATGACCCACAGCTAGGTGGTAGGGCATTTGCCCGCCTGGATGGCTACCATCCCTGGGCTAAAGTACGTCGCCATAACAACCTTGAGTTGTGTTTCGGCATTAGTGACCAGGTTCCAGTCTCCCTTAAGAGAGCAGCAGCGCATTTGTAGCACCTTTGATGTTGCAAATGTCCATAAGCGACGGTAACCGCTTTCCAACAAGTGGGCCGTCTGCCTGTCTGCTGAACTCCTGCAATAAAAAAAATATCTAATGTTTTGAAAAATCCAATACCGTTGTCGGGAATCAAATTGGCTGATTTTGATAGAAATAAACGCTTGTTATTATTATACCAAATCATAGTGCAGCTAGTAAGGATCAATTTTGCGAACGAATGACAAAAGAAAAAGGCTGGTTTTTTTTAAAAGTATACTTTCTATTCATTAATTAACATCAAATAGCGGCAGTCATTCGACCGCACCTCATTTGAACGCAATCAATGTTTACCCACTGATTTAATGGTTTTGGGTGTTAATTTGTAGAAAATTATTACAAATATAATCATTTTCATAATTTACATTTTGAATAAAATGAGTAAGGTTTAATTAAAGGGAAAAAGAAACATTGTGAATGAAAACAATCGCTTCCCTTCGTCTGCCGTTTGAAATTCCCATTGATCATTAGAAGCTACAGTATGATTTGGTATAATAATACAGACTGTGTTTATGACTTTAAAATTAGCTAATTCGATTTCCGACAATGGTAATTGATTTTTCAAAATTATAAAGATACCATTTTCGTTTTCGTCAATATTGGCCTCGACACTCCTTAGAGCGTTTTTCGCTATTTCGTGTAGATTAGGATTTGGACCTGAAGACCCAGTTGAAAAATTCATCTATATACACATAATAAAACTGTAGAGGTCGAATTTCTGCACAATGTAAAATATGCTAAAAACCGAGTCAGAGGATGTAAGGATTAAAATAGAACGAATTAATAATTGAATACTATTTTTTTATGTCTGTTTGTACGGGCTAAAGTCCAAAACGACTGAACCGATTTAAATGGAATTTTTATAATGGTAGGTTATATCCCTGGTCAACATATAGGGAACTTTTGATCCCGAAAAATCAAAGAGTTCCCAGTTAATAATTTACTTAACTATTCCACGTGGACGAAATCGCGGGCAGAAGCTAGTTATATATAAAATAAGCTACCATTATTTTTTTGTGAATAATAAATTCAACACTAACAATCACACCAATAAAAGAAATAATTTCTATAAAGTTGGACTGGGAATCGAGGTCGGAACCTCTTCAGCGACCGCCAAGTGGGCAATGCTCAGATCAACGCAAATACAGATCGTCAAAGTGTTACTAATATTTATGCCTTTAATTAATTAAACGCGAGTACTCTAGTTAAACGTATAAACATGACACATACCTCTAATCAATAGGATGTAATCAAATATTCCGTCAATATATAATTTTCATTCTTCCCGCCCACTTAATGAAATCACGGGGCCATGTGGCTGGATTTCCTTTAGGGTATTCGCACACTGGTAGCTATATAGCGATAGTTGCGATTTTATTCACTCGCCTGTTGTTCAGTCGTCCATTATATTTGCGCGAGGCTGTAGCGTAAGCGAGATTTTTATGTAGCCCGAACGAATCAGGAACTGTAATGTATTGATACCCTAGGGAGGATAATGGATAGTGCAAGGCAATTCAGGCGAGATGGATGAGATCGTGTTCACAGCAAGTATAGAAACTAGCTAAAAGTGAACTAGCTTCAAGAATACATGCGAGTATTCTGAAGAGGTTTTTGCCTAAAATGGAATAACAGATCCAGTTACGATATGATAAAAAAACTACAATTCTATACTGTGCTATAAATGCACTTCATTGTCTTTTGATTATTATCTACTAATTTTCCCCGCGGCTGCGCCGCAGGTCACAACCCCGATGCATGCTTCCATTTTAAAGAGCAATAATTAATATAGGTTACATTGTATTAAATATTAATTAAAAATAATAGTAATCTTTGCCTACATCAAGTAAAAACTATTGAGCAAATTTAAATGAAATTCGCATATAAGCTTGTTAATATCTCAGGTCACCACTTAGAATACTTTTTGTGCCTATAAATGATGTTTATCCTCTGGGAGACATGAATATAGCGAAAAATTTGCTAACAAATATGTCGTCGGCATGGCAACGCAAACAAATTTTTAAACCTTGGTTTAGCGAATGTAAATTACTTATATAACCTGCCTGAGTAACTTATAAATAAAAAAAATGCTAGCTTTCTCTAACTATTCTAAGTTATCTAAAACTATTTACTCGTCTCCTGATTAAAATCTTAAGATATTGTTACGAGTTTCAGGACTCGAAAAAAAATCCCGTTAGAATTACTATAGAATTTATTAGAACTATACAAACACGTATAACACAAGTACAAATATAATAACACGCGCAAAGTCCGTCACTAAATAGATCACCAAATGTAGTACACGCGTCTTGCTTTCTAGTGGCTATCGCTTGACTGCCCCATCTCTCGATTGGGGCATTGCTTTATACTCTACAAATACAATATGTCTGATCGGCCGCATGGACTGATTTTTCCTAGAATCACACCTGGCTAATGACTATCATAAAAGATTACAATACACAATGGGCAGTTTTTCTAATCACAAATTTTAAACACAAAGTAAACAAAAGAAGTCCTAATGCCGAAAAAGGTAATAAAATGAGATATGCAGGTGTGAAATTGTCTTTTGTTGGCATTCCGGTCGTAACAATATAGTATCCAGTGTGCGGCCAGCCTTATCGTTATTCGCATGCCATGAACAGACGACAGCATTAACGTGACGGCTACCGGGCGATGACGCCACGGGTTAGGCAAATGAGTTGCAAAACAGACATTTTTATGACAGGCGTCTATTTGAAAATATTTCCTGCGCAATTTGTTTTTATGGCAAAGTTAAGCTGGTGGTAAATAATTCACCTAATGGCTAGTGGCTACCGTCTTTTTTATACTCGTATAAAAACAGCTTATAATTTATCGTGGTAACAATGTCTGCAACGAATGCACCAAATATGTAGTTAGTTTTCTGATCTAATGTGCATACTGTTACAAATAGCATATGCTAAAAACGGTGGAGGAAAACACCGCGATGACACCTGCACATCGATATAACTGATGTGTCAAACTTGCCTAGCCTTGGACGAGCACGAGGGGTGTAGTGTTACGCGATATCCATCTCAGCAGTCATGAGAACCATAGAGTATATTAATATCACATAGACAATCGTCATAGATAATAATATGATCCTGGAGACACTAGGATGTAATTGCTATTTTTAGCAATGTTGTAATATTATTATTTTGTAGGGTAGCTTCGTATAAAAAGCGGTGTGACGTGTAGACGGTGTTCATTGCTTACTGTGCGGTGTGAATAGTCACACCAAAGGCTGAACAATAAAGGGGGAAACTCTGCCCAAATAGTTAATATTTGGTATATATGGTACTTTCTTACCCGAATCTCTGCAAGGCTGTTTACAGTCCATTCCCCAATAGTGGAAGTTATGGGCTGTTATTATTGTTACATGCCGACAAAGACCGCACATCTGGCATGTTGTAAAAACGAACTCTTTTATTACTTCGTGTTTAAACTTTAAAAACATCTATTGTTATCGTACTTATTTTATGGTTGTAATTAGTGGCGAATGAGTTAATCCTTGTTTTTATTGCATTGTGTCGAAGCTACCCAGATGTGTATGAACCCTTGTGGTATTATACAGTTTAGTATAAAACAATGCCCGAACGGAGCGCTGGGTCAAATGACAACTACGATACGATTATGACGTATAGTACTTACGATTAGCGACATAGTGGCGGACTTTGCGCGTGTTGAATTGCATTGAATCGTGCATTGTGAACTGGTTGCATCCAGTTTTATTTTGTACTTTTTCTATACGTGTTTGCACAGTTCTAATAAGTTCTAAAGTATTTCCAACGGCATTCATTTTCATTCGAGTCCTGTCCTCATTCGAGAGCTCGTAACATTATTATAAAAATAGCTAAGCCGAGCTGAATAGACAATTGATTTCTGTCTTTTAATTTCGATGTACATTGCACATAGCGTTGATTATTCAATACCATTGAATGCCATTGTGTCCGAAAGCAAAGAGGCTCAGAAATGAAGTTCTGTTGCCTTTCAACCAAATTAGTTCAACTTTATTGATCGTTATAATATCTGCTGATATTATACATCCCACCTCAGCCGGGGAGAACTTGAGGGAGATAACACTTTATTGCACACCAAAATATACAATTACAAAAACAGATCCACAGGCAACCTAAATAAAAAGCAAATTTGAATCAGGGGATGTAGGTGGTGCAGGAAAAAGACAATAGATACATACATACTGAAACTAATTTAAGAAATAAATATACAAATACATACATATATACATGGTCATACATATACAGATCTGCAATAAAATATTTCAAAATACATAAGTAATATAATTAATGTATTAAGATGATTATATTGTGTTAAACAGACATAGCTATGTATGGACAAATGTGTTTCCTGAGTAAATTTATAAATGTTGGTAAGGATTTGGCCTCTCTGACATCTGATATCTTGTATAGCCAAGCAAGAAGTTTATTCACCTGGTAGACAACATCAAGGAGATCTCCAACGTCCAAATGCACTTGAATAAATTTTATGATGCCCTTTTTAAATAACCTCATGAATTAAAAGCCCACAAGGAAGTTGGCGGCAGGAAACTCTCCCTATGATCATTGTTATACGCGGAATAAAGGTTCTACCGTTACACGTGGTTAGTCAAGACAATGTGGGTAAATATAGCATTGTTGGTATGGAATTGACCCCTGATATTTCGAACTTCCTGTATTTCCGGCTCTAGGGCAGAAATGCTGACGAAACTTCTAAATAAAAATCAAGCATAAAATAAATCTACCGGACTTCAGTCTCATCAGCTAGTAAGTAAATCCGACACCTAAAAGTTTCTTTTTTTAATGTAACTTCTTTAGAATCGTTATGATTTGAAACTTGATGTAGGTAAAGAAAAAGCTACACTAAAAAGAAATAAGCACATAAATCTATAGGGCTAAGCCTCCAAGAGAATTAGATACGAATTTCACAATTATTGTGCAGTACAGAATAAATGTGTGTAAATATAGGTCCAAAAAGGTAACACAGTGAAAGTTTATTTCGAATTATAATTCATTTATATGTTGACGGATGTAAGCTAATGGAATTATATTTATATTAATAAAAGTTAACGAATAATCAACTGTGAGTATAATATCTAAAGTTTCACTTGTACGCGTATAAGCTGCACACATTTTTTTATATTAACATTGTTAAGAAATTATTAATATAATTATTTCGTACTTGTCTTCTAATATCAATTCCTTCCTTAGGTTTTTCAATAAATAAATAATTTCTTACTTCACTTCTCTTCTATTAAAGGAGACATGCACCATTTTATGTCGGGTATAAAAACAGTTATTCCGGTCCATATCCTCTCCATGTCTCAACAAGAAAGAAATAAACTATGCACGGCCGTAAATCTCTTAACGGCGATTATTTACGTCTATTTAGTTATTCATGCTCTACGCTTTCTGGGAGTCGTAAATCCTATAATTGTTTATATTACAATACAGTTGTTTGATAACAAAATTTACGTATGCGGAAGGAACGTTGATTTTGTCATTATTTATATAATAATAAAACTACGTTTTAACGGTTGTAAGCGCGATAATTTATTTGATTTTGGTTATTAATCTGTCAAATATGTCGTTATACTATTAGGGCGTTCCATTAGTAGCACACACAACGTCCAAAACATTCAGCTTGACGTTCCACACGTCATCATTTTCGATCACAAAACGCTCACAACAGTCTATGTCAATATGTGGGTCGAATGGCCGTTCCACTTGGGTTTACGATAGTAACGCCGGCAAGCAAATGGTACGGGATCTCTTGTGGAACGTAGCCATAGGCTAGATTATTCCCGCTCCACTTGCTAGCGGACGTTACCATCATAAACTGTAGTGGAACGGGTTTGAGGCGTTGATGTCATAAACGACGAAATACACTAATGTCATTGGTTGATTTAAATTGTAGCAATTTCTGCTTCGAGACAAACTATTTTTAACAAAGAGGTCTTGTTAAGATACTGCGTAAATAGTGTTTGTTACCTTATTAAGATGGTTGGTCAAGGCGAAGGCTAATTGATTGTATTCAAGATTTTTACATGTTGTTTATAAATTAACATCAGTCTATACTTACGGTCGTGGCCTTTTAAGTATGTATTTAATATTCTATCCTTTTCACACCAAATACAGTATGAATCAAGCGGCCATGTACGAACAAACTCCCAAGTCTTATGTTATAGATAAGTAACAATAGAATGGGAAACACTAGAAATGATAGACTGGATTCTTGCAGCACATCACGGATAAAAATAATAGATAAAACAAGTAAAATATTATTAAAAGATAGAGATTACGACTACGTATTAATAACACAGGCTACTTAAACTTGATTATTCTTTAAATGTACACAAATTTAGGAAAATATGTATTTTAATAAAGTAAACACAGTTTACATTACATTATTTTGTCTTATATATGGTTCACTTCTGTGTCGCGATTTTCTTTGTCTTATCAGCGATCCATTTCTGTCTTTCCACCACCTTTGTCTTATTGGACAGTTCATAACCGTCCTTCCATTATCTTTGTCTTATTAGACGGTTCATTTCTGTCTTTACGTCATCTTTGTCTTATCGGACGGTTCATTTCTGTATTTCTATTATCTTTGTCTTATCAGAAGATCCATTTCTGTCTTTCCATCATCTTTGTCTTATTAGACGGTTCATTTCTATCCTTCTATTATCTTTGTCTTATCAGAAGATCCATTTCTGTCTTTCCATCATCTTTGTCTTATTAGACGGTTCATTTATGTCTTTACGTCATCTTTGTCTTATCGAACGGTTCATTTCTGTCCTTCTATTATCTTTGTCTTATCAGAAGATCCATTTCTGTCTTTCTATCATCTTTGTCTTATTACACGGTTCATTAATTTCTGTCTTTCCATCATCTGTGTCTTGTTAGACTGTTAATATCTATCTTTCCTTTACCTTTTATTATGAACCATAAAAACCTAAACTGGAAACATTCAATGTCATTAAATAGTTCGTGTTTTTTCAGTTTTGCGCCTTTCATCCAAATATATTCAATTTGGTTGATGCGTCTAATAACAGCATTACAAAATGTAATGCCAAATAGATTTTGATTTTGAAAATGTATGTTTTATTATTTCTACTGAACAATTCATCCACTGTCTGTGGACTGTTTGTATGATTTTATTTTACTTTTCTACATATAGTAAAAATACCTTTGATAAATGTAAAAGAATTGGTTATAATAAATTGGGTATTTTGATAACAAATTAAGCAAAAGGTTTAAGACTGTTTATATCAACAGAACGTAATTTTTCTTCTAGAACTCAGTTTTATATAAATTTAATGGCTAACAAACGCACAATATCCAATGTTATTAATGGCCATTCAAACGAGGATAGTCATTTAGGATAGCATACAGTAATTAGTTAACTGTTCACAAGTGTACAGTAAAATTTTAGTTACATGTCCACTGTATTAGTCGTATACATCGTTGGACGAAATTATTGTGTCTCTGAATGTCAGACTATAAAGTGCTTTAAATATCTAGCTTAGTTTAGGGGCTGCCTAAAATATGGGAGTAATTTAGTTTAGAATGCATGTTGTTACAGCGATCAAAGAAACTATGTTGCCTACATTGAAGGTATCTAAACATTAATTCTTTATGTTTTATACTAGCTACTGCCTCCGACTTCGTCAACGTGGAATAGTAAAAAAAAGTAATTTAAAAAAAACCCGATTTGGAAACTGGCTTCATTTGTGTTCCGCTTTTATTGGTCTTAGCGTGATAATATATAACCTACTAACTATTATGGACTAGGGGGCGTTGACATTTGCATCATTTTGTAAACGAGTCGATGGTTCAGAAAATGTTGGGAATCACTAAACTAGAAATAGTACAGCCCTCCTTTAAACTCTCTCCTAGGGACGATGTATTGCACTCATCCATTAAATGCGTCATAACCTTATTATCCAGAGATAATGGACCTGAAGTATGAATATGGAGTGCAACTAGGATAGCATGCAGCTAATGTTAGATGATGATATGGATAATCTCATTTGACCGTTACTTGGGAGTAATATTGATGCTATGTTGGGAATTCATGTTGCATTTCATTAATTAATATTTTTTTAGAAGATGGTTAGAAGTTTCTGGCATCATATGCCGGTCTCAAGAGTTTTAGAAAAAGGTAGAAAATTCTGGAAGGAAAACACTAGGATAGAAACATTTTAGAAAAGGCTAGATTATTCTAGAATAGAAGGTTCAGAAAGGAAAGACAGAGATAGATGTTTAGAAAAGGATAAGTAAATAGAAGAATATCGAAAAGAAGATCAAAATTATTCAGAAGATTCTTGCGGGTAGATAAGTAGCGTAAGGCGCGCCTACGTTGTAGTTCAGTTGAAAACAGTGAAGTGACAAGAACAAGTTTAGAGAGTTGGAAGAAGAGGACAGTGACGAGTTTAGTGGGCAGTTGAGTGAAGGTGAAGTTTAGCGTGATTTAAGAGGAGATCCAGAAGCGAGCTGCACGCGGAAATTCGTAAGTCAACACTGCAGCAGCAGGAGTTGGTCTACGGAATATTGGCGACGGTATTGTGAGTGAGATATTTTATGGTCGGGACAGAGCGTAGTTAATTGTGCGTATAGGGGCAACCCTGCGGAGAAGAATCACGTACGACTGTGTAAGTAAATAAAAGCATTTAGTTAAAAAATCTGGTGTTTACTTCCAATCGTCAGTGCGTACCCCCACTCTCACAGAACAATATATACATATACATATAAAACAAGGACGAGTTAGTTAAACCATTTATAACTCAAGAACGGTTAGACCTATTTTTATGAATGTTTTGTTTTAATGAGCCACAAAAACTGCTTCTATTAGCATTTGATCGTTTCTAGTTAACATTTGCATTTTATATCATGCACTTATTCGTACAAAGATGGATTCGGTAGACCAACGGTCACTGGTTATGTCAATTGGTTGCAGAATCCTAAAATGCATTTGATTGAAAATATCCCAACAATAACTCAAATGGATCTTGCCTAAACCAGTTCTTGCTAAAAGAATTTAAAAGTTACACAAATTCATAGATTAGGCGACGACACACTTTAAACGACATTGGTAAAGAAACTCTCTCCCTTTATTGACTCAAATAAAAACTAATTAAGGAAAATTATTATTCATTAAAGACCTGCCTTAAACATTTTATATTATAAAGAAGATACAGACGTTCCTAAAACGAATGACTGTGACACACATTGACAGGCTTACGAAGTATCCCGTGGTGAAGGCTGTGGAACCCTAAAAAGATCCAAATATTATTTTTTGTATTGGATTGTAAACATTTCTAGTTTTGTAATGATACAGCTAATATCCCTTCAATTAAGTATTTAAATTCAACCAATTTTATAAATGTTGAAACAAAATTAAACAAAGTAAAACACTATGAAACAGCTTATATTAAACCGTTTATATTGAACCGTTTTAATGAATCTTCAGTTCAGACGGATTGGATTACCAATTTGCAATGTAGGCTAACGAAGTGCATAATTTATCAGAGAAGCATTTAGTTATCATTTCCGAAGAAGAACATTATTTCTGAATAAATAGTACTAGTATAATCAGACGATAGTCTGAAATAATACATAATATACCTTAGTCTGTCAGGCATGAAGGTGTAACATTGAATCTTATCCTATACTAGAGTTTCTAAGAACTTCGTTCGATATCATCATCAGTTGTACTTATTTTTAGTCCAGAGCTGGATGTAATCCTCCCCAAAGTGTAACATGTCCCGGTCTTCCGTGTTCCACATTTCTTGCTTCTATATTCCGCAGATCATCGGTGAACTAGGCTGGAGAGCGTTCTACTTACGTTTTCGGAGTCGCAATCTCCATTCCAGGTTTTATCTGTTCCATTAGCTCTATTTCAGGATTTGCGACAGACGTGGTACTATCAATTTAGCCAGCGACGTCGCCGCGTCGATTATAGGTTAGTTACATACAATTTTATATTATGTAATACCTATTAATGTATCTAAGTTTTATGATTGATTGATTGATAGCTCTCTTACGGATATTCTAATTTCTGAGTTCATCTATAGGCGCAACACTCAATCAAACTCTAATCATAAACCTGTAAATTTTTATTTATTTTACACCTGTCCCACCATTAATGTCCACTTCTCGGCACTGTACTTGGGGGTATAACCTGTTTGTGATGACGCCGGTCCAAATCCTGGACTCGTACGTAATTTCGTGTGAAACTCGCCAGTCCACTTTGAATAAGCGTTAGGGTGAACCCTAAAATAGTGAAATCCCAGCACAACAGTAGAAAGTTTATGGCTAGAACATTTGACCCTCAGTTTGACCTTCTGATTAACCTGATCGAAATCTAGCTTAGACGATCCCTTATTATTCATTACTATCAGTCCAGGCAGACGTTGTCCTGTCTTAAAAAATAGAACCCGACTGCAGCGCCACCTACCGGGTCAAATTGTGAAACTAAATAATTCTGGAATCTATCGAAATCGGTCCAGCCGTCTAGGGGGAGTTCAATCACAGACACACGCACAGAAGAATTTTATTTATAAAAATAGAGTTTTGGGCCAGAAACTCCGCAAGCGTCCTCAGAACACCCTACCAAATTTCCACACAATGTGATCAATGGTTTAGGAGCGCAACGACGATAAACATACGAACACTGATTTTTAATTATAAGATGTTATTTCAGTAGTAACTCTTTTATGCTATCAGCCCACTTGTTCATGTTAATGTATTTTTCTTGCTGATACTGTTATTAAGTAGCGTGATTTGTAGTTAAGTAATTTTAATTCCATGGAGCAGTTAGTACCATAGGCTTGTCTAGTAAAAAATATAAATATTTGAGTTTCATTATATTATTACACATCAAGAAAAACAGTTTATATAGAGAGAATTAATAATGGGCTATAACATAGGCCCTAAATGTGAGTCGACTTATTTAAATATCATTGTCTATTATTATCAACAAACAATATATACTACGATAATAAATTCCAGTAGCTTTTAGAAATATTATTTTAACAATGTCTATTAAATTACTGAGCATTTTGTTATACACAAACGCTCGAACCCTTCGGAAATACTTCTAAAAATATCATAAAGAACAAATATTATTTTTATGTCACTGGCATGGCTTTTGAATTGCGCAACAGTTTTAAATAAAAACGACACCGCATAGAGTCTTTATTTGCTTTTCAGAAACCGCCATGATGCGCAACGATGTATATATAATATATACTGCATGGCCGCCTATCATCTATAATATTGTTACAACTCAGGTCCCGACAAACACAAAATTCACCTGCTTTTATTACCCGTCACAAAAAGCACATTTATTAACGCCAGCATTTGAACTAATACAGTAGAAAAATTTTTTTTGGTCGTCTTTTTTTGTTTACTTGACATACGGCCTATTGTTGTATTGTAATCATTAGCTAGGTGATACGGATTTAAAGTACAAACTGATTCTATGAAATTCCACGCTTCCGGGAGGACACACTGCATTTGTGCAGTATAAAGCAATGGTCCGATTGAGGAGGAGTCAGTCGAGCAAGAACCAACAGCGTCGCGAAACGTGTGTACTACAATCGGGCATGTAATAAGTGACGGACTTTGCGCGTTTTATTAAATTACGACCTTCTGCACTACCTTTGGACTTGTCGTGTTCGGTTATATTTGTACCTGTGTTATACGTGTTTGTACATTTCTAATAAACTCTATAGTAATTCTAACGGCATTTTAATTCGAGTCTCGCGACTCGTAAAAATATCATAAAATACTTATCGACATATGAACCTAAAAGTAACTTCCTTCCTTCCTGTTATCTTGTTAGTAGTAGTACCTTCTATACGGTCTGGGAGTTGATTATATTATAACGAATTTATAGGATACGTAGTATTTTAGAAATTGGACAGTTTTACTGGATAGGGATAGAAAAATAATAGTTAAACTGTATGAGTATATCTTCGCTTTCTTTGCAGGCACAAATATCTGGATGGAGAATTCATATTTGCAACACTAAGAAAGCTGATAGATTTTTTGTATTAGACAAATTGGCAAACGATACTTGGTGGTAGGTGGTTACCGTCGCTCATGAACATCTGCAACAAGGGAGCCGATGTGTTGCTCATTACTTCGAGACTTTATATATCTGTTTATGGCCTTTTTGAAGAGCTCCATATTGCAGCGCTCTAAAAAAATGATTGCTTAACTCGTCGAGATTTTATTATTTTTTTTACTCCTCTTTTAATAACCGTCTGTTATAGCACTTTGGGACAACAGCGGAAGGAAGTTGTAAAACACTTCAATTTTTGTTCAGAAAATCTCTAAATTAGTTTTTTTAATGTCGTTATTTACAATAAAAAACAAGAGACATAAGTACAACCAGTAAGGATTTTATACGATTACAAAAGAAAGGCTTTTAAAAATTTATTCCAATTTACTTTTTGACTGATTTCTACTGTAGAGTCTTTCAAAATTATTTCGTATAAAGTTATTTGAAGCCTAATTTGAATTTTATTAGATTTCAACTCGGCACTTAAAATCAGGTCGTACCAATCTTATCATAATACTCAACCATTACCCAGGGAAGGGCAGCTCTCCTCCTGGATTGTATACCTACGTACCTAGTATAGACGATAAAATTATGGTAGAGTCAAGTTACGACTTACTTTATAATACATTATGCGTTAACTTTCAAAAAAACCCTGCTGTGCACCGAGTCATGTTGCATTCACCCAATGACATGTTCATTTCTTTGACTACCTAAAAAGCAGGATTTACTGCGAGTGTTTCTCCTACACACTATAAGTACCTAATGCTTTGTGTAGGTGTTTCGTGTTATACACATGTAGGGCAAAACAATCGCGGGGAACATGAGTTAAGAATTTCTCAGCTGCGCTCACTGGGCCAAAAGCTAAGTACGCCCACGATAATATTCAAGAGAAATAAGCGTAAGGGATGTAAATTTGAACGAGCTGTTTTACTAATTACGATATGCACATTAATCTAAACTCACTCCTCCTTAAGGAACGATCCTCAATAAAAAAATCATTCTTAATTATCTGGGGAACATAATCAAACGCACAAATAATCATCAAAATAGATCTAAGAGATTACGAGAATTCTCAATCCCGATCCCAACGCCACCTACCGGTTTCACTTGATTTTAAACCATCTGGGGATCCACTCGAACACACAAAATATTCATCAAAATCAGTAGTCTTACTCAAGTTCTACGCGTACATAGGTTTCTACGATTCATATTTATTTAGATAAATTTCATTTCAACGTAACTCCAAAATGTTTACCGACTGTTAATATAGTCTAGTGGACTAAGCTTTAGCACGCCTACTTCTTTGAAAGGGGTGTGATTTCCGGTAAGGTTTTTTTATTTATTTTTGTATTGCAGGAGTTCAGCAGACAGGCAGATGGTCCACTTGTTGGAAAGCGGTTATCGTCGTCTATGGACATTTGCAACCAAGGGTGCTACAAATGCGCTGCTGCTCTCTTAAGGGAGACTGGATCCTGGTCACTAATGCCGAAACACAACTCAAGGTTGTTATGGCGACGTACTTTAGACCAGGGGTGGTAGCCATCCAGGCGGGCAAATGCCCTACCACCTGGCTGTGGGTTGTTTTGTCGCCTCTTACGACATGCCGCCCGGCTGCAGGAAATTGTATTCTTTCTGCGTTCCTGCACGGATAAGAATTGCCTGATGGAAAGCGGTTACTGTTGTCTATAGCCGTTTGTAAAACCAGGGGTGTCACCAACGCGTTGCCGATCTCTAAGGAATTTTATAACGCCCTTTGTAAAAAACCCCATGTCATAGCGCAAAAGAAAGCCGTGGCGGGAAATTACTTCCAGAATATTATTGTATGCGGAATAAATTTTCTAGAGAACCGTTGCGTAGTTGAGCGTGGGAGCTCAAGGAAATCGGGATGAACATCTCGTCGCTGGCGAGCGGTGTGGTTGTGAAAGTAAGGCATAGGCAATAGATAAAACAATTCCTCAGAACGCTCCCTGTTATAAAGGCGTATATTTCGAAAACAAATTTATTTTGGTCTATGAATATTGGATCGGCCGTAGAATTATCTGTTGTATTTTACATATAACTTGTGTGTTTTTATGCAAATCATAGACTTGAAGAATCCAATATGAGTAATAGGCATTAATTAATTTTCTGGTTTATAAACTTATATATGTATTAATAAGTGAAGCAAAAACTTTGTACCCCTTTTTACGAAAATTGCGCGGACGGAAGAGTTTGAAACTTCGCACACATGTAGTTTATATGGAGAAGGAGTGCAGAATGCTATTTTTTTTAATCATGCATAAAAATACATTGAGGGCGGCTTGCATGACTCTCCTTAATTTTATTTAAAAAACGCTAAACGCATTTACCGCCTTAAATACGATAAGCGTCTTGCACAACGCTACTTTACTGGTAAATACGTTTACAGAACTGTCAAAGTTAATCATCCAAAAATGGCTATTTAACCCCTTAAACGCGTTTAAACATTGTTAACCAAACGAACAAAATTACAAATGTCAATTTGAGATTGGCCAAGTAAAATCCTTTTTACGCAGGAAACAACTAACATTTAAGCTAAATTTCGTGTGTTTGTTCGATAAAACGTACCGCTACGTGAAATGAAACACATCTGGCTGTTTTACCGATGGCATAAATACATTTTACTTAATGACATGGGAGAATGCCTCGTGCAAGACAACGTAAATGCATTTACTGTTCAACGCGTTTAGAGAGTTAAATAAAATTAACTAATTTTATTTAAAGACGATTGTTGTGCAAACGGGCCTTAATCAATTAAAAAACTTTACACAGACTACCATGTATTTGACACACGCAAGACTTTGACTTGACTCTTTTGTTTATTGTTCAAGTCAAATTAACAGTGTAGCCATGGGGAAATTAATGATTATAGAAGCATAGCAACAAATTATTATGGTCAAATGGTGACCACGGCGACCACTAGATAATATAATTGTACAAAAATATACTTACAAAATATTCCCAGAGTTTCGACCTGAAACAACAAAAGCATTAGGAATTAAAGCCAATATATCACTTCGACTTTCACAAAGATGTGAAGTCCTTAAATCTTCGAAGTAAATGAATCACAGTATTCCGAAACCCTTTTAAAGGATAGAAATAACATTTTCTTCATGTAAATATGTGTTTAGGACTGTTCAAAATTATCCGCAAACATTCACTTCGAGTTGTTTGATGTAACTTTCGAAAGAGCTGCGTACTAAACCCTCGTGTTACAAAATATTTAAACCATTAAATTAATATTTGAATATTATGATGAATAAATACTAATAATTAGAAACGAAATTTTTAGAGGCATAAATTTACATTGTGTATCATCAGAAGATGTTTTGGTAAAATACACATGATTTTTGAAATAACTTACACCATTTATTATGTTTAAAGGTCGTAGTCAACTCATATAATAACAGTCCATACTTATAAATGTTCCGCTGCTGGGCTCGGGCTCCCACTGTACTGTAGGGGAGCGGACAGTATACCCGCCAAGCTTGTCCAAGGCGGCTTGGCAGGCATTGTAACAATATGCACATTAGATCAGAAACTGCTTAAGTGTTGTAAGCGTTCCTGCTTGGATTTGAACTCCCGCCATTTGAGTTTGGGACGCGTGCTCTTGCCATTACGCTACCACGATTGTCCTAAACGCATTGTAGCCTTTCATGTCGTCTGTAGTCTACTTATGGAACATTTATTTTGCATAATGATGTCTATATTATGTCAATCAACATAACGATCTTTAAAGAAAGATAGGTATGTTTTAAGTTAAGCTGCTAATCTTTATCTGAACTTACAACATAGCTAAAATTATATTGCAAAATTGTTCACAGCAGTCAAGTAAGAAGAAAGAGTTATAAACTATCAAGTACATTCGTATACAAAAAACTTCCAAAACTGCTATACAAAACATTACTCCGCCCCACGCAAGCCGTCCATTTTTATATTTTAAGATATACAATATAGTAATAATAAATTTTATTGAACTGAAAAATGTTACAAATTATATTTGCAGTAATAAATAAATAATGTTACATAAAATTATAGTCAATTATAGAAAACTACTCTATACAAAACATGCGCTAATCATAGAATAAATAAAATATAATATTATTATTAAATTAAGGAAATGACCGATTGTATCGCTTAGAAATCAGAGGGAAGATAAAATTAATTATTAACCTTAAAGAGAAGCATCACAATAACTATTCAACTAAAGAAATGTAACAAAGCTACATAAATATATCGTCCAGAAAATTGTTTCCAAAGCAGAATTCTAGTGTTCACAAGTATGTACCAAATATCAAAATGCTTGCTTAAAAAACTTCGTCGTAACCATTTCAATTTTACAATAGGACAATTCCCAAATATTTTTAACAAGCTGAATTTTTCTGTTGAAGTAGTTCAGTAATCACTGAAATAAAGTAACGAGACACTTGTTCCCTATTAAAAGTTCTTAAAATTGACGTCAGATTGTAAATGTTGTATTTTAGGGTACTGTGTCCATTTTGACAACAACTAAAACTAAAACAATAATGCCCTTACTTATAATCGTTTGTTAAATTTTAAGAAACTGCTCAGCAACTGATTATCGAAAATCTTACCCATAAACTCCTCTTAAGGATAAGAGGTGGTGGTAAAGTTACTCGTAAATAACTGTCAAAAATAACCAACCTCGAGAGGTAGTTTAAGTGACTGCTAAGAGGTAAGATGGCAGGTTTTATTTAAAACAGCGATTGATTAGGGGCTTAAGGGTCTCTTATTTACGATGTAGCTAATCCTTTCTTAACGAGATTATTATAAGTAAGGCCTTAAGATCTTATTGTTATTTTATAATATTTAAAATAAGTTAAAGTAAGTTTTTCTTTTTAATTAAATGTAACCCATCTACAGATTTAGATAGTGTTACTAGCATTTTTTATTTTATTTTTTATAGTTGGAGTACAGCAAAGAGGCTGACGGCCCACCTGTTGGAAAGCGGTTACCGTTGCCTATGGACGTTTGCAGCATCTGAGATGTCATCAACGCGCTGTGGGCTTTGAAGAAATTTTATGACACCCTTTTTGAAAAACTCCATATCGTAGCGCTGTGGGAAAACCTCAGCTGGGAGCTCATTCCAATTCCCCACGGTACGCCAGAGAAACGTTCTTCAGAACCGTTGCGTGCATGAGCGAAGTGATTCAACGAACTGGGGGTGAACTCCTAAACGATGGCGAGCGGTGCGATGGTAGAAAGAGCACGAAGGCTTACAGTCATTTAAGGAATTCTTGACGAAGTGGTTACGAAATTAAGTAGGTATTTGATTTAGAATAAAATTATAAAATCTACATTATAAGAATCAACTCTGTTTTTAGTAAATAACATCATATCTATTGGACTTTCAATGCCATGCAAATACTGTAAACCCGCTGTGAATCGGATATGCTTCACTATGAATTCAAGTGAAACAGTTCACAAAATTCTACGTATTTCGTTATATATCCCACACTATGTATATATAGATAGATAAATAACACTTTGTTGAACACTAAAATTACAAAAACAAACCATATTTGCAATATTTTGTAGTCAATAGAATAGGCGGCCTTATCGCTTAAGGGATCTCTTCGAGCCACCTAATTTACGGTTTTTTAAGTGAAATTTCTTTATGGGCGTTAGAAAAAAAATTACCGTCACATTTTTTGGTTACGCGTCATATTATTTTGCAAGATGGCCGAGTGTAGGATGGTGGTTGCGTAGCGACGAGATGGATTGTGAGATGTTTATCGAAAAATAAGGTCATAAAGAAGTTTTACTACTTACGTGTGTGTATACGCACAATATTTTTTATCTAATGTGGCGATGTAGGTAGTGCAGGAAAAAGGGGCAATAGATACATAAATATTTAAATTAAATACATACATACATAATCATAAATATAAGAAATACATATAAATTATAATAATAGTGAGCTCAAGGTTAATGATTTAAATTTCAAATAAGAAGGCGTTATATTTGTAACACAAATCCAGTAATACAATTTAATGTACACCCACATTAGATTGCTAACCAAATACGTTCAAGTGGCTTATGACCGAAGTCCCTGGAATAGCCCTCAAGGGGGATTAAAACTACCTTTACCACTTGTATATTACGAGGAAAGGTAACCTTTAATATTCTGTCCTTAGGTAATAGGGTCACTTGAGCAGCGTCCAAAATATGTTTACAATAAAGCATAATAAAGCGGCTACTCCCACTTATTCAGCGTGGGATTTTGTAGAAACTTCCATTTTCTGAAATAAATCTTTTTTACATACTAGCCGTACCCTGTGGCCTCACTCGCGTGGTGATTGAAAATCGTTATATTTTGGATAATTCACACAATAATTATCTTTATTAATTATAGCCTATGTGTAAGCTATATTATTGTAAAGTTTTATCAAAATCCATTCCGTAGTTTTTGTGAAAGAGTAACATACATATATCCAAACATTCTTATAACTTTCGCGTTTATAATATTTATAGGATATAAATGTTTAAGATATAATATAGACAGGGCTTTTTTTGTGCGGGCACTTGGGAGCACGCAGTGCCATTCAAATAAATTTCGAAAGTTTTCCATACAAACTAAAAGAATGAAGAAAATTATTTTTGGTAACCTTTCCAAAAAAGTTTTTTTTAATTGGTCTCAATTATATCCAAATACAAAATACGTGCTATGAGCCTAATGAGCTACAAACAAAAAATTATAGACTTATAATTTTCGAGAATTAGCATGCCCCCAAAAAAGAAGTGACGAAAAAAGGCCTCGATATAGATATATTAATAGCATTAAATTATTATATGAAGAATTGGATATATCTTGAAATATACATAAGTTATCTCAAGTAGACAACTGATAAGTTAACATGATTAAACAAAAATTGGAGGTGATGTATATTATCATATAAAATCTAAAACATAACTGGTCGGCCACGATCTTGGGGTTTGGCGACGAGCGACGCGACGACGATTGACGTCTATAACGTAGTGGTTAAATTCTGTGACATAAAAAAGAAGTCTGTCAAAGAATAAAACTGATTCAGGCATGGCTAAGCAGTCTCACTCACGACGCTACTGAAAATGTCCTAAAAATCACGGTATGAATAGTGTTATACAAAAATGCGTAAACACACACAAACACACACGCACACACACACACACACACACACACACACACACACACCAACGCACACGTCTGCCCGCTGTGGCTTTTAACATCGACTTTGGTCTCCAAAATACAGGCTTTGCCTAGTTTGGGACCAGTAGGTAATATAAATAATGTAAACGACTTTCTGACAGTAAAAATTATTATTATTCGCACCGAGCGACGCTACGAAGATTTGTTTTCGTAACGACTCGCGACATATTACACAGGTCTCAACATTTTGGATTTTTCGCGCGTCACGTCGCCCTTAGCTGTCGCTCATAGCGACATGGTAGTGGCCGGGCCATAATGTTTTTCACCTGTTTTATGTAAAATAATAGACGGGAAGATATTTACAATATAAATTTGGTTCTATAAAAAATCCAAAAAATCAAGTTTATGGAGCTATGGAAAAGCAACCCATAAGATCAGCAGTTATTTGATGGATGTATTCTAGGTATTGATAAATTTTTTTTCTTTAAGTTCTTAAAGAGAGCAGGATTCGTAATTTGTTGCAATTATAGGCATGTAACCTGTCCTCAGTCCTGTTCTGATTGCTAGATTCGTTGAGTGTATTTAAGTTTTTTTAATGCTTATAAATAATAGATAAGGTGATAAATAGACTTCGATAGAAGGTGATTACCCTCATTGGACATTTACTACGTCAGAAGTGCTACCAATATGTCGGCCTCGAAGCAAAAATATGGAAATGTTCACTTAAATACTATATTTTAGGAATGCGTAGCACAGACTTAATAATAATAATTTTATTTCTCAGACTTGCGTCCATAATTTATGTTGGTTAGTTACACAAAAGACTTAAAAAAACTTAAATACAGTTAATAATATTCGTCATATCTACAATACTCTCATCATGCATCTGCTAACACGCGGTTAGTCGATTTTTCATATTTACGTTCTTGCGACCTAAAATTTCTGAGGTCAACGACTAAAATTAAATATTTTAATAGCCGTTATAAAGATTGCAGTAGCTATCTGTAAAAAAACCTATCTAGTTTAATGAGATTACGTTAAGACTGATAAATTTTATTTATTTAATATGGAATTACTTTTTTAATGTTTAATTTTTATCGTAGATAATAGAGATGGCACGAATATTCGAATTCTTTATTCTTTATTGTACACAAAATAATTACAAATCTTATATACTTGTATAAAATTCTCTTATCACAATGTTACTTACCATACTCCTCTGAAACGGCTTGACCGATTCTCATGAAATTTTGTGTGCGTATTGGGTAGGTCTGAGAATTGGACAACATTTATTTTTTATCCCACTAAATGTTAAGGGTAGTCCACCCCTTTTTTATGATACAGCGTTAAAAAATACATACAACCCTGTGGGATCAACCCCTATTTTTTACCGGGCAGGACGACGTCTGCCGGGACAGCTAGTAAAACTATAAAATAATGGTCATGTACAAAAGCGAGCTTAACCCTAAAAAGAGTTTTCTTCCAGCAAACCTATGGGTCTAGCGAGAGTGGGAAGACAAGAGGCAGGGTTGTGTACACGAAAGTTATTACATAGTAAACTACATACAGATAGATATACATACATAAACTTACATACACATATATCAATACATACCTAGTGTATACATGTATAAAATCCATATACGTATATATATATTAGTTTATTAGGTTATATAGTGTTCTTTAACTCCTCTTTTAAAAATCGTTTCCGACGGACTATCTCGTATCACATGAGGGAGAGCTTTCCATAGTTTACATACATAATTCTGTAGGTATTACGTAGGTAGGGCGAATATATAAAGTATGAAATTTGGAGTTTTAACGAAAATTAAAAACAAACACTGTCTTTATGAGCATAGTGTTTAAATGACTAAATATTGTTACGAACTAAACGCCGACAAAGACAAATTCACACCTGCATACTTGTAGAAACATATTTCATTACCTTTCAGCATTTGGACTTATTTTGTTTAATTTGTGTTTAAAATTTGTGTTTAGAAAACAGCCCCATTGTGTATTGTGATTAATGGCAGTCATTAGCCAGGTATGTCGCATTTAAAGTACAAACTGATTCTAGGAAATTCGTTCCACGCGGCCGGGCAGACATATTGCATCTGTGCAGTATGAAGCAATGCCTCGATTGCGGGACGAGGCAGTCAAGCGATAACCACAAGTGAAGCAAAACGTTTGTACTACAATCGGAATCTTTTAGTGACGTACTTTGTGCGTGTTATTGAATTACGAATTTCTGCATTACGTTTGGACTTGTTTGGTTATATTTGTACCTATGTTATACGTGTTTGTATAGTTCTAATAAACTTTATAGTAATTCTAACGGCATTTTAATTAGAGTCCTGCAACTCGTAACAATATTTATAACCTGCTAACTGTTTTGAACAAATGAAATGGTAGAAACCGATTCTAGCGTCATCTACCGTATCCAACTGTGACTCTAAATCATTCCGGGACCAAATTCAGCAGGTTGTAATTCAATAAAACGCGCAAAGGTTGTAACAATATTGTATACACAAATTAATTGATTTTTTATATGTTATGTAATGAGACATTGCCGAATTAACTTTTTTTGAATCAAACTAACCTTCCTCAACGTAAATTCACTGTCAGTGATTGGAAAAGTAGTGTTTTTTTTAACCAACGTCATAGATCAAGACCTTGGAAACTTACATAACCAGACGCCACGTAATGAGAGATATTTCAGTTGATTTATTCCATTAGGTAAGATCACGTTATGCAAAGTCTATATTTGCTCACGATATTCAGATTTCTGTGCTATAATTTTTATTGCGTGAAGTAATTAAACTGGCAAAAGAACTTTATTATGGAAAGTAGTCACCGCCTTTGGGCGTTAGCGACGTGTTGTAGACTTCGAAAAAAATTTGGACCCTCTGATTTATAAGAGCGTCCTAAATTTTTTTCGACTAACTGATTTTGGGGGTCGACGAGGTCTAAAATCAACAACCCCTATAATTAAAAAAAAATGTGCGTGTACTAGTGTACACACGTAAGAACTTAAGAAGTGAAATTTCTTTATGACCTTATTTTTCGAAAAATGATCTACTATATGCAACTTTACAGAAATTGGTTGAATAAAGTTAAATTAGATATAGTTTAAACAAAAGGCTTTTATTATCATAGACATGAATCCAAATAATACAATTATTTCATTTTACTTTATTTCTGCTAAGATTATAAGGTACAGAATTTCATTCATTATAATTACTCTTCGTTCGAATCGACCGTGGTAGGGGCAAGAAAAAGATGGCGCGTAACGGAAAAAATGTGATGCGTAACCGAAAAATGTGACGGTAATTTTTTTCCAACGCCGATAAAGAGGTTTCACTTCAACAAAGTTCTTATTTGAAAGATACAGTACACGTACAACACGTAACACAACTATGTAGCTGTGTTACGTGTTACCAACTTGCAATTTTATTTGGAATTCAAATATTTTTTTCAAATACCAATTACCTACTTAAGTATTTTAAAGTAATTTGTATTAATAATTATTAACTACACTTGATATTTACTAAATTTGATGTCTACTTATTTTTTTAAATTTTGATGAGAACATGATGTCAAGTGAGTAATTACTTTACCTATCGCAATGTTTTTAAATTGGTAAGTATTTTGTATCAATACGACAATTGTAATTTGGCTATGGGAGTGTGAGGTATCAGTTAATTTTGGAACACGGGTCTCTTGCCCAAAATAGTTTGGGCATCCCTAGTCTAATGACTAAATAGTTTCTTGCCGCTTTTTCTCTTTAGAATAGTGATACTACGTTGCAGTCATAGAGTATGCAGGTAAAATTATTTTTAATATAAACGACCTTTAAAAAATCTCTTTAATACGAATTAGCAGGAATAAAACTTTTCAATTTAGTTTCCCTCCCTACTGCTTAGTCAGTGCTTACACAGATCAGTCAAATTGAATTAATTTTGTTGAAATGCACAAACTGATGAAAAACGACGTCATTCAATGACATTGAATGACTCTAGTCATATTATGGATTACTTTGGTTGATAGATCTAAGTTGAAACTTAATATCGCCACGATACTTAAGAAATTTTCTTTTGCGATTTGTTTTATTGTAGTCTTTGTTTTGTAGCTACGATACTCAAAAAGAAATTTAACGCAAGAAAAAAATGTCGATACACAAGTCGTTTGTTCAAGCGCTTTCGAGCGACAAATTATTGCTCGTTCCTTTTTAATTAACGAGCAAAGTTAAATTATACATGAATATTGTTTTATCAATTATTGTCACGCCTTGGAAACTGGGAATAAATAATAATGAATTTAAATTACGTTTATTAAAGGCGTGATCAAAATAATAATGAGGTAACAAATCATAATAATTTTGAGGCTGTACATGCAATAACCTCAGCAGTTTTCGTTTCGGGAATAAATAATCAACTATAGTAACCGCACAAAATGGTTTTTTTTAAACAATACTACGGACTCGAGGTCCGTACCCTTTTTACAATCTGATTACTGTTACAGTTTTTTGAGTTTATACACGCTTATTGTTAACTTTTGTTAATGTGTGTGACATTAATTTTGTGTTGTGTACCTTAAGAATCTCTAATATATAAAATTCTCGTGTCACAGTTTTCGTTGCCATACTCCTCCGAAACGGCTTGACCGATTTTGATGAAATTTTTTGTGCTTATCCGGTATCTATGAGAATCGGCCAACATCTATTTTTCATCCCCCTAAATGTTAGGGGTAGTCCATCCCTAAATTTTTTATTTTATTTTTTAGACAAAATTTTTAATTTCTATTTTTTATGATACAACATACAAAAATACATACAACCCTAGATTTTCAACCCTCTACGATCAACCCCTATTTTTTACCGGGCAGGACGACGCCTGCCGGGACAGCTAGTAACTTATATAATTTAAATTGTTTATTTAAAAGTTTCCGGATAAGATATTAAACAAACACGCGTGTTACAGTTATTTTGTAGTATAGTTGTTCTTGTCATGTTTCTTTCTAAAGTTAATAATTAATTTTGTTATGTACCCTCTTATTTTCTAAACGATACAATCGTTCATTTCCTTAATTCAATAATAATGCTATATTTTTATTAATCTGTGATTAGGGCCTGCTTGATATAGAGTAGTAGTAAGTAGTTCTCTATAATTTGACATAATTTTATGTATTAGTGTTTGTCTCTGTGTGATAATTAATTATGTACAGATTATAATTCAAAATCTCTCAGTTGTATATAGACGGCGTTCACTACATTTTATTTTCATGTTGTCAGGCGCGATAGATATATACTGTGTTCGGCTTATTTTATTATATGTAAAACTTAAAGTATAATATTTAATACAATACCTTATATAAAATATTATCAGAATTTTCCAAACAAGAATGTATTATACTTGTCACCCTTTAATTAATAGAGTTTATCAATGACTTCAATCGGTTGTGCCAATATGCTAAGTTTCTTAAACTGTTAAATTATGGAGAGATAGCGAGGTGTTTTAAAAATGCTTGTAAAGTGTGAAAAGTTAGTGTACGTAATATGTTAAAACTGTAAGGTTCTTTAATTATAATTTGTTTGATTTTTTAGATAAAACATTTATTTAACAAAATGATTTTTTTTAAACTTCACACTGACATGCAATATTATCTAGCATTAACCATGATGCAGTACTAATACATTTATATACTATGTAATAGATAATTGAGTCAGATGACATAATAAAATATATGAAGTGTGAATTATTGGCATATAAAATTATACCTGTAAAGAATTAAAGTGATACGACTAAAATAAAGGCGTCCTTCACTACTGTTGTTGAGACGCACATCCCACCTGAAATGCAGCGAGGGGTTCTAACTCGGTGCCCAAGACTTCGTCCGCGTGTAATATTTAAACCCTAAAGGAAGTGTAGCTTTTTTTTTTTTTTTTTTTTTTTTTTTTTTTTTTTTTTTAGCCAGGGGAAATCCGTTTGAGGACTAAGCCGCGACAGGCGCAGAAGCCTGGGGGGATGTTCGCGTGTGGGATTCGCCAGATCGGGGGTGGTCAGAACCGGTGCCACGCTATTGCCACTCCCCAGTTAGGGATACCCACTAAAACCCCTGGGTGTTCCGTCCTGCGCCTTATGCCAGGGCTACGGGTGTAGGCTATCCTGTCTCCGCGTGCCCTGGCAGGCGTGGGCCCCGCTCACTGGGCCTCTTCCAATGCCTGGGGAGCTACTCCCCCGGCCCTACTCGGTCTATTCCAGGCGTGGGGCGGTCTGTAACGCGCCCCACGGGAAGAGAGATGAGCGCGCGCGGAACACTCGCGCTCTCATCTCGACGGCATGTGCGGGTGAGTGAGAACCCCTATACCCCTAGGGGCCCCACCCGCGCCGCCCGCTTACGGTGGCCGAAGGTCTAGGTCTGACCTCCGGCGTCGGCGCGTCCTCCTTTGTCGGGAGCGGAGCAAAGTCGTGCGCTCACGCTCCCGTTCCGCCTCCTCCTTCGCAAACATGACGTGCTCGCAGAAGGAGGAGACGGCGTCCCATCCGGTGCGGCTCCCGACCATGGTGCGTACCACAGCCGGGAGCGAAAGGTCTAGTCCGGTGATGGCGACGAGTTCTCGGCGCTGCTCCGTCCACGCAGGACATTCCTGGAGTGTATGCAGCGCCGTATCCTCGTCGCCTGTGTCGCAATGATGGCACCCTGACGTAGCCTCGCGGCCAAGGCGACACAGGTACCTCCCGAAGCAGCCGTGCCCCGAGAGGACCTGCGTCAGCCGGAACGTCAGGGTGCCGTAGTCTCTGTCAATCCAATTTCGCAGGACGGGCCTCACCGCCTCAATGGTGGCGGGGCCCGCGCTGGGGCGTCTAAGGCGATCTTCCCAAACTCCCACGGCGACCTGGCGGAGCTCCGACTTGGACGCCTCGATTTCGCGAGGCGCGGGTCTGGTGCCCCTGGCCAGGGCTTCTTTGCGCCATACATAAAGTGACGCCAGTACCCTGGCCTCCAGGTCCCATGGGAGGGATCCGGCGAGTAGCGAGGCCGCTTCGAAGGACACCGTACGGTATCCTCTTATCGCCCTGACGGCCATTATGCGCTGAGCTTGACGCAAAAGCGGTGCGGTTTTGGCCGTCAGGCGGTCTGCCCATACAGGGGCCCGTAAAAAAAGAAGTGTAGCCTAGCCTAAGTTAGTACTTATAACATCACCTATCTGTCAGTGAAAGTCCCGACGAAATCGGTCCAGCCGTTTCGGATAATAGCTGGAACACATGTTTCTCGTTTTTCATGAGACGATAGTATCAGGTGATTTTGAGGAGACAGTCATAGCAGAACTGGGCCCCATACCTGCGACTGACGCAATCGGCCTCCTGTTTCAAACGGCATTTGTGACATCCTCGCGCTGACTTGCAGTAGTTGCCAATTCATAATTAAGGTGCGCTTACCCCTTTCAATAATCTTGTTTGTGTATTGATTTTAGTACAAAAAATACGCTATGCACATACAAAATTATGTACCTGGTTACAAAATAATTTATTGGATAGAAGCTTAGTTAAATTCTGTCTTTTATTTGAATATAATTTTTTTTTCTAATATCTAACTTTAGATGCTGATTAAGTTGTCTAAGACATTGAAACATCATTAGATCATAATTAGATTAGATCTCAAAAAACGGTTTGAATTCATCTCTTCCTCTCCCAATTTCCGTGCAACATAGTGATGTTTGATATTTCTATGTTATTTATGTATGTGTATGTATGTATATGTATCTATATACGTATGTATGTATATATTTATGTATGTATATCAATAGGTGTATTTATATATGTCTATTAACTATAAAATATATGTAAGTAGCTGCATATCCTCTAACATTTATGTATACACCTTTGACAATTAATATGTTTTTATACCTGCCACGGGTTGTCTGGAAGAGATCGCGATAAGACCGCCCATTGTGCACATATAGAATATTTGTAGGCTATAAGTTCATCTGTGTTTTCTGTAATGGTGTACAATAAAGTGTTATATATCTATATATCTAGATAATGTAATTCATTGCAAAATTCTGTATGTAATACTCGTATATAAAAATGATCTTATAAGGAAAACCAGTACATACATAATACATTACCTACATTCCTTGAGTTGATTACCTAGTTTGTTTGTCTGAGCCTGTGTAGCGGAATTATGTGATGTAAACTTAGACATCTACGTCCAACATTAACTGCTAGTAGTTGACAACGACTAAAGTTAATATCCGGTTTGTATACGCCTTGCGGGCTGAGCCTTCACGTCGTGGCACGCCTTTCTGTCTGGTGACTGTGTTAGTGCGGGATTTATATAATGAAAACGTAGAGCTTTGGAAATTGTTTTATTTGAATGTGAACAAAGAATGCCGATCTAAAGTAGAATTAATTATTTGCACATAAATTAGCCATCCTAGAAAGCTACCATTGCATGTGCATCCGACCAAAGTCGAAGTGGGAATAATTTATCGTCACTAAGCCCGCTCGAATTTATACTCGATTAGTAAACGTAACTATTCGGAATTGGAACATTTTTTTTCTTTTTTCAATTATATATTTGCGTAAATATTGAATTTACTAGAGTTTACCTAGAGCCTATCTCGTTTTAAGAGCAAGCGGTACAGGTTACCTTGTATTAATTTTTTTATGTATTTGCCCCCTTCATTTTATATCTAAACTATACCATCCCCATCTATCTGTAAACTACATAAATGACAAAACTTGACAAAATAGATAACATGGACCAAGTGGACTCAGTGAACCAGGTGGACCCAGCGGTTCAAGTGGACCCAGTGGAGTAAATGGACCAAGTAGTCCAAGTGGACCAAATGGACCCAGTGGACCCGATGGACCCAATGGACCCAGTCAACGAAATGACAAAATCACAAATCTATTCTAGTTTCCGGGATAACCTTTACATAAACCTATCCCAAAATATATGCCATTATCCAGGATGAAAAATATCTCTTGGCCACCCTCGGTATTAAATTATATGTTTATATCGAGTTTCAGCCAAATCGGGCCAATAGTTTTTCCATAAAGGGATTACAAACAAAAACAAATATATTTTATCCAGGAAACTATCCCATATTTCGGGATAAAAAGTATCTTATGTTAATTCTCGGCATCGAAAATATATATACTTATATATATATATAGTGAGTTTCAGCCAAATCGGTCCAGTAGTTTTTCCGTGAAAACGGAATAGACGACAGACAAACAGAGTTCCTTTTGCATTTATAATATTAATAGGGATAAATTAAATAATAGTTAAATTTCTAATACGTACATGTCTACAAGATACAAATTAAAAAATTCTTTTCAAACAAAATACAAATTAAAAAATTCTTTTCAAGTTTCTTTTGAAATATGCTTACATTCAGTTTTTATATACATAAAAACATATTCGACTGCGGCACAGAAACCTAATGGGTTTATTTGTGCCGCAGAGAGTCGTGTAAAATACATTAAGTTAGGCTACACAGTAGCATTTTAAAAATAAATTTACACAACATTAATGTTATACCAAATTAGCAGCAGAGGCAAGGAATTGTTATCATCATTTAAGCGTTTACATTTAATTTGATGATAATAATAAGCGGACTTATCATCATTCTAGTAGATAGTCCTGACTTAGTCCCAGGTCTGCTCATGTGAGCCCGATAGTCCGCTTTGAAAATCAATATAGAATCTTTTCAGATTATATTTGGTCGATTTGAGGTTATTTTTATACATCGACTGCAGGTCCTCTTGGTAATCATTTTATAATGATTGGTGATATATATAACGTCCGTCGGTAGCGGAGCCTGGAATCCAGACTACCGGTAGTTACGGCTCCAGAGTCAGGAACATCCTCACAATACCTAGTGTGCTTAGGAGAATCGCTTTCTGAATCGGGCCCTAAACCCATTTACTTAGCGAGAGCCTCTTTAGGTGTCGGTCGGCTCTTCACTATTAGACCGTTAACAGACACCAGTATCGGTATGATGATCGTTGACTCCATATGCCACGTGGCAGTAATCTCGTGCCCGAAGTCTAGGTATTTCGTTAATTTGTTAGTTCAGCTTTTACGAGATTACAATCATTTGAGCATTGTCCAAATACTTTATTATGTTTAGGTATAATATATTTACATGCGACAGATCTCGGTCTCATATAGTTAGGTCTAGTCTTTTTAAATTATACAAGACTATATTCATCCTTACTGTTAACATGTTGGCTTTTATGTTCAATCTATTCCGTATAATCTTTCTCTTTCTAGTCAGCTTTTTGGCTCTCATACCCTTCTACAGGATGACGTTCACCATAATTGTAAATAGCGGTATATTGGAATTCTATATAAGCCTCGTATTTTTATAGTTTAAATGAAAAGAACTTCAAGTGTTAGATAATACTTTGTCTCTCTTATGGTTCTATCGTATAGAACGGGAAGAGCATTAATAAACTGTCTGTTTGATTTGATGATCAGTTTTTTCAAAGATTTTTCATCTCGTTTTGACTATATAAATTGTGTTTTTTCTTATTATTTTATAACCCCTCCCGCTTTCTACAACCGTGACCTGCGATCGTCTAGTTCTTAGTACTACTTAGACGAGCCCCGGGCCCAGTAGGAGGAATCATCGGCAAACCTTCCGCCTACATATGGCGTTAGTTCTCAGGCCACACGTGTGTAAGCGGGCGGATTTCGCAGAACGTTGCAATATGATATACTTGAAAAAGAGCGTTGACATACATCTAAAGCCTTAACAAGGTAAGTGATGTATCGGGTTTTAAATTTCTAGATCTGCTTCCTTCTTGTTGCTTACAAATGTAAAAAATACACGAACAAAATTTCCATGGTGTGACGCGTGTGTAATGTAATTTTTTATCACAGCCGTACCAAATCTAAAGCGTATGTAATCTTCGCGTGAGATAAGAACTAATGCAGGTGATATCGCCTAAATTGATATTAGTTTTGAAACAAAAATATCGTCTCCTACTTGAATTCCTAAACCTGTTAACTTGCAAACTCTCTCCCTCCTTCTCTTCACAACGGAAAAAATAAGATAAAAACCCGAACCATAATACAAAACTAAAACTACATAAATTATATTCACAATTTGAATAGGAATCTTATCTATTTCATATCTTACAATAAAACCCTGACATAGCTTCTCATCAGAAACTACTTTTTTCTTTCACGGTCGTTGCTTATGGGGGTTTTGAGTTGGTTGTCGTTATTCTTTTATTCTCATTATTTAATTTCTCCTAAAAGTTTGAGTTTTGAATTTATGTCTTTTTTATATACCCAGGTTACTACCAGCTCTGGTGATACCACAGGAACTGTCTCACTGGAACTCTATGAATTTGTTACGTCCTGTTTGAAGATTCTAATATTATGCGCTAAGAGAATACCGTGAGAGTGATCACACTCTACAACTCGCACATATACGTCTTAAAAGAGCAAGACGCCGCGTATATTGGTCTACTGCCAGGTTTCGACGAAGTGATGGCGAACTTCCAGTGTACAACCTACCTAGTAGTGGCATTGAAAGTTACAGAGGCAACAAAGCAACCCACAGCCAGGTAGTAGGGTATTTGCACGTTTGGATGGCTGGAGAATATACCGCCATATCAATCCAGCATTAGTGGCCAGGATCTGATCTCCCTTTACAGAGCGGCAGCACATTAGTACTAACTATGGTGTTACAGATGTCCATAGGTGATGGTTGCCCCTTTCAATCAGGTGCGCCGTCCGCCTGTTAGATGAAATCATGCCATAAAAAAATTTCAAACCTGCCTAGAGGACCGACGTTTGTTGGAACTCAAACAGCTCTAGCGCTGTAGTCAAGTGGCTTAAGGGTTAAACAAATGGAAAGAAAAAGTAATGGGAATGACATAATATACACTTAGCGTAACGATATGTCATTCGCATACATTATCTATTATATTTGTTTAGCGCTACTGTGACTTATAATGTGCGATGACAAACAACACCTTGAATAAAATCAGAATCCATCAAACGGTAATGAGAGAAGCATTTTAGGCTTAGGCTTGAAATTTAAGAATCGAGTGAAAAATTCTGACATTACACAGAATACTAAAGCAAGAGGTGTTGTTAAACATAGGTTAAAACTAAAATGGAAATGAGCAGGACATGTATATACAAACGACATGAAACAAAAGGTGGATAAAAGTCATAAATTGGTCCCCAATAGACAGCAAAAGAAATAGAGGAAGGCCAATTCAAAGGGGAAACTGTGAACTAAAGTCGCACTAAACAGACTACAGTGGACATCTTTGAAGGAGGTTTTACCACCAAGACGGTCTTTATACCTAGCAATATAGCTTAAGAAATAATAAATTAATCAACTTAGAATAAGTAAACAAATACTAACACACTTTCAATTAAACTGCCATAAGTTGCGAGGAAATATTTTTATTACATTATTTTACAATACAGGGCCTTCTCTTGGAGGGAGGAAGCCGCTAACGCTGCCATCACACGCCAGTCCGCCTAATTGAATCAGCATTTGCCTTCGTCAATATCAAGCTCTAAATATTACAACAGCCCACTATTTATTATTACAATCTTGCAATTATTAGTCAATAGGTTTGACCACGTCTAAAATAAAGAGTTTTAATATCAGTTTTGTGAACAAGAAATATTAAAATTTCACTACAAATTCTCTCCTGCTACAAAGTCTATTATAGCTAATCTGTCAGATGGGTATCGAGTACTTGTGTAATCAATCGTTAATACCTTTATTGCTTCATCAATATTGGTTCGGTATCAGTACTAAGCTTCGATCCAAGCCTGCATAATATTGCACTTACGGCGTCACTTGCCTTATCAGGCCGTCAATGTGCTGTTACAAAAACAATATATATATATATATGTATATATATAATATTTTCGTATACAATGTCTTATAGAATGTATAATCTTATTTCTAATACAATGGCAAGAGGTCCGACGGTATGACTTTAATTCCCTGAAGCTTGGGAATGCCGCTTATGTTGTCGTTACCTGCGTCGACACACTGGCGCCTGCTCATCTCCAGGAGTCCAAACTTGGGACCGGTTGCTCTGCCACTTCTGTCGAATATGCAACCCTTGCAACAGGTTACATATGTGAGCCGTTTGGGGTGGAGACTTTGAACCCATAGGGGCTAAGTGCCCACAAATTATTTCAAAAAATTCAAAAACGCTTGGTCGATACAACAGGAGACCGACAGGCTGAAGCTTACCTCGCTCAAAGGATTAGCCTCTGTATCCAGTGAGGTAATGCTGCCAGCCTTCTAGGTACAATGCCCAGCGACAGTGATCTGATGGGGCTGGATGGGTTTTAATATGGGTTTTTATTTTAATTTTAGTTTTTTATATTTTATAGTTAGGTTTATTTATTGGATATTTTAGTTTTTATTTTATAAACTAAAAAAACATTGAATGTGTTTCATGTAATGTACTTGCAGCAACAAAGTGCTGGAATAACATTCCTCCACCTATAAGAAACGCCTCATCAGTGTCACTCTTTAGGGTCACACTAAAGAAATTCCTTTGTGAACACCAAAACGCACAAAGTGACTTAAGGCATGATACAAGTGCTTTATGACCACTTTTACTAATACCTATGATAGATAACATTAACAATAATCTGTTTATTTTATGTACATACTTGTTTTTTGTTCACGTACCTCACTGTTTATTATATATATATATATATATATATATATATATATATATATATATATATATATATATATATATATATATATATATATATATATATATATATATATATATTATATATATATATATATTATTATTATCATTTGATGTAAATATGTCTAATTATCCGTTTCATTTATATAAATATTAAACTGTACCGATATATTAATTGTGTTGTATTGTCCTCCGTGACTCCACCTGCTGGTCCCAGGCGGAAGAACAGCGCTGGCCTTAGTAGCTAGCATTACGCTGAGTCTGGGTCCAATTTTAGGACTTATATTGATACTGTTATCTTTTACTTTACTCAGTGTTGTTAAAATATTTATTTGTCCTAAATAAAACAATTCTTTCTTTCTTTCTTTCTTTCTTACTTCAATTGATATTTTAGTTACAATAAATAGAACATTATTATGTTCGTCATACAATATATGCCGATTTTTATAGTAATTTATATTATAATAAAACTACGTTTTAACGGTTTTGAGCGCGGTAATTTATTTGATTTTTGTTATTAAGAAAATATTATGTAATTATTACTAAGAATTAAATTCCGACAAATTTCATGGCTATTTGCAAACTGTCTTTGGTTCGTATACAGGTTTTTAATGCTGAATATACCAACGCTAGCAGTAATATACATATAATATTTTTGCAGTTTTATTCGTTGCCCGGTTCTTATTTACTACCTTTTCTATAATTATAATTGCGAACCTAAATTACATTATGTGTGACATATTGTTTATATATTATATACTAGCTGATGCCCGCGGTTTTGAACCATCCCACGGGAACTGTTTTATTCTTCGGGATCGAAAGTATCCTATATGTTAACCAGGGATATAAGCTACCACCATACAAAATTTCATTTAAATCGGTCCATTTGTTTCGGAGATTAGCCGGTACAAACAGACAGACTAACAGAGAAACAAAAATTTGAAAAACATCTAAATTAGTTCTATTTCACTTCTTACATCCCCCTAAATCGGTTTTAAGCATTTTTTTTTCATTGTACAGAAATTCGACATCTACAGTTTTATTATATGTATATATTATATGAATAGATATTCAGACTTGCATAATATAATTGAGAAAGTGGCTTTATTTGCTGGGAAGTGACAGCAATGTAAAAAAAGCTAATAGCTTTTACCCCCTCTCGTTAATGTAGTTTTTGTGAATCAAGTTTTTTTTCTATCCCTCGAAAACAGTGCATTCTTTCAGATGAAAGGAACGTTATACCGAATTGAATGAACATGTCATCATGACAACCTAACATTGCATTACCTGAAATCTTGAAGTAATGCAATGGTCGAATTGTCAAAAAAGTGACTGCAGCGCCATCTGTCAAGCTATCAAACATGGAATGGAACAGGATGGAAACAGTATTATTTCTTGATAAGAGGTACCCAATGTCCTTTTTAATCCCTGACAACTTGTATACATTATTTCGTGATATCGGTTAAACGGAGAGTGGAACGTAACAAAACTTGTTTATAATATAATTATTTTTTAAGTATTCGCGACTTGCAAGCATAATAAAACTAAGTTTTATAGGTTTAAGTGCGGTAATTTATTTTATTTTTATTATTCCGACGTTTCAGCCACTTTTCAGTGGCCATGATCGTGGAAGACAAAGATGTCAAATGTCAATAGGTATTGTTAAACCGCGATGACGATGATCATTGACGAATGATCGCGGCCACTAAAAAGTGGCCGAAACGTCGGAATAACAAAAATCAAAACAATGACTGCGCCCAAAACTGTTAAAACGTAGTTTTATTATTTATAATATTAGTTAGGATTAACATTGTAATATCACAACAACAGAATATCCAAACAAACAGAAAAATCTTTAATACCAAAATTCTTATTAACAACAATATCTTTATGAAACAGACATTCTTAGAACTTTAAAGAATCATACGTATGAAATCATTTTATAGGTGAGATGAGCTCATTTTGCAATTATTTTTGCATCCATGACCATCCATTCAAAATCCATGACCTACTTAAACTTCAGTTCATCTTCCATCACCTTGATGGGCACTCAAGGTTACATGTAATAAATCACAGGGTCTCAGTACTTCTGTAGGGTGAGGATTATGATAATCTCAAAGACAGGCACGTTGTAAGAGAGATTACCAGCGGTTTGCTGAGTGTACACTTGACACATTCAAAAGAGAAGCGATTACTCACTGCGCTTCGTGTTTTGACGATAGATATCATTCAAGGTATGAAACAACTTGCTGTGCGAATAAAAGGGTTTTTGGAGTTTTAAAATATTTTGTAAGAGAGAAGATGAAAATAGGTTAGGAAGGTGTAAAGATGAGATAGTGTATAAAGGATTGATATAAAAAAGTATTTTATGTTATTGAATGTATTTTCTAAAACCAATATTAAATAAATCCCTACTTAATATTATAAATGTGAATGTAAGTTTGTTTGTTACGCTGTCACGCGAAAACTACTAAGCCGATCATCATGAAACTTTGTACACATATTCTTGGAGGTATTAGAAGTAACCTAGGATACTTTTTATGGAAAAAAAAACCACGCGGACGAAGTCGCGGGCAGAAGCTAGTAATAAATAATCAGCAGACAAACACATATTGTATATAAAGTAAGCAAGTTACGCTTGTGTTATGGGTAATATAAAACGCACTACTCTGGGGCCGATCTCAGACACCCAGACCATAGTAACTAACTGAGAAAATAAGTTTCTGAAATTTACTATACCAGGAATCGAACCCGGAGTCTCAGCATTCCAGTGAGGTAGGTCGGCAAAGGCTTAGCCCGCTCAACCACAGAGACCGTCTAATTGTTAATTGTTTAAAATGGTTAATTGTTTCAATTTGAATAAAGCATAATATTTTCTTCAGTTATCGCGACTTATATGCATAATAAAACTACGTTTTAACGATTTTAAGTGAGGTAATTTGATTTTTGTTATTCCGACGTTTCCGGCACTTTTCAGTAGCCGTAATCACGGAAACAAAGGTATTAAGTGTCAACGAGTATTTATAACGTTTTATTTAGCCTACCGCCAACTTGTTCATTTCAATTATTTAGTTTTAATAAACTTCAGGTCGTAAAATGATGCGAAGCGGTGGTAAATTAGATTAGACTCCCATAGAGCAAATAATAAATAATTATATATACATACAAACATATACGAGTACATACTTATATAATTAATTAGAAATTTACACACAATAGAAAGTAACATCTCTGAACCTGAATTTTAAAACATGGTAAGATTAGGTATTTCGAAGGTAACAAGTTATGTAAGTATACAAAAAATTATAGGAATATTCACAAATGTAATGTCAAAACAATAAAAGCTAAGCAAATGCCAGAATGTATATTAACACTGTAATGTTCATAAACCGGCCATCATACCTTACAGGTACGTTGGCCGAAACTCACCCTAGGGAATCCTCGCTTTGTACCGAATCGAATGCCAACGTACAGTATTGTGACATTTAGCGAAATACCTCGTCAAAGAAACTAGAATTCAACTAATTCTGCTAAACGTAAAATGCCTTTAATCTTACTAAGAATTAAATGTAAGAAGATTTGTATTTGTAAATTAAATCCAGCATGAAATAAGGTACGAACCTTTTTGAGTAGTAGATAAATACATAGAAGAAATAAAACACTAAGGACCGCTTGCATAACGATCGCCTTTAATAAAATTAGTTAATCATATTAAACTGCCTAAATACGTTTTACACAAAACGTATTGACAGTTCTTTAACATATTTAGCGTTGTGCAAGACGCTAATTGTATTTAAGGGTGTTAAATATGTTTTGTGTTTCTTAAATAAATTTAAGCAAGTGCCTCTAACTATAAAAATAAAATACTTACAAAACTATATTTTAATGATTTTAAACCCGATATTTTATTTTAATATTTATTATTCCAACGTTTCGGACTTTTCAGTAGCCATTATCACGGCAGACTATGATGTCAAATGATAATGCGTATTGTTAAATTCATTATTTAGACTACCCCCGACTTATTCAGTTTAAATATTAAATTTAATGTAATTATTATTAATCATTATCATTTACTCTATGGGAGACTAATCTAATTAGATTAGATTTAGTTGAATATTACCGCTTAAAACCGTTAAAATGCAGTTTTAGTTCCCAAAACGGACTATAATGCTATTTCCCTGCCTTACAGTCCGTTTTTCCAAAATTTCTACGAAACCTTAAACCTCTTCTTAAGTATTTAAAAACTTATAACAGATTCTAAAACATATTTAGGACGACTTAGACGAAACGACTTGTAATATAAACAGTTGGGTAAGTATTATGAAATTATGTTTTATATAATTTTCACCAGGAGTATAAAATTAGGCTGAATTGCTTTTCCCTTATTAAATACGACGGTATTATGCGGCCAGGTTAAAGGTCGGAACTTTTATGATCATTTTATATTTAAAGGTCTCCTCAAAGTGTTTTAGTATATGTAAAACCATCTATATTATATTGTCATAATTTTGATGTCCTAGTATTATCTCAACTGTATCAGTATGAGAATTGATTGACTCACGTTTATCACTGAACAGATTTATCAAGCACTTCGGAATCGTCGTCACTACTGTACAGATGTACAATATAATATCGCCATCAGCCAATCGAAATCCACTGTTAGAAGTAGGCTCCCACTTTTCGACACATATCCCTGATTTTCGCTTTTGTTATTCAACACCCACTGATAACACGTAAGTCGTTTATCCATAGAATTGGAAGTCGTCCTACACTAAGCTTCCCAGACGGGATCTCCTCTCTATAACACCTTGTGGCAGACCACCACTAAGCGGATCGCGCAATGAAGGCGTCGTCGGTGAGGTGGGCCGCGGGACGTGTGGCGCACCGGTTCTCGCCGCGACGGCTTACGCGACACACACTACATCGTGATATCGTGCGCCTACCTGCTTACTGTCTTTTGTTAATATCGTTAAGCGTAATTATATTATTGTAAAGTCGAAACCCAGTTTTTGATTTGTATTAGTTACACGTGCAATACTACAGTGGTGACCTCAAGAATTAACACGCGTTTTAAAACGTAAAACGACGGATTATGGCTACTAGTAAAAGAATTGAGACCGACGAATTTGAAGATGCTGCGTCTGTAACTCATTCCGTGGATCGTGTTTCCGTTCGCTTGCCACCATTTTGGGCTGAAGACCCAGAAGTCTGGTTCGTTCAAGCTGAAGCGCAATTTTCAATATCGGGAATTCGAGAAGATACTACAAAATTCTACCACATAGTATCGCAGTTGGATCAACGTTATGTCAAGGAAATTAAAGATATTATTAAAAATCCCCCTGCAACGGGTAAGTACGAAAAATTAAAACAGGAATTAATTAAACGCCTGTCTATTTCTCGGCAGCACCAAATTACCCAGTTGCTTTCCCATGAGGAATTGGGCGATAGGAAGCCATCGCAATTTTTAAGACATCTTAGGACATTAGCGGCAGACGGTGTCTCCGACGAATTCTTACGCAGTATGTGGGCCAGCCGTTTACCACCAAATGTTCAGGCCATAATTGTCTCACAAACCTCAACCTGTTTAGAAGACCTTGCCGACCTGGCTGATAAAATTTGCGAAGTGGCCACACTACCCTCGCAGCAAATAGCAACGGCAGGTATGTCTAGTAATAATTTTGACGTTTTGTTAAGACGTATCGACGATTTGATAACTACCCGCATACAATCAGAGATAAAGCAACAGGTTGCACAACTGACTTCAAATACGCGGGGACGTCATCCAAACCGTCGTCGTTCACGAAACCGGAGCCAGAGGCGTAGCCGAAGCCGTACGCCCGGTATATGCTGGTACCATAACAATTTTGGTGACAAAGCAAAGAAATGTACTTCACCGTGTAACTATAAATCTTTAAACTTCAACGGCAGTACGTAGATGCGACGAACGACTGCCATAATGTAACAAGTCGCCTCTTTATCACAGACAGAAAAACAAAGGTACGTTATTTAGTGGACACAGGATCCGACCTTTGTGTGTTACCTCGTCGATTTCTACCACGCCGACGTGAAGCCGCTGATTACACTTTAACCGCGGCTAACGGAACCGCAATCAACACTTATGGTACCTTAACAATGCATTTGGACCTAGGTTTGAGACGTGACTTTGTGTGGAATTTTACAATCGCGAATGTGGACAATCCAATTATAGGGGCCGATTTCATTTCTCATTATGGCTTATTGGTCGATTGTAAAAACGGCCGACTTCATGACACTTACACCAACTTATTTTCTCCCGGAACGCTAGGCTTGAGTAATCAGGCTAGTGTTAAGGCAATTTCAGGCAATACTGAATTTCATGTATTATTGGCAAAATATCCAGATTTAACTAGACCTTCTGGTGTTTTACGTGAAGTCAAACATACGACAGTTCACTACATAAATACAACACCTGGTCCTCCAGTATTTTGCAGACCACGCCGACTTGCTCCAGATCGACTCAAATTAGCCAGGCAACAGTTTGAAGACATGGTTCGAGAAGGAACAGCACGCCCTTCCGATTCACCTTGGGCATCAGCGTTGCACCTGGCTCCAAAGAAAAACGGCTGGAGACCCTGTGGCGATTATCGAGCGCTTAATTCGCGCACCATCCCTGACAGGTACCCCATACCACATATTCAGGACTACGCTCATCGTCTTGCAGGATGTAGTGTTTTCTCCAAAATTGATCTGGTGAAAGCTTTTACCCAAATTCCAGTTCACCAGGACGACATATCTAAGACAGCCATAACAACGCCATTTGGCTTATATGAGTTTCCTTTTATGTCGTTCGGACTCAGGAACGCTGCCCAAACGTTCCAAAGGTTTTTAGACGAGGTGTTGCGAGGCTTAAATTGCTGCTATTCATATATTGATGATATTTTAGTTCACTCTTCTAGCAAAACTCAGCACCTGGAGGACTTGGAACGAGTTTTTAAACGCCTTCAAGAATATGGGCTTCAAATTAATGAAAGTAAAAGCGAGTTTGGTAAAAATGAGCTTGATTTCCTCGGTTTTCATATATCACAATATGGTACACGTCCTTTGGACGATAAGGTCAAAGCCATTCGGGAGTTCGAACCTCCCAAGACTGTAAATGGACTCCGCAGATTTCTAGGGATGTTGAACTTTTATAGACGCTTTATACCAAATGCTGCTACTGACCAAGCCCCTCTACATGAGATGTTATCTGGTCCAAAAATCAAAGGCTCTCATCCACTCACCTGGACACCTACACTCCTTGAAGCTTTTAATAAATGTAAAGATAGTATTGCTAAGCATACTCTTTTAGCACATCCTGTAGCAAATGCACCGCTTGCCCTCGTGACTGATGCTTCAAACTTAGCCTTGGGCGCGGTATTACAACAATTAGTGGATAAGATTTGGCAACCGCTAGCTTTCTTTTCAAAGAAATTAAATAAGGCTCAACAGTTATATAGTGCTTATGATCGAGAACTGCTTTCGATTTACGAAAGCGTAAAGCATTTCCGATATATGATCGAAGGGAGACATTTTGTTATTTACACCGATCATAAGCCTATCACTTTCTCTTTCCACCATAATAGGCAGAAATGTACACCGAGGCAGTTTAATCATTTAGATTTTGTGTCGCAATTTACCACGGATATTAGACACATTTCAGGGAAATATAATATTACTGCCGACACTTTATCCCGTGTTGAAGCCGTGTCATCACCGTTGGACTTACAACGGTTAGCAATTGCTCAGGAACACGATGAAGAACTACAAGATCTTCTTTCAAATTGTTCTTCATCCTTGAAGCTAGAGCAAACGCTCATACCAGGTACTGACATTTTGATATTTTGTGATGTCACTCTACAAAAACCTCGCCCTTTCGTAGTCAAGGAGTTGCGACGTCACATCTTCGATTCCATTCATTCAATGAGCCACCCTGGAGCGAAAGCTACAATTAAAATGGTAACTGACAGATTTGTTTGGCCTTCAGTTCGCAAAGATTGCCGCTGGTGGGTGAAAACATGCCAATCTTGCCAAAAGTCAAAGATTCACAGACATACATCTTCACCCATAGGTAATTTCCAATTACCTAAGTTACGGTTCAGTCATGTGCACATTGATTTAATAGGTCCGTTACCGCCTTCACATGATTTTAGATATTGTTTGACAGCAGTTGATAGATACACTCGCTGGCCAGAAGCACAACCTTTACGAGATATTTCGGCAGAGACAGTAGCAAAGGCTTTCTATGAGATATGGATAGCACGCTTTGGCTGTCCTGAAACACTCACCACAGATCAGGGACGCCAATTTACCTCTAACCTGTTTAAAGCACTTTCAGATCTCTGCGGAATACAGCTTCGACATACGACTGCATATCATCCGGCTGCAAATGGGATGGTAGAGAGGTTCCACCGCACTCTTAAAGCAGCGATCATGGCACACAACGAGCAGAGTTGGACAGATATTCTTCCCGTCGTTCTACTTGGTATTAGAACAGCTTGGAAGGAAGACTTGCAATGTTCCGTCGCAGAGATGGTTTATGGTGAGCCATTGCGGATTCCCGGTGAGTTCTTTTGCTCATCTAATAACAAATTGCGACCTCCAGACTTTGTATCACAACTCAAAACATACATGTCAAACCTAAGACCTCAAGCTGCTTCCAAACATGGTACAGCGTCCACCTTCATACATAAGGATTTAAATTCTAGTAGCCACGTATTTGTTCGTAAAGATGGACTTCGTGCAGCTTTAGAACCACCTTACTCAGGACCTTATCGTGTTGTCAACAGAACTGACAAGACTATTACTGTAGAATTAAGTAGAGGACCAGTGACAGTCTCTATTGATCGAGTAAAACCCGCTTATATTGAATCAGATGTCAATCAATTCTCATCTGAAACAAACACTCCTGACCCTTGTCCTACCAAAACTACAAGATCTGGTCGAGTGACTAGATTCCCTAATTATTTTTTGGCAGGTCTTCCAATCTCGAAGGGGGGTGGTGTGGCAGACCACCACTAAGCGGATCGCGCAATGAAGGCGTCGTCGGTGAGGTGGGCCGCGGGACGTGTGGCGCACCGGTTCTCGCCGCGACGGCTTACGCGACACACACTACATCGTGATATCGTGCGCCTACCTGCTTACTGTCTTTTGTTAATATCGTTAAGCGTAATTATATTATTGTAAAGTCGAAACCCAGTTTTTGATTTGTATTAGTTACACGTGCAATACTACAACCTTTTACACTTTTAAATTTCGTAGTTTTTGAAGGCATTGTTACATGCAGACACAAAGTGAATGCACACGTGCCTGCCATTAACCTGGTTTATTACCTTTTTCGCATTTGGACTTCTTTTGCTTACTTTGTGTTTAAAAATGAAATTAAGAAAAACATTATATTATTGTACTTGTTTTATGGCAGTCATTAGGCAGGTGTGTCGAACTAATTCTTAGAAATTCGAGCTATGCAGGCTGGCAGCCATATTGTATCGGTGCACCAATAGCCCCATGGAGAGATCGGCAGTCAAGCGAGGATTACGATATGAGCAAGACGTACATTCGATAAACTATAAAGTGACGGATTCTGCGCGTGTTATTGAGTTGTGCAGATGGTACTGGTTGCGTCCAGTTATATTTCTACATACATGTTTGTATAGTTCTAATAAATTCTATAGTAATTCTAACGGCATTTTAATTCGAGTCCCGCAAGCTTAACAGTATGAATACTGTTTCTTATGAAACATTTTGTAAGCGTAACATTCATATTAATTAATGAAGATTCTAAAACACTGGAACGTGGGCTATTTACAGAAATGCATTAACATTTTCCAAGTGTAATGAGTTTGGAGTGCACAGCGTTTTCAAGTCGTCTGAAACACAATAAGCACCTAACTATATCTTATTACGTAACCCTCCGCATGTCCCTAATGCTGTCACTAACTTTATTCTTGGGTCTTGTACAAATAAGCTACCCGTATAATCAAATTCAACCCCTTCTTACGTAGTGTAATGTATCCAGACGCCTTTCTAGGACTCAAACAAACAGTTGTAGACAATTTGAGAGTGTATTTTCTTATAAAACAAGTTCGAAGGTAATTTGAATTTCATCCTGAGTAATAGAAGTTGTACAGTAGAAATTACAATCGCTAAGTAAGAAAATGTTATTGTGAAAAGCTCCTAAATTTTACACAACGAAGTGGTGACCGGTTAGTTATGTGGGGAACAAATGGTTCCCGAAAATAAAGACAAAATTATTTCTAAACATGCCGTCTGTTCAATGTACAGACGGCATGTTTAGAAATAATTTTGCTATTTAAAAAATCAATTGGAATAGACTATAAACGATGAGGAATACAAAGAATTTTTTATTTCTTGTATGTTCGGGATTCACGTAAAAACTACTAGGCCGATTTCAATGCGGTTTTCGCTGAGAGATATCCAATTATTAGACTTCAAATCCACACTTTTTATCCTAGGAATCTCGCGGGAATTATGCAATCCATTTTGGAGTTTGATATATTAACATTTTAGAAAATTAAAATAGAGAACTTGACGATACTATCTTTTGATTATTCCATTTTACAGTTGTAAATGTGGCACACTGTCTTTGAGCAAAAATCTGATCTAGAAAGTTTAGACATTTCCTGGAGCTCCCACGCTTAACTACGCAACTGTTCTCTAAAACGTTTATTCCGCGTACAACAATGATTTGGAGAGAAATTCCCGCCTAGGTTTCCCTCTGCGCTATGACATGGGTTCGTTTAAGATGGACTTTGCAAAATGTCTTACAGGCCGGCAATGCGTTGGCAATGCCTAAGGAGTTGCAAACGTTCATAGGCGATGGTAACCATCTTCCATCAAGTAGGTCGTCCGCCTGTTTGCCAGCTACAGGCAATATAAAAAATAACCACAATTTTCTTATAAATTCTCCGTATTCCTATTTCGAATATATTTTTCTAATCTATTCTTATCAAAATGTAATTTCTATTAAACTTTATCACGTGATGTATGTATATTTATATAAAGAGGTCGTGTTTAATATAATCTTTTGTTCGTTTTGACTAGGATCATGTTTAACTAGCCAGTGTAAGCTGGCCTATTGAGATATTGATAATGGTTTTATTGCAAGCTCAATGTTCAGCGGACCTTTCAGCCATATTTAAAATTAATAGCATGTTATTAAAATACTAACAAGTATCTAAGTTTTTGCTGATGTGTCCATCAATTTGTTATAATAACCTTATCTACTCAAAACTGTTGTTATGAAATGAAAAAGATTTTTAATATATGCTAAAACTAAACGTAATGTTACGAGTGCGGGACTCGAGTTAAAATGCCTTTGGAATTACTATGGAATTTATTAGAACTTTACAAACACGCATAACACAGGTGCAAATATAACTGGACACAACCAGTAATCGTAATTGTAATCGCTTGACTTGAATCATATATTCGAATACAATTCGATTGTTAGCCACAGTTCTAAGTTTAATGGGTTCGCAATAGAAAAACAACTATTTAAGGTTTACGAACATAATCATCTATTTCCTTTAACATAATATGTAACAAAACAGTTAGCATGGCTTTTACTTACATTTTAATAAGCAGTTCACAATTTAGTTACCACAACTGAGTCAACTATTCTCTATTATATCTCCTTTTACAGTAGTATTGAATAGTAATTATATCCAATTGCGCGTTTTCAAACAGGACAGCTCTTTTAGGTTTACAAGTCGAATCACCAATGCCAGAAATGTAACTCGCAGTATCGATTCCATTGTATTGTTGTTCTACCCTCTTTTTAAAATAAAAATAGAGTTACCAGCCGTCAAACACATGCTGATATTTACTGATAAAAGAAATGTAGAACGTTGCTGGATGGAAGCTAACACGATAGAGTGCTCGCCGAGTATTACCACATTCTGTGCACCACGTCACTGACATGTGGCAACAGGAATATAAAGTGTGATTTCTGTTCCAATCCACACTATGTGACGTTGAACACTTGTTATTTTCATGTCCAGCGTTTTCTCTGCAACGTTTAATTCTTGCAACTGACTTATGTGCCACTTGTGTGATTTATTAAAATACAAAGAGTGTTTCTACCAGCTATATCAATATTGTGGCGACCGAGGGTAGAAATGTCCAGCAGCGTAAACCAGTTTTAGAAAAAACTAGAACATTCTGCAAAGAAATGACAAGAACGGATATATTTAGAAAGGGATAAACGATGAACGAAAGATAGATAGATGTTAGAAAGGGATAGACGATGAACGAAAGAAAGAGATAGATATATGCTAGAAAGGGATAGATGTATAAACGAAAGTTCGGGAAGGAAGAGACAGAGATAGATAGATGAGTTGTAGAAAATTCTTCCGGGTATATAAACAGTGTAAGGCGCGCCTACCGAGCAGTTCAGAGTTGAGTTGAGTTCAAGACAGTCAAGCGACAAGTGCGATAAGAAGGAGTTGGAAAAAGAGTTCAGTGGTGATTTTAGTGAAGTTTACAGGTCAGTAAGTGAAGGAGGAGTGAAGCGGAGCCCGAGAGACGAACCAGAAGCGAGCTACACGCGGCGATATTGGAGGTGAGCACTGCGGAACCAGGAGGTGGTCTAAGCAAAATCGGCGACGGTATTCTAAGCGACCTTGTCGTCGGGACTGTGTATCGTTAGTCGTGCGTATAGGGGCAACCCTGCAGAGAGGTACTGCATGCGGCTGAGTAAGTCAATAAAAGTTTTAAGACAAAAACTGATGTTTTTTTCCAATCCATAGGATTACGCGTAGGCGTACCCCCGCGCGCTCGTAACAATATATTAAAAATGCTTTAAAAAAAATTGTGAAAAACCTGTGAAGTGCCAAATATCCAAAACAGACTTGTCTTAAAGGTCTAGAAACCAAGCAATAAAATAAAAAATAAATAATAAAAGACATTTACTTCATAACCTATAAATATTTAATGTGTTATCCAATAAAGATATAAAGTGTTTAATATATTTAATTTTCCCAAACTATATACTATATATGCCGTGCACAAGACTGACTCGCGTTACAGGTAAATTGTCAGACGATGACATATATGTGACTGCATGCGAGTTTCTTATTTATTGTTGTATCGTCTATCCGTGCAGGAACGGAGAAAGAATACAATTTCCTGCGGCCGGGCGGCCTGTCATAAGAGGCGACAAAACAACCCACATCTAGGTGGTAGGGCATTTGCCCGACTGGATGGTTACCACCCCTGGGCTAAAGAATGTCACTATAACAACCTTGAGTTGTGTTCCGGCATTAGTAACCAGGTTCCAGTTCCCTTAAGAGAGAGAACAGCAGCGCATTTGTAGCAGTTTGGTGTTGCAAATGTCCATAGGCGATAGTAACCGCTTTCCATCAAGTGGGTCGTCTGCCTGTCTGCGTTACCTACCTTGTTGAGACTTTAGGCATCTGTTCAAGATTTTAAAAATCTGGTACCGGCTAATGATGCACGCGATAGATTTACCCAAATATTGATTTGTCACGACGATATAAATGTGGACAGACCCTTAGTCGTTGTCGTTTGCGTATTTACGGCTGTAGAATCAGCGGCGTCTATTCGTCGCTGTTATTTCAACCGGGATCCATATCAATTGCTTTTACAACCTTAACTTGTTTGTTTACCGCTTTCAAGCTTTTTTATTCTATTTTCATTACCTATATCCATTGTTCGCAGGGTTTTGATATTAAATTACGATCTTCTTAGTAACAAAGAAGTTCTAGAGTGCCGTTTTATATTATTTACTAGCTGTCCCGACAGACGACGTCCTGCCCGGTAAAAAAAAAAAAAATTAGGGGTGGACTACCCCTAACATTTAGGGGGATGAAAAATAGATGTTGGCCGATTCTCAGACCTACCCAATGTGCACACAAAATTTCATGAGAATCGGTCCAGTCGTTTCGGAGGAGTATGGCAACGAAAACTGTGACACGAGAATTTTATATATTAGATTACTGTTTAAAAAATATTGTTTTGGTCTCTTAGTTTAAATCCGTGCAGGAACGGCGTAAGTATACAATTTCCTGCGGCCGGGTGGTAGGGTATTTGTCCATCTGGATGGCCACCGCCCTTAATCTAGAGCATGCCACCATAACAGTCTTGAGTTGTGCTCCGGCATTAATGGCCAGGATTCAATTTACGTTAAGAGAGCAGCAGCGCATTTGTAACGCCTTTGGTGTTGCAAATGTCTATAGGTGATGGTAACCGCTTTTCAACAGGGCCGTCTGTCTATCTGTTGAACTCATGCTCTTCGCGATGTTACGCCAAATTTTAAACAAAATGAGAATGAACACGGAACGCGCCGTTTAAATATTGACAGCGTTAGCTGTTAAGGGATTTCCCCTTCTTAGCAATACCAAGTTTAGAGACATTACACGTTATTAGCATTTTTTAGTTTTTTATTCGAAAATAATTACCAGAAGAGTATCTCCATCATATTCACATGGAATGAAAAAAATTGTTCAGCTAATACGCATAATATAAGACATGCAGAACGGTTCTTTTATTTTTAATCGACTTCCAAAAGGAGGCGGTCCTCGATTCGGCTATTTATTTGTTACACGATTTCTCCGTTCGAGACCGATTTTCATTTTTCTTTATTCGAAAGTGTATATATTATACTAAGGTGGTCCTATTGTTGCCAAGTCAGGATCTGAGGAGAAGATCCCAGCGCAATCGAGGGCAACCATATCGAATATTATACTCACGTATTACAGTGTGGGCATTACAATGAGGTTGTGTGAAAATTCGCCGGCCTGGTCTTACACTGGTGGACGTGGGTTACCACTGCCAGGATACCCATTAAAACTCCCCGTTTCCTTTAATTAGCATAGCCAAGGCTGCGGAAAATGGAAATCGCCTGCTTCGCGTTGGCCCTGTCCAGTGCCGCCGCAGGAAGCGCAAAGCACCCCGCGCCAAGAATGGGGGCACGGAACAACTTCGGTCCCTCATCTGACGACCATAAACGCCAACATGGCGATCCCGCACTACATCACCACGCTTGCTCCACGGTGGATAGTCCTGAATCGGATTTCCTTTCGTAAATAAGGTGTGATGATATATGTCGTTCTCTTTCTCTCTTTTCTTTTAACTTATGCAAATTATTTAGTTTCGGCACAATGTGTTTCTTGCATACTTCTCTATTCTGAGATACGTCTTCTGTCATACCACAAATCATCATATCATCCTTCACACAATTCATTCGTCTCTTTATCTATACATTTATATCCATCAATCTAGCAGTTTAATATTATTTTTGTAGCGTGACGGTCATACCTCCTCATTACATGCCTATACAGCCTCAACCTTTTTTCTTTCAATTTGTCACTCCCTGGTGCAACTTACAAAGAACATCTTATCCATTCTTGTAACACCACACATCCATCTCAACATTCTCAACTCAGCTGAGTAGAGCCGTTTGTGGTAAATCGCTTTAACGGTACAACAGGTTCATCGGTCATAATATACATATAGCGGCACGCAGAACGTAGCCTACGACGATTGTAAGAAGCCGCCGCCTTAATAAATCTATGTTGTAAAGCATACAACACATTCGCCGTTTTATATACCCATAATATTTATGTCCCAATACAATGAATGCAATACGGTCTTCCAGATTGCAATCTGATCACTGGCTCAGGGTCGTTAAACTGCCATTAACTTTATGTACCAGGCACTCACAATGCTGCGGAGTTATCTGTTGATGGGCAAGCTACGTTTGTGATACAAATATAATAGGGGTAATAAAATAGTACTGATTTTTAATGTTCCGTACCCATGTACGTCGTAGTCATGTTTGAGTTGTTTTCTTAATTACAGATCTTAGGGCTGCCTGGACGGAGCAGCGCCGGGAGCTCGTCGCCCATTCCGGACTAGACACCTCGCTCCCGGCCGTGGTACGTACCATGGTCGGGAGCTCTACCGGATGGGACGCCGTCTCCTCCTTCTGCGAGCAAGTCATGTTTGCGAAGGAGGAGACGGAACGGGAGCGTGAGCCTAATTCCTTGCTGCTCTCCCGCCAAAGGAGGACGCGCCGGCTCCGGAGGTCGGATAGCGACCCTCGGCCGCCGTAAACGGGCGTATAGGGGTTCTCACTCACCCGCACATGCCGTCGAGATGAGAGCGCAAATGTTCCGCGCGCGCTCATTTCTCTTCCGGCGGTCTGTAACGCACCCCATGCACGCATAAAACCGAGTTGTGGCCAGGGGCCTAGTCCCTGGCATTCGAAGAGGCCCAGTGAGGGGGGCCAACGCCTGCCAGGGCACGCGGAGTTGGGAAAACCGCATACACGTAGCCCTGGCATAAGGCGCAGGACGGAACACCCAGGGGTTTTAGTGGGTATCCCTAACTAGCTCTTAGGGCTGGCTTGATCAGTGCGATATCGTACCAACCGTACTCCACAAGACTACGTACATTGTTTTTAAATTTGAATTATATGTATGGCAGTCCCCCCCCCAAATCTTCCTATTTTTCTAATTTTAAATCTTAACGTTATATAAAGCCACTATGTGAAAATTTCATCTGTATAAACCCATTTCTTTATCAAGAAGAACTTAAATTAAATTGTACTATTTATTAATATAATTATTTGGGAAACTATAACAATAGTGTTGGTCTTGTTACAAACAAAATACTATGATGTAACATATTTTCTATAAATTATTGTATTTTGTGTAATATTTATAAGCAAATTTGGAAAAAAATTCGTAATAACATTCATATTAATAATATGGTAGGTAATTAATTAATTTCAACGAAACATGTGTATATAATATTAGTAAATTAATGCTTCATTAACTTAATTAGTAAAAGCTACATTTTTGCCACCTAACTTTCTTAACAAGCCTAATGAATATTTCTGCCACAAGTCCTGGTACATCCAATCTTTTCGGGCCACTTTGTCTCGTAAAGATTCATTCCTCAGATTGATAGCGTTAATTAAGAATGTCTAGAACGTAGGCCAGTAGGAGGTCAGCGACTTTGCCAAATAAGTCAATGTACTCTTCAAATTAAAATGAATGGGTTAGTTGACATATTAATATTGTAGTGAATAAGGTACTTTATAATCAAACCGACAGAGATGAGAGGTCAACCAATTTTTTGTACAGTCGTGGTATTGAAATGTTGGCAGTTTTCAAATTAATTCATTTAACGTTCCGCGAGCACATGTTAACTTTTCCAATTTAGTCACAGAACAAAGTTCCACAGAAAATTATGTTTAACTATTTGACAATAAAGCGTAAAATTACTTAGACCACAGTTGTATGATTTTATATCTTGTCTTCCTCATCCAGAAATAACTTGTTTTTTAAAAAGGTTTTAAATACAAGCTTTTGAGGTTTTGGATAACATGTAGCAGCAGAGTGCTAGCCAAGACAAGTAAAACGAGCTCAAACACGACGGGTCTATCTTGTTTTGTACAGGAGTTCCTATGAGCACCTTCCGACTCCATCATCAGATCAGCTCCATGGTACCATATTATTTCATTGTCACATGATACACATATGCGTGAATAATTTCAGCTCAATCGGAAACAGGGAAGTTGGTCAAATTACAAGATTCCACCCGAACTTACTTACATACATGTAAATGAAGAGTAACTTCATTTAGTTTGAATTTGGCGCGCATGGTCATTGTATACGTCAAGTGTCAGTGTTATGTCACTTGTACAACACACTTGTCAGAGTTTTTGTCAGTTAGAAAACATAAACATGTGAATTAAAAATTGGAGATTGGGTATACGTTGAAAATGGAAATCGGCTAAACAGAAAAAAATTGGACGTGTTAGAAAAGTTTTCAAACTCAATTTACAGAATTGATACAGGACATAAAAAATGCGAGTATTAGATGAATCATAAACTCAGGGTACCTGCTAGAAGGAGGGGAGATGTAAATGAAGAGTAACTTCATTTAGTTTGAATTTGGCGCGCATGGTCATTGTATACGTCAAGTGTCAGTGTTATGTCACTTGTACAACACGCTTGTCAGAGTTTTTGTCAGTTACAAATATAAACAAATTAAGTGCTAATTTAAATTCTTAAAATATAATAGATTGATTGAAATTGTGAATTAGTAGCTTGAAATGTTTTTTCTCTTTTTAGAGCAACCATTAGTTTTTTAATTTATATATCAAAAGTAAAACACATTATAAACATACACATCCATTGCAAGTTAAAGAAAATGTACTGTTTCCGAGAGATAGAAAAGAACTTTGAATGGTATGATTGGAATGATTGACAAAGTTTACATTAACCCAAGCGTAGCTGCCGGCAAAAGCTAGCTTACTGTTGTAGATTGTAGAAGTAGTGTTTCTGGTTCTTTAGATCTTTTGTGTTTGTCAGTTTTTTCGGAATTACGTAACGTCACTTCTGGGCCGTTTACGATGCGGTTTTCTCTGATATATAGGAAATTATCATACTTAAAATCTGCGGTACTTTATATCCCGGATATCTGGCGGGGCTTTTACCAGGAGCGATTAGGGAAAAAAGTATTGATTCCGATGTGATTTACACTGATCGATTTCAAATTTTTTGATTACGATTCTGTTGCGGTTGCGTAAGTCTTTAGTAACATTACTTATTATGGGTTTTTCAAGTAATTTCCAGAATTGGTGTTGAATCAAATTCAAATGTTTTTATTTAAAATAAGTTCCACTGCAGAACACTTTGTTAAGGTCATACATATAGGTTAAGATTAACTTTACTTCCTCGTCTATGTACACCGCTTCACTGAGGGTTATTGCTGTTAAGGAGAAGAAGCGGCAAGAAAAAAATTCTTGCTAAAAATCCATTTGTTGGTTCCAATTCAAATGCTGGCAAAACAACTTTGATCTTTACTACCCGCCAAATGCGAACAAAATCGGGGGAGAATACTAGTATTTATGTAAAATTTAAAATTCCATTTAAATCCATGTCACAATTTACACAAAGGACCGCTACCGCTCTCCTATTTCGATTGCATGAAACATAATACAAGTGACCCTTAAAATATATACAAACAGGATGCGGGCGTAAACTTAATCAGTACTTAAGCACGCGATATAACTTTATCAGGAAACTTTGTCACTTTTCATGTATAACAAGTCTGTACTCAGTTTTATGTAAATTGAACTTAGGTCCTTAAACGTTATGATACCCATTCAAACTTGAGTTATATAATAACTAAGTAATTTGAGTAAGAAATCTGACCAGAGGGTAGCTGCTATTTTATTTTTATTTGAACTATCAAGCTGGAGAATACCGTAAAAATCAAGGCCATAGCTTAAAAATACTTTCAATTAAAATTTATTTAATTTACAAAATCATAAAATTTTATTTATCATGGTAGAGTCATGCTAAAATCATTGTTACCGCTGCTCGTTTGAAAACACTGTCACATCAAATTATTTCAATAACTACCCGATTTTCTAACCACGTTATCCAATCACCTTTTCCCAGCCGCCATCTTTCGTTCCATTACGACTATCCATGTTGTACTAACCGCTGTGTTGATACTGCTTGTCTTTACGAGTCAGGCTGCTGTCTACCCTCGCCGCACAAAGCTCATCGCCCATTTGTAATGCTAATGCGGTATGCAATATATATAATGTTATCATAAAAAATGTATGTATAAATATTTCTGCATCATTGTATTGTCGCTTTCCTAGGTAATAAATTATTTCTTTCTTTCTTTACATATTTATCATCTCACAAAACTTTACAGCCGCCTTGAATTTGTTAGACTAATTTGAAAATAAATGTAAATAAAATGTAATGTAAAATAAAAATAAATAAATAAATAAATAAAAAATGATTTTGTATTTGTAACAAGTCAAATGGCTTATGATTTATTATTTAAACAGCAATGGAAAGATCTTCATTATCGTATCTTAAAAGAAAAATGTTATGACAAGATTTCAAAAGTTTAAATATCTGCTATTGTATTGGCCGGTTTCTATTTATCTTATTATTCATTCACAGACCTTACCATCGGTTGAATTTTGACTTTTTAATATATTTTTATTGCCAGCACTGTTGTCTCCAAAAAGGGGGTAGTCAAAGTCAGTGGCACTACACTTTTCAACTCACAGACTTATTACAATATTGAAAAAATCTTTATTATTACTACACATTACATATGGATAATATTCTATATTATAATAGGTAACTAGGTAAGGTACTAATTAATATAATTATTGTATTTATAAAGAGTGTACTCTCCATATTATTCTTATATTTCATCTTATTTAAAAACTTGTGTTTTTAAATGAGACATAATAAATTGCCTGTTGTCATACTCGTTACTATGCGAAAAGTAATATGTTATTTGTTTCTGTGTTTTCTTCTTATTCTTACTACCATTTTCTTATTCTTCTATATATATTGACTTTCATATAATATATTCATCGATAGAATTTTGACATTACTTATATAGGAACTAGCTTTAAGCCGATAATAGACGGGACATTTATGGTTTCCATTTAAATGAATCAATATTCGAAACAAAGATGGGATGTACCGGTATTACAACGCAAGCCAGTTGGCTAGGAAACAGAAAGTCCAGATCCAATCAAAATGTCCTAGATTAAGAAAAGTACTCAAAAAAATCCTAGAAGTCGCTAAATATTAAAAATTTAAAAAATATGTCAAAAAAAGCAAATCTGTATAATCAAAATAAACAAATCTATAGATCTATACAAAAAATACGTCATCGATTACGTCATCTTCGACTTCACTACTCTAATGGCGTTGAAGAAGTGGATGGTACCACCGCAGAAGTAGATGTGGATGACGCACTTGGCTTTTTAATCGTTTTTGTAATTTGGGCCAGGACATGATCTGGCAAAACATACCTATGGCAATTTCGTTTTAAAATCTTTAAATGATTCCTAACAATAAGAATAGAGTTTAAAGTGGTTGAAGCCAGTTTGTTTTTTATAATATTCATCTGACTGAACGAATATTCTACTTCTGCGTTGGAATGTGGCAACGACAGGACTGTGATGGCTAAATTTGCTATGTCTTTGTAGTGTATTAAAACCTACAGCGTTTTGGTATTTTAATACATCTGCCCAAAATTGTACAGTATCTGTAGTTATGTCCTATTTTGGTTTTTCCCACGTTGGTAGGTAGTCAGCTTTGCAAACGAAAAGCCGCTAGAAGTCGCTAAATATATTTTAGTCGCTAGATGGAAAAAAAATGTCGCCAGACACATCCAAAATTCGCTAAATCTAGCGACAAAGTCGCTAAAACGGCAACAGTGCAGGAGCGCATATGGTAATAGTTGCTCTATCTCGCTCGCACATCCTCCATCACGCTCATGCACTGTGATATACTAGCATTGTACTAGCAGTACGACTTGTTAATATTTGAACCTAAGGTTACCGTTTCCATAATAAATCAGTTCACTTCAGTCACATCAGCACTCGACAGTGAATACTACTCTCTGTCATCTGAAGCATCATTTAATCTCTACCTCTCGCTGCTACAATGGCTTATTCAATGTCACTGAATACCGTCGTGTACCTACTTTCGGTTCTGTGCCTTTCAAGCCAATTGATTCAATTTGATTGATCCGTCTTATATCATTACATGCCATACATACAACATATACACCGGATTGTGACTAGAAAGACAAATCTTAATAATATGTCTGACAATATTGTGTCACCAAATTGATTAGGATTGACCGATATATTGAAATCAATGACTCGATACGTCAGATAGCCTAAGATAACGAATTGCTATAGGCTGATATAAAAAATCAGATATGTGTTTATTGATCATCCTTTCTCGCGGTTTCACTCGCGTATATTTCGAGTCCTTTTCCACGGAAATTGTATTTAGTTACGTGCTGGTTTTTCTGAAGTCTCGTCGCGTTGGCAATCAGTAACCCTCTATTGACAGAGGATAGGATACTTGAGAGGACTTACCGATTTTTTTTTTAATAATTTAAAAAGTTAAAGGCTAATCATCACGCTAAGACCAATAGGAGCGGAGCACCAATGAATAATGTTTCAAAATCGGGGTGTTTTGAAAATAATTTTCACGCGAACGACATCGCGGGCACCGCTAGTCTAATACTAAATCTTTGAAAAAAATAATAGCAGACCTTAAAGGTCCGCTTGTGGGCTGCGACTTTTTTATGTTGTCATTGTAAAACCGTGACAGATATTCATTGTTTTTGAGGAGCAATTTCTTTACGAAGTGGTACTTCAGTAATAAAACACAAATAAGGCAAAAAAATTATCCAAGCGGTAAACGCTCCCCAGCCCGAATTCGGGGAAAAACCGAACATTACGAAATAATTGCTACAATATTGTAATTACGTAATTTCAATACATATGTTGGCAAGGACCTATATATATTTGTATTATTGCCTTATTTCAATTATTATATGAATACGATGTATTACGTGACACGGTTGGATTATTTGAATAGTTACGTTAAACTATTATATTAATGGCATTATTTTCATAATTAAACTAATAACTATAATGCTGGGGCCTTATTTGGGTTAGTGTTTTATGTCGTTTTACGCAGTTATGGCGATGGGTTCAAGGCGTTATTTGAGATGCGAACTTGTTAATGACGTTAAATATGAACAAGTATCGTATGTACATATTGTTACGAGCTACAGGACTCGAATTAAAATGGGAATTACTATAGAATTTATTAGAATCATACAAACGCGTATAACATCGGTACAAATATAACTAGACACTACTAGTACAACTGCACGCTTTAGCACGCGTAAAGTCCGTCACTATATCGCGCATCGAATTACGTCTGATCCGCCGCCTGGTCGCCTAAATTCAAGAACGCACTCAGAAAACACAAAAGATTACAATAATTAGGCATAATTATTTTCTTTAAATAATTATGCCTAATTATTGTAATCTTATACTTTAGACTATTTACTATATTTGTGTATATATATATATTAGGGTGGTCGTTAAAAATTAAATTTCTTGCGACGTCCCCTAAAAAGCTTCCTTTTAATGAAAAAACACTGGGATTTTTTTTTTAATTTTTTCAAGTCAAGACAACACGTGCCTCAAGACGATTCAAGTTAATTTTTGGGTAATATCATGTTTTTTCAGGAAACTTCTTTATACTTAGAAGTAATAATTATTTTAAGATTGGAAAAGTTTTAACAATGAAATACCTTCCGTATTATCATTCTCAGTGATGAATTTCAAATTATAGTTTCAGAAAAAGTTTAAAATTCTTCGTGATTCAAGCTTATCTTTCAATTTTTCTTATATTTTTAGTTTTAACTTGAATCGTCTTGAGGCACGTGATGTCTTGACTTGAAAAAATTATTAAAAAAATCCAGTGTTTTTCATTAAAAAGCTTTTTAGGGGCGTCGCAAGAATTTTATTTTTTAACGACCACCCTAATATATATATATATATATATTTAATTTATAAAATACGTAGTTTAAGTATGTTTATTTATGATATACCTAATAATCTGCACCACCTACATTACATACGCCAGATAAGGTTAAACTATTCCTTAAGTTGGTTGCCTGGAAGAGATTGTTTTAAGCGATAAGGACGCCTATTTTTCTACCATGACAATATTAATAATAACAATAAAACTTTATTTATTTTGCTACACAACAGATTCAGTAAGAAACCTGGTGTGTGAGACTGGTGCCTAAATAAATATCTAAGAAATCTGTATGACAGGTATTATTATATTGTATTGTACAGGTAATATTGTAATTGTGTCTTTTTGAAACTGTATATTTGGTGCGCAATTAAGTGTTATCTATCCATCTATCTATAAATATTTGTCTGTTAAGGCATCAAGTTAAAACTACTGACCTAAAAATTCTTATGCCCACCTGCCGTATAGAATAGATCCTCATGCAATTTCTCGTGTTCATAGTCGCAGTAGTTTGAGCCGTGCGTTGATATGTCAGTCAGTGTGTTCAAGTAATCATATAATTATGTGCAAGATATAGATATTTTGAATAAACAGCAATATAATTTCTGGAATAAGGAAAGTGAAACATAAACTACTAGCGGTTCCGACGGACGTTGTCCTGCCTGAAAAATAAAATCCAGAACCCGATTCCAATGCCACCTATCGGGTCTAATTGTGAATCTAAATCATCCCCAGACCCACTAAAACACAATTTTTACTCTTTGGATTACATTTTGAAGTTTAAGAAGGGATCTCTATTTTTTCTAGTAATCAATATAACCTATATTAATCTGGGATAGCGTAGGTTTCTAATGGTAAAAGAATTTTTGAAATCAGTCCAGTTTTTGAGTTTATTCGTTATAAATATACAAAAATACAAATCTTGCCTCTTACATATTAATATAGATAAGAAAATTTTAAACGAACACAAATAATAAGTTAATTATACAATTCAAGAGAATCTCATTTATTTATGTGACGTGTCGTAAATTTAATTGAAAATTCACAATATAGCCCGTTTTTGTGCTCATTAATAACCGTTATTAATCTTGAAAGGTGCGCGAGAATAGTTTAACGATATTTCAAAAGCGTCTTAAAATAATTAATAGCGGAGAAATACAATCTGCCTCATTTAATATTAAAACAACTTTCAAACATAAAAACCGGTCTATCAAATTAATTATTTGTTCCGCATATTATGACCGGTAATAATGACATAAGGCGAGCTAATAAAAAAACAATAAAAAATAAATAATTGTCGAAATAAAAAAAACAGACAAACATTAAAAATTACTTACCAAAAATAATGACGCACTAAAAAAAGCACAGACACGAACTGGCCGCTAAGAGTTCACAATTAAGAAAAAAGTTTTGATATTAAGGCACAGATAAAAAATGTTGCAGTCGACAGTTTTTATATTTGGAATTGGTTCGATGAAAACTTTTCGGAGCTACGTATTTAAGTGAGCGCTGGAAAAGGCTCGTCGTTCGTGCTCACGCAATGATGTTTCGACACGAACTGGTGGACCGGACTACTCTACTTACTGATATGCAGTGTGTAGGTATGAGCAACGTCACTCAATCTTTATGGCCCTAAAAAATAGAGAATTTTATGACCTATCGGATTTGTGTTTGGAACGAATCGATTGATTTTCGATACACATTTTATTTGGGTAGCTTATTTATAGTCTGGACTGGTTAATATTTTGTTTGGGTAAAGAGTAAAGCTTACATTGATATTTGTACACACACAGTACACATACCTACAGGATATATTTAGATTATAGGGAGATGTCCCTAAAATATTTAAAATAATAATATGCTCCAAATTTTTCGATAACCTTTTTTTCTCTAAACAGCCATATTATAACAGTTCGATATCAAAATACTGGATATCTAAACATATTTTTAAATCTATTGCAGAAGAATTTGTAACTTTCACATCCTAGCTTTTAAAGCAAACAAATAATGCGTTTTATTTCCAAATATTAACTACATAAATAAACACACACCAGGGGCGCCACCGACGTGTTTCCGTTGTTTATTAATAACAGCCCATAAAAATCCCACTGTTGGGCTCGTGTCTCCCAATTTTTATTAGGGACAGACAGATAGTATTCCAAGCTTATCCAGGGCGAATTGGCGGGTTTGACGTATTGGTTATCTTGTTGTGTAGTAGGTAAGTGGCGGAGGAAGACTTAAATTTCATGTCGGCAATATACATTTTGCGAGGCCGTCTGCTAACGCAAAAAGATGGGTGGATTTGAAAAACAACCGATGCTGCCTACTAGCACTAGCCGGTGGCGGTTCCCCATAATAGTTACCGCAAATGTTGCCAGCCGAAATAAAAAATATTTTGTTAGGTAATTAATTATTATTGTTTTATAACGAATAATTTTGTTCGAAATTTTAAACGCAAAGAAAATTTATTCTTCGTACTAGGAGTCGCCCACGCTTTACGTCACCTCTGGTGTAGGTTTCATCACGATGATTTTCTTTACAGGCAGCACGTACTAATTTCAAGAAAATAAGTTGCGGTATGAAAGTTTCGTCACCTTAAAGTCGACTTTTGCTTGCACGAGTACATCAAACAACGACAAGAAACGGCCTCTGTGGTTGTGCGGGCTAAGTCACTTGCCTCACTGCAACGCAGAGGCTTCGGGTTCAATACTGGTGTGGTAAATTTCAGAAACGAATTTTCTCTGTTATTTTCTATGCTCTGGGTGTCTGGGATAGAATAGTCCGTTGTATATTACCCATAACACAACCGTTACTTGCTTATTTTGGGGAATCAATATGTGTGTTTGTCTGCCAATTATTAAAGTATAGAAACGTGGATAAAGATAGTTGCAATGTTGACAATGACAGACGCTGAGATTAACACTATGAAACAATTTAAATCCAATAAAAAGGATACTCTAAGCAATCCTCTTAGAAGAAGATGAAAATTAAACAATTTTGATCTTAGTAACTTTAAAGTTTTTGTCAATAATGAAACATCATTTTCTGTGGATCAGTCTGTTCTATCACTTAGGTAACATCTGCTCGGGGAACGTTTAATGAATCATTTTGAAAACCGGCCAGCCTTTTCATATCACGACTACTTTACATTAGGTAATTTCGGAAACGAATTTTCCGTTGTTTACTGTAGTCTGGTTATCTGGGTTTGGCCACAGAGTGGGCTATATTACCCATAATACAGACATTATTTGCTTATCTTAGGAATCTATTATGTGTGTGTTTGTTTGTAGATTTAAAAAACCCACTAAGCTACCAAGGCTTTTGGCGTTGCTGAATTTTACAGACCGTTGCAATATGCTCTTTTTAAAGACATTTCTAATGTTGAGATTCATTTATTGTTTTTACAAAATTATTAAATTTTACACGTTATATATACCTATTCTAAAAATATATGTACAACTTAATTTATAAAAGATAAAAACTACAAATAATAAATAGGTCCCAAATCACCGTCAGCTGGGAACGTTCTCAAAACGCTGGCCGCGTTACCACGTTGTATGGCAACGCTTATGCCTTGCTTGCTTATATAGACCAACGTTTTGGTTTCGTGAGACATCTATCAACCGTTTTGATAGGTCTCGATAAAGGCGATGGGCTTCTGGACCCCATGGCCCGAGAGTTTCGACACCAAAAGCCGCAAATATGTATCCACTACCAATGGATGCATATTTGCGGCGTTTTAGGTTCTCTTGTCGGGCGGCAGCTGCACCAGCTACCACAGCCGTATCGGGAAGATGGGTCGCTGCCAAAGTGTCAACGCACTTTGCGTCCCAAACTATTGGTTGTCCCATCTTCCATGGCACCAAAGACCCGTCCGGTCTCTTGCCATCGTCGCGACACTCCATTTGGCTCTAAAATGGCTGGGGTCCCGGTGGTGACAAGAGCCCGGCGGATAATGTCATTTAGTGCAGCATGGCGTGGTATTCTGCCGGCACTTCTGACGCACGACAAGCCATGGGGACCTAAACCACCGACTTTAGACGAAACACCACATTTCTAATTGACAAATCGTATTACATTTATTTACATTTTTACATTATTTACATATTTAAATTCATGCGTTAATGAATATTTTAATGATAGACTTTCATTTAGTGAGGTAATATACAATTAATTATTATATAGACTAGTGGATAATTTTTAATTTTTATGACATTTATTTTAAAGAACGACTAAGTTTAAAGATTATGGTTAATTTATTATTATGAATGATTAGCTGCGCCCCGTGGTCTCTCCCGCGTAGTAATTGAAAATCGTCATAATTCCAAAATAAAAGAATTTTTCTAAAATAAAAGTAGCCTAAGTTACTCTTTATTACATCAGGTACCTGCTAATAAAAGTCCCGTAAAATCGGTCCAGCCATTTCAGAGATTAGCTGGAACAAACAGACAGACAGACAAAAATTGAAAAAAATTTATTTTGGTGTATGTACCGTATATATATTCATATGCATGTAGTAAAAAGCGGTTATTTCAAGATTACAAACAGACACTCCAATTTTATTTATATGTATAGATTTTTTAAAAATATTAATGTAATATTAGTACTGACAGAGTCGATGAGAATTGTTTATTCTAATGTGTACATTTTGCACGCTCTAGAGAAAAAATATGTGAAACTATGAAACAATCCTATCATCATCATATTTTATGTACCATGTTTTATGCAATAAATGATGATTTGATTTGATTTAAAATAGGTGGAAATAGATCATTCTAGAATCGAGCGGAGGATTGTTGCAATTTGCTATAAGGTAACTCTAAAAATAGACTGTCATTCAGAACTCCTCTATTTGAAATTCATTTATGGAAAAATGTGTGGGTTCAAACTAAATTTGCATAAAACAGAACACTACTTGTTAAGCAAAGATTAATTTTGCCAGACGACAATTTGACATATTTTCTGCATAACAAAAAATTTATAATTAACTAGCTGCACTCGCGGTTTCATCCGCGTGGTAATGAAAAATCGTCAAATTTTTGGACAATTTACACTATATTTTTATAAATTATATAGCATATACATTATATCCTATGTGTTATTTTTATATCACTCGCGCCTACATCGGACTTTAAAAATGTCTGGCAAGATTTAAAAACCATTAAAACTGTCCGGCTACTCAGGTAGCATTTTTAAACTCAACTCATGTTTGCTATCGAAGCATACTCTAGACCAGGGGTGGTAGCCATCCAGTCGGGCAAATACCCTACCACCCGGATGTTGGTTGTTTTGTCATACGAACGTCTTGCGACAGGGCGCCCGGCTGCAGGAAATTGTTTTCTTTCTCCGTTCTTGCAAGGATAAAAATTCATTCATAACGTGTTCCTTCTAAGACCATTGCAACGAGGGCAGTAAAATGTACCCCGCGGAGCATACGCAACTGTTACTAACTTTTCACTGTGTTGTCATCAGGATATACTCTTACACATGAGAGGATAATGGATATACAAACAAAGTCATCTTAAATAATCGATTATATAACAACTCGAGTAATATTACCGAATTAGTAATCTAATTCGTTGCTATAGTACAGTGTTATAATATTTTGTATGTTTTTTTAAAAGTAGTACTTAAATTATGTTTCTTATTGTACAGTCTTTTTTCTGTTTCACCTACATCGCCGGATTAGTTAAGAATTTCTTATAAGCTAGGTTGCCTGGAAGATATCGCTTTTAGCGATAGGGCCGCCTGTTGTTTTGTCAAGAAGTATTGTAATTATGCATTTTGTTTTTGTATTGATTTATTTTGGTGAGCAATAAAGTGTTATCTATCTATCTATAACGAGTGACGTAAATAACATCATTCATTTCTAAGTTATTTTAGACTAGGATACCTTACCGTGCAGGAATGAAGAAAGAATTCCAATTCCTGCAGCTGAACGACCTATCGTAAAACACTATGAAATAACACTAACATGGTAGAGCGTTAGCCACCCCTAGTCTAGGGTATGCTGCCATAACAAACAAATAATATTTTGTAACAAACGAAGTTTAATAGGAAATAACTTTTACATATTAATGACATGAAGCTTTTACAAATCTTTCAAAAAATAAAAAACAAGTTTTGTTTTTCTAAAATAGCAACGAAAGAAATGAAGTGTATAAGTGATTGTTATATTTACACTTTTCGAAAGCAAAGATTTTTATAAAAGTGCTTTGGATTAAAACAATAAATGTGAATTTATGGGAATTAAAACGGCCAGCCTTAAAACACTTCAGGTAAAATATACGACCTTATTTTTAAAGCAAAGTGAAGCGGACGCGTTTTAGGTACAAAATGTTCTAATAGCGCCATTGTTTGTCAACCTTGTTCTTCTAGCCCTACCTTTTTCCCTAGGATATGCCCGCGATTTCTGCCACGTTTCACTTGAAATTATTGTAGGATTCCCGGTTTACAAAGTGCCGAAGCATTTTAAAATTATGTAAGGTATCATTTTATTGAAAACCGTGTCGACATAAGATAGTTTTTATGCACCCAAACAAGTACAAACCGCCCACGGGAAATCTCCCGCGGGATTTCCGAGATAACAAAACCACACAAATTATTATATATAATTTGCTATCGATTAGTGAAAAAATTACATTGGAATTATTTTTTTTAGTCGGGCCATTTAAAATCTTTCCCAGAAAACTCGCATGACACAAGTAACGCAGATTTAAGTCTAAAAATTTACTGTGGAGTAGTGAAAACTGCACCGAAATTGCTATAGTAGTTTTCACTTGAATCCCGAACAAACATACATGTTTTTTTATAAAAATAGCTTCAATGTACAGACATGGACAGATTGATAACCTGATAGACACTGCTGATTATCTAGCAAACAGGTAGATGTTTTAAAGAAGGGAAAATCGTTTACCAGGAACGAAAAGTAATATTTTCATTCCTCTGATCAGGCAACTCCAAGCGTACTTTCAGAATATGAGAAGTGAAAAGACACTTTTTGTCTAAAAAATTAAATAAAAAGTTACATTATATTTTAGAACAATACTGTTGCATAAAACGAGTTTGCGTTATGATAAAAGAATGATTTAGATTTAAATTATGGATTACAGAAATTTTCTAAAGCGTTTTCGGTTGTTTCTACTTCCGAACCACGAGAGCGATATCAATTGTCGGGATCAAGAGTATTATAACTAAGCATAATAGTATTATAAATAAGTATTGGCCCGAGATATAAGCTATTATCCCCGCAAATTGCTATTGCGCCTGGACGCCATTTTGGTGACGTAACCGTAGCCGAAAACTCAGTACTGTTAGCATCACTGGCCGGCGAGTACGCAGACATATCGAGTTGCGGATGACGTCACGTGAATGTTAATTGAACAAGGTTCCAGCGCATTACCAATTTGCGGGGATAATAACTCTGTGTCAAATTTAACATAGTTCCATTTAGTAGTTTTCAGGTGATAGTCTATAGCAGATAGGAATTCTTATTGATTTCTAAACGACGGGACGAATTGTTGTTTTTACTATATTCCAAGATTTTTTTTCATAATTTATTCACCTTTTAAACCTTCCCTGGACTCCCACAAATAATTCAAAACCAAAATTAGCCAAATCAGTCCAGCCGTTCTCGAGTTTTAGCGAGACTGCCGAACAGCAATTGATTTTTACATATAAAGTTAAAAAAACATTCGGCACTCCTTCTCTATGTAAACTATAATTATGCTAAATTACATACTCCTCTGTCCGCGCAATTTTCGTACAAATGGGTACAAAGTTTTTCCTGTTTTTGCTTCATGTATATATATATGTGTATGTGTATATATATGTATATAGATATAAATTAATTTAAAAAACTGCTCTGCAAAGTGTAAACCTCCATGATCCCGTTTAAATATACCCACTTAATATTTAAATTATCCCGTCTGCGGAGTTAATAAGCCACTGGTCCCCAACCTCAGAATATCGCGCCCATGGGTTCAGAGCGTATGACCCACTTTGTCGTTGACATGTAGATGACAGAATTAATCTTGCTCAAGGGATTATTGGTGTACGCATAAATTTAATTCTCCTGTAACAATACATTGGATCTTGGGGATTCATGTTCGGGGTTTCTTAATCGGATTTTAGTATTTAAATTGACTTTGATTTTAATACGCGGCTGAAATTAATTAATAAACCCAAATTTCACTACCTTGCCTTTTGCTTAGACGAAAACTGATGTATTGGTTTAGATATGAGATATTAATTTTAACAAAGACATATGCAATACTAACTGTTCCTCGAGGCTTTGCTCCCATAGATTAAATAAGCTTTTTTTTTAAGTTTCTAAATACAAGCTTTTGAGATCCTGGATATCATGTAGAAGCAGAGTGCTAGCCAAGACAAGTAAAACGAGCTCAAACACGACGAGTCTATCTTGTTTAGTAGGTACACGAGTTTCTATTTCTACGAGTTACATAGACAAGTATCAGTTATATACAATATATATATTATATATGTTTATATATATATATATATATATATATATATATATATATATATATATGTTTTTTATTATTTGAATCACAACATTAACCAAATATTTATACTATTTATTCTATGTATGTATATATTATAATTTACAAAGTAAATAGTTTTTAAGTTAAATAGATTTAAATTATTCGGGTCGTATTATTATTAGTATTAAGCCAAAAGAAGGGTTGCACTGAAAATCAGCGTTGTGCCGGCACAGCAACAAGCTGAGTGCAAACCTTGTTTGCGGAAAATGCGGGGTACAAATACTCAATATATGTTACTTTTAATACATGTTAGCAATGTAAGTACTTCGCTATTTCTTCAAATAAATTCATTCTTTCTCTTTTCTTTCTTTCTTTCTATGGCCACCTTCAGACTCCATCATCAAATCAGCTCCATGGTACCATATCATTACATTATCACACGATTTATGTGTGCAAAATTTCAGCTTAATCGGAAAACGAGAAGTTGGTCAAATTTAACTTGCAAGATTCCAACCGAACTTACATACATACATAGGTACATCCATTGCAAGTTAAATAAAAGCTTGTAAAATAGTCATCCTTTGAGCAAACTTTCATCTTTATTTTCACCCCTTTAGGGGGTTGAATTTCCAAAAACACTGATATACATGTACATTTATTTATAACCATAAGCAAGTGTATAAAAGTTCATAGTATGGAAGAAATAGATATATTGTGCCGACTCCAAATAATTGGGAAAAAATGAAAGAGAAAAGAGAGAGGAAATCACAGCAATGTCGAGTATACTCGTATACTAACATGGCGACATTACTGGTTGAGCGTGCTAAGCTTTTACTGACCTAGTCCACTAGAACTGAGAGGTCTCAGGTTTGATTCCCATCATGGTAAATTTCATAAACGTACTTCAGTTACAAACTTGATAACACTACTTTTGTAATTACAGTAATGACTCAAGCCAATCAAATCAAACCCTAGAGAATACTTCAGAAGTTCGATACATAAGTACTTTATATCAGAAATAGGTATTAAGCATCTAGAGTATAACATCTTCATAACAATATAATAGTACGAGAAGTCACCACATATTTTATATTTATTGCCAAACTTGTGTGAAACTATGTTCAATCTAGACTAAAAGCTTAGAAATAAAAACATTTCACATTCGGAATCACTTCCGAACTGTCTTTTGATAACTCTATATTTCACATATCTACTCTTACTATGTTTCGATCGCTTACTTATAATTATTTGGATTCATTTGCAGACGTATTGTAGTTTCAAAACACGTGAAACCTGTGTCAAAAGATCGTTTCTACTCTTTGTAACCATACACTATATGGTTATACAATGTACGGCATATACAATTATAATTATCGAAACAGTATATTTAGGTTTTAAAACATGAAATTTGAATTATTTCCAAAAAACTTCAAAACAATTCCAACTCTGTCTGTATGAGCAGTGTTTAAATTATAAAATATCTCTTTTTAGTGTCGCTTTTATTTAGTTTCTTTAAGTTACTTATCACAACGATTCCATAGAAGTTTCACTTTAAAAATGCTCTAATTTTACAAGCTTTAATTAACTCGCAATGGATGTACCTATGTATCTATGTAAGTAACTAAGTTCGGGTGGAATCTTGCAAGTTAAATTTGACCAACTTATTTCCGATTGAGCTGAAATTTTGCACGCATATGTATATCGCGTTACAATGCAATAATATGGTGCTATGGAGCTGATTTAATGATGGAGTCGGAAGATGGCCATAAGAACTCCTGTACTAAACAAGATAGACCCGTCGTGTTTGGGCTCGTTATACTTGTCTTGGATCTCAGAAGTTTGTATTTAAAAACCTTTTAATAAAAACTTTTAATGGGTTGTGATTTTAAGCGCCGTTTTCTATATACCTAATACAATATAATATTTTATGTAAAAAGTAATTAATTTCTCTCTTTTCACTTTAGATAAACCAACAATTTGGTGGCATAGAATGTCTCTATCTTCCATACTCTTTTATTTTGGTAAAGTCTGCCAGTGTCCGCCAGTGACCACACATTCATGGCATCCTTCAAACAATGCATCAATGTCTGTTTAATCTATCTTTATTCGTATATCTATTATTTCATAGTTAAAAATTATTCTCCTTATTCTTTTCACCCCTCCACATTACATGTCTTTTACATTTTACTCTTCTTCCTATTAATTTTGCCAATTTTCAAAGATCTCTTATGTAAGTATTTCTTACCGAATCTACCATTATAACATTGTTCTCAACATTCTTATCTCGGCTGAGTGTAGGAGAAGACGTTTTCGTTCTACCAGTTAAGTGATCTTATTTTTAAACCTGTTAAAACTTAGCTTGCTTTAATACAGAATGATATAAAATAATCCACTCATTAAATTACTCAGTGGTTAAATAATAACAACGGTGTTCTTTACGGTCCGGAAACGGAGGCAGAATAATTTTTATCTTGGCAAACGGGAGGGCACTCACTGTTTATAAATTTTAAATGTAAGACAGAAAGTTATGCGTTAAATATTATGTTGATTTTTATGAAAGGTATCCTGAAGCTCCGTACAAATATACAAATACCAAATTCTATAAATATACATCTTCAACTAGGAATGTATGCTTACTTAATCTTATACTATATAAAGCTGAAGAATTTGTTTGATTGTATATTTGTTTGTTTGATTGAACGCGCTAATCTTAGAAACTACTGGTCTGATTTGGAAAATTCTCTCAGTGTTAGATATTTATATATCATCACGCTAAAGCCAATAAGAGTGGAGCACCAATAAATAATGTTTCAAATTCCGGAGGTTTTGAAAACAAATTCCACACAGACGACGTCGAGGGCACAGCTAATATAAAGAAAGATAAAAGAACAAAGGCAACAAATAAATTATGCGCTTTATCTTAAAATTAACAAGAGAAAAATCAGTTATTCTTCTTTTTTTCATAAAAATCTAATACGTGTGATGTGTCACAAATTAAGTATTAGTTCAAAAGAAGATAAAAATATAACTGACAGACATTCTTATGAAAATTATTATACATAGAGGAACGAACAAATTTTTTCTTGTTACTCATGTTAGCTTTGATGTTATTTCTTTTGACAAATTGAAACGTTGGAACTGATTTAAAATATATATTCATGGCCATTTGCTTTTATTTATAAGTACAGTGACGCAGGCACTTTTTGGGTATGACCTTTTTGATTATTTATAATTAAAGTCATCATTTTTTTGGGTGAAATCCCAGTTGCGTGGGTTTTCCTGTTTTATATTTCTATATGTCGCGGTGTTCTGCGTGCCTAACTTTTAGAACATTGGCACATTGACACATGCCATTCTAACAGGCAATTTAGAATCTCTCAACCTTCAGAGACGCTGCGTTTCTCTGCATATTTTACTGCCTGTATAACAAGGAGTGTTCCGAGGAATTGTTTGATCTCATTATCGACGGAATGTTCACCACTATTTACTTGAGCTCCCACGCTTGCCTACGCAACGGTTTTTAAGAAAGTTTCACTTTCAATCGTTCCACGTATAACAACGGTTCAGAGGGAACTTCCTGTGGAGTTTTTATCATTGTGCTACGACATGGGGTTGTTTAAGAAGGGTGTTATAAATTTTCTTAGAGGCCAACGCGTTAGTATTGCCCCTGGTTTTCCAAACATTCATAGGCGACAGTTACCACCTTCCATCAAGTGGGTAGTACGCAAGTTTCACAATCACAACTCACGATGTTTAGTCAACATTTCTTGAGTTTACCTCTTTTATCAGATCTAGCGAAAATGTCATAACGTGACATAAACTTTGTTCCTTGCATAACCAGTCGATATCGATAAAACGTGAACCTAACAATGCATAGGTTTTCGTTTGTCTATTGTCTAAAGGATATTTTAGTTGTTCCGGATGTAAAAATTACTCTTGCAGCGCAACTTCACGCATCCACGGTAACATATTCATCTTTATTACACGCAGCTTTTGCTTTTTACTTGTGTCACTAAAGTATTTTCAGTTCTCATACAACAATAAAGGTCTAATAATGGATTTATAAATACGTCTTTTGAGTTCAACCGGCGTGCTGTAATCCAAACGATGCTAATCTTCAGACTGTAACGTTCACCCCGCCCTCAAAGAGCCAAGGAATGACAAACTCAAGCCGAAGCATAGAGTGAGAAATAAAAGAATTTATAAAGTGAAAATTAATAACATTTATTAAGTAAATAAACTTATTTAGGCCATAAATCGTGATTATCTAGTAATTAGAACCCTCGTCATAATACCGTTAACCCTATGTTCACAAGGTAGGTTATATAGGAGTGTTGATCAAGGAACAGGAAGACTCAAGGATCGGTGTATAATATATATCTATATAAATAATAGTTTTGTAGTATAAGTTGTAAGTGTAAAATGTCATGCGTTTTACGAATAATGACAAATGTATCGACTCATGACATAAGCTCATCACCTGAGTACGCCCGTGCCTTTATTAGCCAAAAGGAATTTTAATATAAATTTCTTAACAAATTATATAATTTTGTGTAGGCACCCCACCTAAGCCACCTCTCTAATATTATACCACCGCATTCATTAGCTATCAGTAAAAGAGCTCATATCAGAATAAAAGAAGAACCTCCAATCTTTTAATTAGAATTTATTGAATTGATTATAAACATTGTCTAAAGTTAGCGTCGGTTCACAACGTACTATCACTGGCGAGAAGAGCCGACAAGAAACTCTCCAGTAGTACGCCTAACAATTTAGAAAACCCCTTTGGAGTGCCTTATGTGTAAAATGAGTTGGAAAAGCCATAAGACTTGAGTGAACGTATCATATAAGAGCCACTCTTCCAAAATATCAAATAAATTTGTAGATACGAGGAATAATACCTCAGCGACCTCCCCTGATGCAAGATAAGAATATCACAGTAAATTAAAGATAAAGTTTAAATGAAGTTTAAATAGTGATACTCTCTACATCTCATAAAATTCCCATTAAGTTATTAGTATAAGAGTTTTAGGATGTTCCTCCGTGAATATAAAGTAAAGATAAAGATAAAGTTGGGTGGAGGACACCTTCACTTATATTATTTGTTTTCCTATGTCAAAGACAGATTTCAGTGTAAGAGTTTCAGGGAAAATTCTCCGTAAAGTAAAAGTGAAATTAAATTGGTATTGAACTGGAGTATTCCCTTACGCTCGTATTGTTTGTTACCTATTTGTTAAAGACAGGATTCAGATTCCACCGTGAAATTTAAAATGAAAGTTAAAGTTAAAGTAAAGTGGCGGAACCCTACATCCGATTAAAGACCCTAAAACCCAAGAGATGAGAGCATAGCACCGTAAAGTAAAGTTTAAATTGAAATAGACATGAAATGGTGGTACTCTACATCAAGGGTGTCAACATCGGTAACACTGCTCATATATAATTTATCAATAATTATTCTTTCCAATCCAGTCAGGCTTGCCAGGCCTACCTACTTCTAAGACTCTTGTGAAATCACATATTGTGAAAAGATGTAAATTTTGATACGAATGATCCGCTTGCAATTGGCCAGTAGCTGGCCTCCGGGGCCCTCAACTTCGCCTCCAAGCTGATCCGCGATTTAACAGTCTCCAATCCCTCAGTTACTCATTCAGTTAAACTCAATATGTGAAATCAACCTAGTCTCATGAAGGCACATATTATAACCAAAACAAACTAGGTTGCCTAAAAACGGCACGCGAGAAAACCTGGATAATTGACGAAACTATCCTAGGTAGATTAGATTGTCCCAATAAACAAATGGTTTGCGACGTCATTTGTCCAAGGTTACAGGGTCCATTAATCCCGGCTCTAACCTGAATCTTCATGAAAATATTCAATATGTGCTTTCACATCTAACTAGTTGTTGTTTCATTACAATTATACTACTGTTTAGCATATATCCAGTGTCAACAGAGTTACTTGCATGTAGATATATAATTTAAAGAAATAAAATATTCATGAACAATAAATTTAAAATAAGTAACTGCATTGCACAACAGAGTACCATTCCGGCTTATTCTTACACACCTCAGTTGCTTCTTTGACATTCATAGCTCTTGTCATGCAATTACAGACTTGTCCAAATAAATATATATTCTAAAGGGTAAATCACGTTAACAAAATGAAAGTTAAAATAAAACTCTATTGCACAAGACCATGCCAAATGCCGAAGGCAAACCTTCTTAAACAAGAAAGTATTTAAATCATTAAAATCAGTAAAACCCAAAAAATAAACGTTAAATTTCTTAAAGTCTGTCAAGCTTTCCCAAACAAGTCGCATGATTGTTGTAGAGTGTGGTGTAATTATGTAGTGTTATAAAATATACTTAAATATATACACATATATGAATAGACTAAATAATAGATAATAAATCAAGACCATGACCTCACAGACCTAGGTCAATAATAACCCTGCCTATGTTCAAAACAATCAAGACTCAATACGACGTCTGACTTTAAGCTCACTGCGACAAGAGCAGATAGACATTAACAATCAACACCCCTATTAAGTAAGTGACCGCAGCCAGGTACAACAACATGTATGCAACAACAAGACAAGAACTCCTAGAAGTAAATCCCCATTGACATATAATTAATCTCCCTTAACAAATTAATAAATAATTATATTGCCTAAAAGAATCATCAGAACCCCTTAGTAGCTTCCGACTATGAAGTAGTAATATTATTTAATTCAGTTTCTAAAACCAAAGTTATATTTCAGAACCCTTTAAATTAAATTCAATAAATTAGTATTTTTATCCGCAAGACTATGTGTCAGACTTCCTAAATAATATATTAGCACACTCAGGCTTTACAATTACCCCTTATTAATTTAGTTAACTATGAAATTATAACAATGTATAAACAATTCTTATCTTATAATAACGCACAAGTCAATCAAGACTTACATCAAGATTAATTTAATATTGTATAGCTCATTCTCCATATAATATACAAATCAAGGACAATAATTAGTTAAGTTCTAAAACAAGAAGGTCAGTAATAGATAGTATACAAGTCTGTCTTTTATTACATATGATCATGTAGGTCTCCACAGTAAATAGTTATGTATGTTAGCATATATGTCCATATAAGTCAAAGGAACGCCTCTATTGAATTAAAAGTCTGTATAGGTGGATCCACGGGTCCCAATATGTCTAAAGACTATCACCAAAGTACACCAAACTCAATACTAACTAATTAATAAATGCTGCTATAACTAACTACTCATCATTAGTTAAGTTTTGAAGATAATCCCAGGTTTATACATACAGACACGCATTAAATGCAAATATTCCATAATTCCTAAAATTTAAATTATTAATACAATATTATTAGTAACATCTCTGCAAGAAAAGAACATTAGATTTGTCTGCAAAATAATGTAATTAGTACACAAAGAAAATATCAATAACACATAATTAGTTATAGAATACATGTTCAATAAACAGATTAGGTTAAAACACATAATTAGATATATCATTAATAACATACAAACATAAAACAGCCTCTGGATCATCTGTGAACAGAAATAAAAGCAACAAACACGGACTAGATTACTGTTAGTAGATTATTAGTATATAAGTATTAATAGTTATATATTACAACAGTCCAAGAGAACATCTGAAACATAGATAAACACAACAAGCAAGATATCGGACAAATCTACATGATTAGTAAAATTATTAATGTATTAATTGTTGACTTGAAGATGTGAACTAGCCCTTTGGTGAAATCCATAGCACCGAAGTCTGTAGCGCACATATCGAAGATATAGTTATTAATTGTTAGTATTGATCATTTTGTCCATAAATAGCTTTTCTCCATCTGTAATAATATAAAACACAATTTTTTCCGAGAATAATTTTTTCATGTCTTGTTCTGTCAAACACGAATATTCAAGTCCCTTCTCTTCTCTGTCAAATTTTCAAACAAAGAAAAATTCAATTATATCATACAAAGAGATCAATAATAAATACATATATTATGCGAAATAAAGGAGGAAATACATTATATGGAGAACAGCCATTCCTTTATAAATAAATAAACATTAATAAGGGAAAAAAAAAATTAAATTCATGATGATGCGTACCGTCACAAGACCATGCTGGTGACATTTTCACCTATGGGTCTTCCTTTGATAAAAATTTATTTTTCGAATAGTAAAATACGCAAAGCATTGATTCATCTCAGTTTATAATTCAAAATCATAGATTACACTTTGTAAGCCGCTTATTTCCAACTCTTACAACTGTTGGACTGTAATCAGTGTTTGTATATTTTCTTAAGTTTATATCTGTCTGTTAACGCCGAAGGATAGATGTCGAAAATGATGGCAGTCCATTAAAGAACAAGTCGAGCGTAATTTTTCGTTTATGTAGTGTTCCGTACAATCAGATTTTTTTTACAACAATATATTAATTTATTTTGACTTAATGATGCAACTTAAATATAAATTAGGTAGTAGATAAAATTACAATGTAATCGAGACTAAAAAATAATATGAATCTAACCTAGAGAAATACAGTCTCATTGATATTGAATTATTGAGTTGGAGTAAGTTTGTAGTATTCTTTAAGAAATTTAAGACCTTTAAAGAATACCATAAATTTCAATACATCCCTACTAGTATTATAAATGTGAATGTAAGTTTGTTTGTTATGCTTTCACGCGAAAACTACTCAACCGATCATCATGAAACTTGTATACATATTCTTGGAAGTATTACAAGTAACATAGGATACTTTTTATGAAAAAAAAATTCACGCGGACGAAGTCGCAGGCAGAAGCTAGTTTAATATAAATAAAACCGCAGATATAAATATTTATACTAAAGATGTGTTCAATAACACGTTTCTTATCGTCTCTATTCAGAGGACCACAACTTTTTCTGTGATTGTGATGATCAATTTTATTATTTACCTGATCTGACCCATGAAACCGAATTGGTAATCAGGGATTAGCTTTCGATCTTTTATGATTGGTTTAAGACGTTGCAGTTATTCCCAAATAGTTTGACATCATTGGAAGTAGAGGAATTGGTCAATTGGATAATGTTTCATAGGGTTGTTTATCAGGTTTAGGTACCACTGGATGAAACCATTAGTCCGCCTACCAAGCCTCGCGAAGCCACTAGGCCCCGTACTTATATCCATGTAGGGCGAAGGATGGAATACCGAGGGTCTTTAGTATTCTTAAGCGTTTCCGCTCCAAGAGTTTCGTTCCGCTCAAGCGGACTATGCACCGCGTTGCATAGTCCTCAAACGGATTTCCACCATATAACTTCGGCTTTTTTTATCGCTGGAGTACAGCAGACAGGCAGACGGCCCACCTGATTGGTAGCGGTTACCGTCGCCTATGGACGTTTGCAATACCAGAGGACGTCTCTCGTGTTGCAAACGTCCATAGGCGATTAACGCGCTGCCGGCCTCGAACAAATTTTATGTCACCCTTTTTAAACAACCCCATGTTGTAGCGCTGTGGGCAAACCACGGTAGGGCTTGGCTAATTTCTATACACCAGAGACACTCGTCCATATTTTAGTCTAAGCCCAGCCTTTATTATGACAGTTAATTTTAAGATTGTTACAAAAATGTTGTTAAATTGTGTGTTTATATGGTTAGATGGGTGGTCGTGTGTGTTTACACCAAAATAATTCTATAAGAAATAATGTGTGTGTGCGTAAATCGAACGTAAAAAACTCCCGGATATTCCGTACACACGAAGCCACTGAAGATAATAGTTTAATTTTTTTGTCTTCAGTTGCTGTGTGAATGCTTGTCGAATAACAATAAACAAATAGAATAGACTCACCCAAATCCCCGTCAACTATGAATCCACTTTGACTTTGGAAGTAGATGGGTATCACAAATACACGGAAACTGAAACTACGTCCCTAGTATTCACCACTTTTAAGGGGGCAGCCATTTAGTTTGTTTCAACAGCTGCCTGCACTTACCAAAAACCATATTATTTCTTACATTTCTGTCTTTTTAACACCGCAAACGAGTCCGACGACAAAATGGCGGCATCTTCCAAGTAGCAAGTTAAAATTGAGGGGACAGAGATAGATATACATACATACTAATAGATAAAAAGAGAAGGAATATGTATGTGTCAAGAATGTGTATTGTGGTTTGAATAAGAGATGGCGGTACCATGACTTGTAAACCATAGTTCCATTAAATAATAAACATCAAATATGCATAACTGTCAAAACGGAACCCCAAAATTTTATACTATATGCATTTTCTCACGTGACTGTCGTAGTCTTTTTTTACTTCAGCACTAAAGACATGCAATTATTTTAGTACATTACACATCAACAGTTACGAAATCAAAATGGGCAACAAAAATCATCTAAACACACACGACAACCACTTACGCTATTGATGCCTATAGTAATATTGTTTACAAATATTTGAATCAAGTAAAGTGTACCGAGTTGTAGCACTTCATACCTTCCTTTATTTACATTATTTATTAGCGTAATAAACATGCCAAATCAATCTTTGCAAGTGATTAATGTATTAAATTATAATTATCTGTTGGACGTTGAAGGGCAACATTGGACCTGTCAGAATGCCACTGATTAATGTATTAAAAGATTAAAACCATAAACAACTGTCCACTTTTTATATTTTAAATCTATATAAAAGAAAGTCGTGTTAGTTAGACTATTTATAACTCAAGAACGGCTCTAGCGATTTGGTTGAAAATTAGTGGGGAGGAGCTTATTACAGCCAGAAGACGGACTTAGGATTTTTTATCCAGTTGAAACCGGTAGGTGGATCTGGGTTCGCTTCCTAGATTTTTATTTTGTCAGAGCAGGACAACGTCTGCCGGGGCCGCTAGTAGAAAACAAATGTATGATCAAATATCAAAACCATGCTAATTTGGATTGCGATTTACTGTTTTATTTATATAGTTTTAACCCTAATAAATATGCAGTTAATTCTAGTCCACTTTGCTTGGTATATATGACATGTATAATTAAATATTTTCTATTCTATTCTATTTTTGGCGATTTGACTTCAACGCTACTGGCGCTGATTCGGCCAATGTCACAGTGATTAAAAAGTTTATATAAATTAGGAGAATCGGGTTGCCAGTTAAATCAATTGAGTAAAATTTGTATCATCTTAGAAAACGTTGAAGTAGAACGCAGCAAGTTATGACGTCATCCCCCCAGGGGGTGCCGCCCTGGACTCTTCTCCGTCCAGAAAGCGGTACAAGGGGATGCGTCCCCGGGGCCCCGAGCGGCCACTGTCACATTCCCCCTTCACTCCGTGACAGTGGTGTCCCACCTTTCCGCATCCAAATCCTAATGCCTTCCCCTCCTTCCCAAACCTCCTCCCCAAACACCCCTCCTTTCCGATGCGACCGCCAGCGTTGAGCTCTGCTCCGCTGGCCGTCGAGGAGAGGGTGCGTGGTTCGGTCCCACGCACCCAGCACGACGTTTTGGTGGCGGCGGCACAGTGGCGGGCCGAGAGTCTCGTCACTGTGCACTACGTCGAGCGTTATCCCGTGTGGTGTCGTGGATCACGTCTCGCGGCCACACGGGACCGCGGGGCTTGCCTTTACCGGCTGGCCCAAGAGGATGAGCACCTCAATAAAAAATCTCCTAATGCCTAAGCTGCGGCGCAGGGCGAGAGGCTTTGAGGTCGGGGGGGTAAACCCGGCCGCTACTGCGGACCACTGTATTTTTATGTTGGAAATGTTACTTACTCGTGGGAACAAAAATGGAGTGCTCAAATTTAAATCCTAAAGACGATGTGCCTGCGAAGGGCGTAGATGACGAAGGTGAGAAGCCCGAGGAGGGCTTACAAAAACCCAACACGAAAGGGCCCGCGAAGGGCGGAGAAAAAAGTTTCTATGCGCGGTTCCTATCAGCGATTTCGTCGCCGGCGGAGGAACCAAAGAACAGTCAAGGTGGCTCCCGCACCACGCGGTCGCAGCCCCTCGACGCTGCTGATGTGTCCTCGTCCGGTTTATCCGGGAACGAGGACGTACCGCAACCCCTTGTCCAGGCCCCACCAACGGCCCCGGCCGCCAAAGCGCCGGAGGGGGAAGGCAACACTCAGGAGGCGTCCCGCATCACCCGGAGCAGATCGGCGGCCTCGTCCCGAATACCATCCGTGGACGAGGCGGGGGGCTCCACCAATCCCTCCACCACCAAAGGAGACAAGACCAGGGAGGTCGCTCGCAACGAGGCGCTGCGACGGTACCTGGCCTTAGATGAATTAGATGAGATGATGGAGACATTGTCGTCATCCTCATCAGAAGATGAAAGGAAGTCGGCCCCCGCCAAGCCCCCGCCCAAGCCACCGGCTGCTCAAGCGCCGCACGCTAAGCGGGGCAGAGGCCGGCCCCCTACAACAGGTGAGTACGTGGGCCTAGCGGCCGCGAGGCAAAAGCTCGTAGAGGCCCAGCGTGCGCAGCTCGAGCTTGACTTGGAGAGGGAAGTCGCGAAGAGGACCTCAGCAATGGTAACCGCGAGGGCCACCCGTCCTAGGGCTGGTCCTACCTCCGCGGATCCAGACTCTCCCGCAACAGAAGAACGTTTAGAGGCTCGAGCTGCACTTGCAGAGGGCCTCCAGAAGCAAATCGCTCAGTCTCTGGCGGTGGTGGCCAACGTGGCCAAGGTCTCGAAGGGTCTAAAAGGGACTCTTAAAAAGGCCCTTAAAGAAGCGGCGGCCTCCATCCAGGAGGCCACGGATGAGCTCCTCAGCCGCACAAACTCGGAGGAGGTCGCTCTGCTCCGTGCGGCAAACAGCCGCATGGAGGCGGAAATCGCGGACCTCCGACAAGAGTTGAGGAGCCTCCGAGAAGAAGTGACCCGGCCACGCGCTAACCCCGCGCTGCCGCCCCCACTACCGCCAGAGGCGGAGACGAATAAGGTCGCGAACCTGGAGCGTCTTACTCTCCTCATGGAGGGCAGGTTCGCGGCCATCGAGGAGCAGATGCGCTCGGTCCAGCTGGCACCATCGCCGGTCTGTACCTTGAGCCCTGCTCCTCAAGCTAGGCCCACGTCCCCACCGAATTTGGCCAGCCTCCTACCTGGGCCGTCGGTGGAGGAATACCCTCCTCTGCCCTCCCAGAGGGTAAGAAAAAAGAAAGCGGCGACGAAGTCCACCCTGCCACCGCTTGCCTGTCCGGCACCTCCCCCCTCCACGGCCGATGCTGAGCAGGGCTGGGCGACGGTCAGCAAGAAGAACTACAAAAATAAGGCTAACCAACCGTCGTCCGGTACCCAGCCGGCCGCGGCCGCCGCCAACGCGGAGACCATCCGTGCGAGACGGCGAAGGGGAAGAGGCAGGAAGGGGAGAGGCCAGGGGGATGTGGCGGAGAAGTCCTCGCAGCCCTCGCCTCCTCCTCCCCGTCCCGAAATGAAGAAAAACGCCTTGGAGAAGAAGGCGCCGCGATTGCGCACCCCCAAATCATCCGCCGTTGTTCTGACAATTCAGCCGGCGGCGGTAGAGCAGGGGAGGACCTACGCGGACCTTCTCTCCAAGGCCAAAGCCAATATTCGGCTGGCTGACCTCGGGATCGAGGGCGGGCTAAGGATGAAAAGGGCGCGCACAGGGGCGCGAATGCTGCTGCTGCCAGGCACCAGCAGCGCCCCACAAGCCGATGCCCTCGCCGAGCGACTCCGCACCGTCCTCGAACCCGATTACGTGCGTGTCACCAGACCCGAGAAAACGGTCCATCTCCGCGTCTCGGGTCTGGATGATACCACTGAAGGCGAAGACGTGGCCGCCGCCATCGTGCGAACCACCAAATGCTCCTTAGGGAGCCTCAAGACGTCCAAGGTCCGTTCCGGTCCCGATGGGACGGGCCAGACGGTGGTGGCCTGCCCGGTGGCGGCCGCCAAGATGCTGCTGGCGGAAGGAGCGAAACTCCTGGTGGGCTGGGCCTCGGCTTCTGTCCAGGCCCTCCCGCACAGAGCGCAGAGGTGCTTCCGCTGTCACGAGACTGGTCACGTGGCAGCGGGTTGCACCTCTGAGGTAGACCGCAGCGGTAATTGTTACCGCTGTGGAAAATCTGGTCACTTGGTGACCGGCCCCTGCACCGCGAAACCGCACTGTCCTCTGTGCGAGGCTGCGGGCAGGCCAGCCGGTCACCAGATCGGTGGGGCGGCGTGTAAGTCCAAGCCCACCAGGAAGAGAAAACTGCAGCAGCCGTCAGCCAGCCGAACGGCTGAGACAGCGCCGGACAGAGCCGTGGCTGCGGCGGCCACATCAGCTGCCGCGGGGAGCGGCGAGAAGTGACGCCCGTGGTAAACGAAGCCACGGGTGGGCGGCAGCGGGCGTTGAGGTCTCGGGGACTAGACAGACCTCCGCCCGCACCAATGCCGCGAGAGGGCGCGAGAGGCAGCCGCGCGTCCCTCTTAGGGCCGGGGTAGTTCTCACCACCCCGGCCCGCACGCAGGAGAGGCCGCCCCCTGTTTACGGGGGCGGCCCACCGCCCGCCGGGTCGCGGGGTATGCTTGGGCGATGTACCGTGACCCGGCACTCAGGCGGATGAAGGCTCCCATGGGGTTTTAGTGGGTATACCCGGCGCCGGTCGTTTTGATTAATCGGCGTCGGGGGAGCCCCACACACCGGCCGCGACAATTCCCCGCGCGGCTGACGGTGCGGCAACGCAGTTCCCCATGTAAAAAAAAAAAAAAAAAAGTTATGACGTCATAACGTCTTCTTTAATGAGTCGAGTGGCATATTAATAACTGTTAAAATAGTAATTAAAATGATTTATATCAAAGCTATAATCGTTAAAGATTTTCCCATACATCTCTATAAGTAGTCCAACATACTTTTTTATTTATAAAATCTTTTTTCTTGGCTGAATAAAGAGATAGTCGTAAGACAATTTTCATGTAGCTGCAACGGCTAAGGTACTTTTCCCCTTATTGCCCTGCTGAAAGCATCCACCCTGTATGTACAAAAGCGTTGTTTCCTAATCTTTTCAGTACGGTTTTCTATAGATTTAGTTCTTGTTATAAATTAAATTCTGCATCTATCCGTCTACTGCCTATTGTTCCATTCCCTGGAATGAAAAATAATTAGGCAGTGACATATTTATTACTTATTCGTTCCTTCATGTGCGGATTGACAAGTAAATAGTTTTAATAAAATAGGCTTGCAATTAATTATTTAAAAAACTCACCGCTCGCTCCGTATTCGAATTTAGGTTTTTTTACAGTTGGGTTGGTGGCGCCAATGTCACTAATGTCACTTGTCACACGCGTCACTGATACGTTCCGGTGAGCGATTTATGGTATTGCAAGCTTTTAATAACCCTTCAGTTCATAATTCCTGACTTATGAAGGAATGAATAAGTAGTGTTCTCATTAGCAGTAGTGTAATGACAGCGTAATCTAATCTACTGGCGTACTAGTACATACTAATTACACTACCAGCGTAGTGTAATCTAGTGTAACGTGACTGCTTTATGTACTACTAGAACACTGTAGTTATGGTGTACTACACGTGGGTATCCATTCTGACATTAAAAGTAGTAAAACGCGGACGGCAAGCCGCGAACTCGCTCGGAAATTGCCAGTGTGATATCAGCCTTAACCTTAACCTTGGAGCCATTGCCTAACAAAATATAATAAAATATTATTCACACTGCTTACACCCTCAATATCTCACGGTAACGCTTATCTCAAAAAGAGACTCTTGAATATGTTAAAGTCTATATCCAGCCTTCTGTTCGGAATTCAGGGAGCGACCTCCATCCATAAATCCGTTGTTATTTTCATGTCGTCGAACAGCGAACCACTTGTTGCTCGAACATAATTCTATTATGAACTACATACGAGTGAATGTCGATAGCAGACTTTGTGATAGATGGCGCTGTTATTAGCTTTTTTGAGTAACGTAAAATTAATTTCAAGACCTCGACTTGTTATAAACGCATTTAAATTAGAGGTTTTTCTAATATAAAAAATTGTATCATTCGAAGAGAAAGTAAGAAAAAATAATTATTTAGGATTATCTTATCCTAAAGTCTTACATGATAATATACAATTAATTGTGATGTCCTAAAAACGCTCTTGCTCAGCATAATGCTAGTTTCAAAACCAGCGCTGATCTGCCACAAGTACCTCTAAGTGATGCCATGGCTTAGCTACACAAAGCAAATTAAAACAATAAACATTCATTTTCAAATTATGCAAAATACTACTGTTCTCGTACTACTTCTATATTTGTATACTAGCTGACCCGGCGAATTACGTACCGCCATATTTTCTGAATTCCCAAAAGACTTTGTTTCATAACACAAAAACAAAATTACCATAATCGGTCCAGGTGATTAGGAGGATTCTAGAACCCGATCTCAGCTTACAAAATTTCATGTAAATCGGTCCAGTCGTTTCGGAGATTAGCCGGAACAAACAGACAGACAAACAGAGAAACAAAAAATTCGAAACAAATCTAAATTAGTTGTATTTCACTTCTTACATCCCCATGACTCGGTTTTTATCATTTTTTTTCATTGTACAGAAATTTGACCTCTACAATTTTATTATATATATAGATAAACATTACGATAATAATAAAGAACAGAAAACAAACAAACAAAAAAATACGACAGACAGAAGTGACGAACAAGGCAGAAGTAATAAATCGGTCAGAAAAGTCAAATATTACAGTTTTTGGTGGGAACTGAAACAGGACGTTGTACGTACTGTCAAGTTTTAAATTCTAAAAATGTATAAAAGACTTTAAAATTAACAATAGTTGTACGATATTGATAGATTTTGAGTAGCAATTATGTGAGCAATATAAACAGTGTAGTCAAATATGGCCGTCTGAAATGTCACAAGCACTCCGCTATTATGCAAAAACATATCAGATGATACATATATCAAAAATGACTTTATGAAGATCTTTTTCCTGTCATTATAGCCAATAATATTACTTCTTCTCAAACCTTATAATTTCTTTGTATCATTTACTTTTTTCATATCTACCTAAGTATTTATTAGCTGTACTAGTAAATGGATGAAATGGAAAAGGAATGCTTCATATTATATGCTCAGCAGTGTATAGCAATGTAGTAAATAATAAAGTAACGAAATTTCGAAAAAGTACAAATTTTGTTGTGGCAATTATTATGTATAATTATTTTGAGGATTTAGTACATTCAATAGAGTGATTGAACAATTGATTGAAAATAAGTATTTCTAAAAGTTGAGATTTGGAACTTTCGTAGCTCGTCTTACTGAGACTTTTGTCTTGCAAAATGCCGAGTGCCAACCTCATTCTTAAATTGCGGCATACAATTTTTGTATATTTTATCTATACTTTGTTATGCTACTACTATTTTGTATTGTGTGTCGCTATTAAAGTCTTTTGGGGTCTGACCAGAGGTGTATTGTAGCAGTTTCCACATGTTGACAGTGAAGAAAAAAGTCATTATCTGCATGAGATAAGCGGTGTGCCAAACCTACCAAACCGTCTTGAGCAAAAGTGGCGAGTGAACTTATAACACCGGCACGCAGAAATGAGACTATTATTGAACTTCCAAATATTATATTTTATTTCTTTTCATCTTAATTCACAGTTCAGTGCGGCCCGCAGGCCATTGAAGAAGAAGAAGAAGAGACATAGACATAGACAACACTTTATTGTTCACCATTACAAAGATTACAATAAAGGCACAACAAGACAATTGTTACTTGGTGAGACAAAAAGCGGCCTTATCGCTAAAAGTGATCTCTTCCAGGCAATCTGTCTTAAAAGACTTAAATTATCTATAATTATTATTTAATGCAATAAAAGAAAAAAATAAATAAAAATGACATACATGGACAGCAGATTACAGTCAAAAGCAAAGAGTACATAGAATGTATAAAAAAGTATAAAAATAAAATATAATGATTCCTAAGTAAATTTTTAAATATGGCAAAAGACTTAGCCTTTCTGACGACGTCAGTGGCCAAAGAGTTCCAAAGGAAGACAGCCTGCATAGCGAAGGAGTTGGAATAAAATGTTGAAGAGTGTGCAGGTGCCATTAACAGGAGATTATTAGTGGAGCGCAAATTGAGTGTATGTGACGTATGAAGGAAGTTGAAACATTTCTTAAGATAAGGAGGGGTGTAAGGTATAAACAACATAGTTTACCGTACTAGTTGGCATTCAATTATTGTAGTTCTGTTAACGTTTACATTTTCTATTCTTTTTATTTTAATTTCTTTTATTTTTTATTTTTTATTACTATAATGGATAATGATTTTTTTATTCTGTGTGCACGTGTTTGTCTTATGTTTTTTTTATGTCTTATGTTTTTTTTATGTTTCATATACTGTGGTGTTGGTCAAATATTTTAAATAAATGAGGCGGGGTCGGCACTGAAAATCAGCGCTGTGGTGGAGGAAACTCCAACACAGTATGAAGCTGAGTTGCCGACCTCATTTGTAGGAAATGCGGTGTAAAATAAATATAATGTCATAAAAAATGTATGTATAATATTTCTGTATTGTATCGCTTTCCTAGCAAATAAATAAATAAATAAAATAAAAATAATACGATATAGTAACTTGAGAAGATGAGCATTCCGGCGTCTACGGAGTTAGACGAGGAGTTAGTAAGAGTTTACAGTCTTATTCATATTAAGTTAAAGTTAAGAAACTTAAAGAATCCTACAAACTTACTCTAACTCGATATGAATAGAATAAGACGGTTAGATTCTAACTATTCAAAATAATATAAAATTATTTTCTTTAAATCAAGAATGACCATAGAGGTTCATTTACAAAATTGAAAGGCTCGAGTCTAATAATTGAACATATATGGAAAGAAAGAAATAAATAAAAAAAACATTTATCTGGTTACCAAACCAACATAATAGCAGATACATTGAATAAATGCGATTAATTAGGTATTACACTAAATATATAGCAAAACAATGTCTCGCGATGATACCAAATAGGTATCTGGTTTTCAACCACACCCTGGGAGGAACGGCTGTCACATTGTTATGGTATGTTATATAACATTGGTCGACACAGGTGGAAGGGCATTTGCTTGACTGGATAGCTACCACCCCTGGTATGATGTATGCCGCCATAACACCCTTGAGTTGTGTTCCGGTATTAGTGACCAGGTTCCAGTCTCCCTAAGAGAGCAGCAGCACATTTGTATCACCTTTGGTGTTATGAAGGTCCATAGGCGATGGTAACCGCTTTCCATCAAGTGGGCCGTCTGCCTGTTTGCTGTACTCCTGCAATAACATTTTTTTAAATATTTAAACATCAGGATGCTGGTGTGGTAGAAGCACAAAACAACAACCGACGAATAATATAATTACCTATTATTTTTTTGCAGCCTCAATTAAGAAAAAATCACGAAGAAAATATTTCAATTTTAATTTTCTCAACTTAACACTTTGACCTGTTTCCTTGAGCTCTCAAAGAACTTTCCAGGGAACATTCAATGCAAATGTAGGAACTATGTAGGTGTACGATTGAGAAGCTCGTAATGCCTACGTTTAGAAACACTATATGGTTCTGTGATTATTACTCGTATAAAAATGCAGAAGGGACAGTTGTATTGAAAATTCTCAAACATCGTATCCGTACAGCAACGGAGAAAGAATCCTGTGGCCGGGCGGTCTGTCGTAAGAGGCGATAGAACTACTCACAGCTAGATGGTTGGGAATTTGGACGTCTACCACTATTAATCGAGAGCATGCCGTTATAATAACCTTCAATTGTGTTCAGTCAGTGGCCAGGTTCCTCCTTCGAAGCCAGCAGCATTAACAGCACTCCTAGTGATGCAAATGTCCATAAGTAACAGTAATCCCTTTCTATCAGGTTGGCGGTCTGCCTCTTAGCCAGTTTCGGCCAATAAAAACCATTCTTTTGAACGAAGAGCGATGACGATTTCAACAAAATCTGAATCAAACAGCCAAGTATATTGTAACGAGTTGCAGGACTCGAATTAAAATGCCTTTAGAATTATTATAGAATTGATTAGAACTATACAAGCACGTAAAACGTAGGTAGGTACAAATATAGTAACACGCGCAAAATCCGTCACTAAATAGATTACCGAATGAAGTAAACACGTCTTGCTTCGCTTGTGCTTGTTGCTCGACTGCCTCACCTCTCTGTTGGAGCATTGCTTTATAGTGTACAAACACAATATGTCTGCTCGACTGCGTGGACTGAATTTTCTAAGAATCCCACCTGGCTGATGACTACCATAAAGATTACAATACACAATGAGTTGCTTTTCAAATCACAAAGTAAACAAAAGAAGACGGTCATAAAAGCGTTTCAATGTTATTAGATCAAACATCGACGGGTAATAAATGTGCTTTGCTTACAGATAAGCAGGTGGCCCAAATTGTAACAATTTGCTTGATTTCCATTAATACGGAATGGACCATCTTAGAAAACTTTTAATCTGTGATGCAGTGCAAATGGCGGCTTGTGCTAATTGCCTTGTGGAGATTCCTTTTGAGAGTCAGGAGTTTCTTGATTCATGGTGTTATATAAGTACAGTTGTATAATTAATGCGTTTAGAATAATAATGATAGGTAACTATAACAATCTTATATATAAAATTCTCATGTCACAATGTTAGTTACCATACTCCTCCGAAACGGCTTGACCGATTCTCATTAAATTTGTATGCATATTGAGTAGGTCTGAGAATCGGCCAACATCTATTTTTCATCCCCCTAAATGTTAAGGGTAGTCCACCCCTAATTTTTTTAAAGTTTTAGATTAATTTTTTTTTATTGATACAGCATTAAAAATTACATACAACCCTAAATTCAACCCTCTACGATCAACCGCTATTTTTTTTATTTGTTAATTATAAACTTTAATGCTGTCGGCATATCGATTGAAGCTTTTCCGGGCAGGACGACGTCTGCCGGGACAGCAAGTAGTAGTATAAGGGTGTCTTATGAACCTTTACTTCATTAAACATGTGACTTACGTAATGTAACCTACTAATTGTGTATTATGATATAGAAAAGAGGTTATTGAAAGGACTTAATCCAATTAACGTTAAGTTTTTAACACGGATTGTATTTTAACTAAAACTCATGGAATCATGACATTTGCAATCAAGGGGCTTTACTGTAGTGATTAAATTGTGGAAGTTTTCACTTCATATACGAATCAATTTTCACTCATATACGAGTAAAATGTAGTACACGTGGTTATAGCTTCGTTGAACTCAGGTAATGAAGATCCATTTCGCGTCGCTTAATATAAACCCTTTCCGTTCAAATGGAGATTTAAAGTAACATTTTAAACAGGAATTTATTCGTTGGCTGACATATTGTTAGTGTTGCCAGTTAAAGTAAATTTATTAATGTTTAATGATAAAATATAATTACGTTATCTATATATCTAAAAGAGGATAAATCACAAATCAGTTTGTCCTTAAAACCCTAACACCTGTTTTATAATCACAAATTTCAAACATAAAGTAAACAAAATGCCGAAAGGCAGGTAGTATGAGCGACCTGGCTGGCTCTGGACCTGGGCCGGGATTTCCCTGGACACCTCAGGAACTGGGCCGGACTGTACCCTGGACTCCGTCCTTGACTCGTACGCTACTTATTGGTTTGGTATCGACGTTTAGCTGGCCTGACTGGTTGACTGGACGGTGGTGATTACGGCAATGTTTTATTTATTTGCTCTTCTCACGATGATAGTGCTAGCAACTTCTTGCAACTGGCAGGATCGCCATGTAGTATGAACGGTGGCTGCTCGCGGACTGAGGTGGTTCCAGTTGTAAAAAATATAAGTACTCGTAATATTTATAATATATACGACCATCGTTATTATAATTTCAATTAATTTGTGAGTTTGTCTTGAAGAGATCGCTTTTTAACGACAAGACCACCCTTTGTGCTTAATTAGATAGTTTTAGTCTGTAAGTTCATTTTTGTAATCGGGTACAAAAAAAGTTATTAATTGATTAATATATTTAAAAATGGCAGTGTTGCTTGCTATGCATTCTTAGCTTTTTTCCGCTTACATAATTTGCGATGTCATACAGCATCATAGATTATATTATATCACATAACAATGTCATAGATATAATATGATCTGCACACTATGATATATTGTGTTTATAGCAATTTTATATTATTATTTTTAGTTTCGTAGTATTTTCGTATAAAAGCGTGAGGCGTGTAGACGGGTTCATTGCTTACTGTGTGTGTGAATAGTCACCAAAGCTGGAAATAAAGGGAACTGCCAATAGTTAATATTGTATCTCGGTACTTCTTACCAGTCTCTGCAAGCTTTAACAATAATTGTACACTATCACCCGTTACTAAGCACAAGTACATTGGAACTCATTATTAGTTGTGTCAAACAGTATCACAGTGCTTTTTAACGTGGTCTTCGAATGAAACTTATAAGCGATTATTTTAGTTGTAGAAACGGTGGATTTTTATACTAGCAACACTACGTATCACAGTCCTTTGGGTCTCCACTCGTGCGTACTAAACAACAGGCGTCACAAACAGTGTTAAATATACTCGTAAATGGACAAAAGTGAAATAAAGTCCCCATTTCCCCACACATTGCGGACGTCACTTGTTAACGTCACCGACAAAGTTTTATGGACTAAGTTTTATAATTAAACAAGTTGATGCGATATTAAAATTGTTCAAGTATTACTAATTCCATACTAATATTACAAGCTAAAGCAACCCTATATGTACAATGTAGACTCTGAAGTCGAGCATAATAAAGACGTTCATTACCGACCAGCTTCCTGGCTCTTTTCTCAATTAATTCCAACGCCTCCAATTGGTATTTGGCTGACCCGTCCCAAAGATGGAACAGTAAGTACTCAATGCAGGACCGAACTAGTGCTTGGTATATAAAGTTCAGCAGTTGTTCCGACGTGAAGTACTGTCTCACCTTTTTCAAAGTCAAGTCAAAGTAATTTATTTGTTTGAAACATGGACAATTTTGCAGATGTTATGCTAAGGCTTTTTTATTTTTTTAATCTTTATATTTTTTTGGGACTTTTGCCACAAAGGCATGTCAGCCCCATCATCTCCTAACGTACTATAACTTATAATTAAATATTAAATAATGAGCTGGCTAGCAAACTAGCCTTCTTTGAGGCTGGCTCTGCCAGAATGTCTATAAAGATACCTACATCAAAACGATTCAGTCCCAACTCCCCCATCAGTTGTTCTCTACCATCTCTATTTCTGCTGCACTCCATTAAAAGATGTTGAACATCTTCCCGAGTTCCACACACTAGCCAGGTGGGAGAATCAACCTTACCCATGAGGTGGCTAAAACTTCTTGTAGGGAAATGACCGGCTCGGATTCTATTTAACAGTTTTATATATGGCCTGTTGAATTTCCCTACAGAAAACCATGGAATTTGGGGAGGTTGAGACTGAATCCTTTTCTACCATATGCCTTGTACTTCTCACATCAAAGTATTCTTTGAATTTAGAAAAAACATAATTTTCTACATGTATGTAGATATTCTCTATAGTCTGGTTGTATAGAAGTTGGGTCCCCTTCGATCATTGCAATGCTAAGTCTTGAGTTACATGTTTCGCCTTGACAGGCATACAAACTTTTTGTAGTATCGATTACAAGCAGTTTGTTGTCCTAACGACTACACAGATTTTATGATTATATTATTGATTGTGATGTTCATAGTTACAATTAAAATAAATATTTAGTATACAATTATGTCTCTTTTAGTTAGTATATTATTTATAGAAACAATTAAATTAAAATAATGTCATTAAAATTTTATATTATTTATATATAATTTAGTAATTAATTATTAAGTTCTTATTACTCATCTGTTTAAAATTAAAATATTCATCGGTGGTATAAAATGGCATGCGTATCAGCCACTCTGCTACTTTTACTTTAAAATATTTTAAGGGGAGTGACTTAAAATTTTCCGGTAAATGGTTATAAATATTAACACACATGGAGTAAGAGCTTCTTTTTCTTCTTTATGGCCACCGTGTTTTTTTGTTTACCGATTATGTATTTGTAGGGTCTATTTTTGCTTACTGACCACTAAAAGTGGATGTGAAGTATGATCCTGTGACTTATCAGCGTTAGAAAGTCAGGGTGACAAACTTTTCACTTAAAACATGTGGACTGAAAAATAACCTTAAGAGAATTTCTATGGACGTATGTGGATAGTTGACGAAGGTTTGAACGTGTATGGCTCCCTTGGGACCGACGGGAGTGGTGCCGACTGCGAGTGATGTGCAGAGGTCGCGCACATAAAACACAGGCTGATTTATATTATTATAGGATATATAAATCTATAGTCTTGGAAATAGTTATTTGGATACATTTTATTTATCAATCTATCTATCTCTTGTAAAAAGTAGACTAAATAAATATCTTATTAGCGAATTAATTGTAAGTCTTTGAGCTTTAATTTTTCATATAAGTATTATACACTACTTAAAATTAAAATAAACAATTACATCCTATTCTAAAAATATATATACAATTTAATTTTAAAAAAAAATTCAAACTACAAATAGTAAATAGGTCCCAAATCACCGTCAGTTGGGAACGTTCCCAAAACGCTGGCCGCATTACCACGTTGTATGGCAATGCTTATTCGTTGCCCAAAATACAGCCCAGCGTTTTGGTTTCGTGAGACATCTATCAGCCGTTTTGATAGGTCTCAATAAAGCGATGGGCTTCTTCTTTCTCAATGGGAAACTCTCGGGCCATGGGGTTCAGAAGGACCCCATGGCCCGAAAGTTTCGACACCAAAAGCCGCAAATATGTATCCACTGCCAATGGATGCATATTTACAGCGTTTTAGGTCCTCTTGTCGGGCGGCAGCTGCACCAGCTACCACAGCTGTATCGGGAAGATGGGACGCTGCCAAAGTGTCAACGCACGTTCGTCCCAAACTAATGGTCGTCCCATCTTCCATGGCACCAAAGACATCCCGTCCGGTCTCTTGCCATCGTCGCGACACAGTCCATTTGGCTCTAAAATGGCTGGGTTCCCGGTGGTGACATGAGCCCGGCGGATAATGTCATTTAGTGCAGCATGGCGTGATATTCTGCCGGCACTTCTGACGCACGACAAGCCGTGTAACTCTTTTAAATTTTTTACGAAATCTTTAAAAGAATTTTACTGTGCAATTTTATTTCCAAAGAAAATAACTATAATAAAGATTAAACTCCTTATTCATAATTCGATGCTTATAAGCAGGTTAAAGGCAGTTATTAAAAAGTGTTAAGTATATAACCGCACCAATAAGTTTTTGAATAAAAATCGTTTGATCGTCTTGAAAATTTTAACTATTCAATGATATGTGCTTTTGCAACCTATCACAAAAATTCCTTCGCTAAGCGTCAGTCAACAGTTTGAGTAAGCTTGTATACAAATTATGCAGATACACGTTCAAAGAGAAGGAGAATTGGTTGTTAACACTGTATTTGACTTTGACGTTAGAGCGGTGACGTTATAATTCACTAGTCCGTATAAAACTTAAGGTAATTTTTGTTAGTTGATAAAAAATGTATTATTTGATTGACTATTTAACTATTACTTTTATAACTAATAGTCATTTAAAAAAATATGATATCCGCATTTTTAAATAAATCTCTTCAATTTTCTTTCTCCATTACTTAAAAGAGTTTTACAATTATCAAATTCTCTTAAATTCCAGTTTTGTTATTTGTTTATTCGATTATTTTATAAATACTAATTTTAAATACATTCTTTGCTCATAATTGCCTTAATGTAATTTTTTTCTTACAGGACTTACTTCTGCTCCACGTGATGGAACAGGCCGAATGGGCTTAGTTTAAAAAATGTTATTGGCCACTGCTTAAAATTGGAGTTAATGTTAGGGCGCGTTCCCACTATGTCGTGACGACAGATAGTCGTGTAGTTTTAAGTGTCGTGTCTTATATGTTTAAATGGAGGTGTTCAAATTTAGAAAGATACGACTTACTGTTGTCTACGACATTTTTTCAGTGACAGATTGTAATGACAGTGGGAACGCCTAGCACGACAGTCGTAAAACGATAAAAGATCGTCAAATATTTTTGACGACAAACAGTCGTTATAATGGGAACAACTACAGACGACAGTCGTCCAACGATGAATAAGCGTTACGACATAGTGGGAACGCGCCCTTACGTTTTAAGTTATAATGACTGTGTTATAGTTTTAATTATGTATTTTAAGGTTCCGTCACTACCCATGCCTTACAAAATATTGATATTCGCCAGTCTGCCTATGTATTTTATAATAAAATTTCACAATATTTTTTCTAGGAAACTACTTGGCTTATAGGGATGTGTAGGCTTTAGTCAAAATGTTACTTATGCCATATTGTAACAAATTTAGGCAAAAAATTCGAGATGATTGCCGTATATAGGCCCTTTGGAGGAAAATGGCCGTTTAATTAAATTTTGAAAAACTAATAATATTTGTTAGCTTTCATTTTCTTTTTTACTTTTCTGGCCTTTTTTTGGCAAGTTTATTTATCAAATCATCTATAGCTGAAGATGAGTTAAGTTTTTGTAGATTTTCTGCCTCAGTAGAAAATAGAAGAGAAGAGAAAATACATACAAATCTAATGATTTGACTGTATATTTCTTCTTGGCCAACAGGTACGGGTATCAACCCGTACCTGTTAGCCCAGCAGTTGACCTAAAACATGTTATTAACCTATAAAAACTACGCCCCTGTTCGACATGCTTTTAAACCCTAAGTTCCTAGTCATAAAAACATTTGTATGTCTCTACGGAACCCTTGACTTTAACTGGCACGCACTTGGCTACTTTTTATTACTTTTCATTAAAGCATAAATGAGTCATAGTTTTGGTAGTTAGTCAATTTGTGAAACAATTTGCCAGTCAAATGATAAAACAATTCTTTAATATCGCTGCTGCCTGAATAACTAAATTAAATCGACGAAAGCCTAGACAGACAGATGCGTATTACGCAAACAAAATTATTATTCCTTGTCACGTGCCATGTCTTCTCACTACGACGATTTTCAAAAGTATTTTTGCTCAATTGTATTGTTTACGAGCCTCTACAAAAATCTATCAAAAGAACTCACTGAATCATTGAGTGATCTGAAGGCTGGTTACTCCCTAAGAACAACGTGTCCGTATGGCAATCTAGCGAGGCAATGTAACCTTCTGGGAACCTTGCCCATTTGTGATAGGTTAGGGCAGCAGCCATATTAGAGAGCGAGTGTTGTCACACGCACAATAGTGTGGTCAGTAAAATACATTGCTTTCCAACTCCCCTCAATGCATTTACTGTACAGAACCACATTATTTGAACAGGCACAGCAAGAAAACTCTTAAAAATATTAAAACAGATAAATAACCATTGTCTCTCAAATCTTTTTCTTTTAAACATGAGCTCTTAAGTAATCAGAACAAAGTAAAAACAATATTGTGCACAGTGAAAATGTTTAGTCATTATTAAAGTACGTACGGAACAAACAAGCAGCCAGATTAGAGAGAGCGAGTGTTGCCACACGCACAATAGTGTTGTCAGTAAAATACATTGCTTCCAACACCATTGTCTTCGATGACCTAGGCTCAATATTCTACTTATAGTCTTAAGGGATTATAGGTAGAATACACCCCTTCCTTCTTCCTTTGTATTATTACACTGTTTCTAGTTCAAGATATAAGATGTGAATTCCGTCCTGCGGTTTTCCCAGTACGCTACAATAAAGAGCCGTTCAAAAAGGGAGAAAACAGATTGTGGTATGCGGGCGTTGCTCGTCGTTTTAATTGTATTGAAAGTGGTATCTTTACACTCCGAGCGTATAACAAAATTAAATCCTTATCTATCTACAATATATAATTTTCTAAAATGTCATGTCTGTACATTGAGGCTATTTTTAAACAACAACTGGAATAAAGAAGGCTGAAAGCCTAGCTTGTCATACACAATGCGGTGCTGGTACCTACACTCACGAATTGAAGCGAGAGTTGGGTATGGAAGAGAGAGCATGAAACTAGAGTTAACGCCGTCGAGATGCGAGCACTACGCAAAATCTGCAGAGTGACGACTGACTGACTGACGAGTGAAGTAAGAAAGAGAGTTGGTCTGAAAGAGGGTGTCGGGGTGAAGGTAAGGAAAGGAATACTCCGGTGGTTCGGGCATGTGGAAAGAATGTATGATGAAAGAATGACTAAACAGATATACAATGCAAAAGTGGATGGATGCAGAAGTCGCGGAAGGCCACGACACACCTACCAGATCAAATTGATCGTGTACTAGCAGAAGGTGATGTCAGGAGCCTTAAGAACAGACGAGCGTGCATTACAAGCGCTATGAATGTCAAAGAAGCAAGTGAGATGTGTAAGAATAAGACTGAATGGCGCTCTGTTGTTCGCGCCTGCCCCGCAAGGGACCTGGCGTGAAGTTATGTATGTGTATATATGTATAACACAATACATTTTTTAATTTCTTATTTGTTTGTCTGTTTGTTCGGAATTCACGTAAAAACTACTGGACCGATTTCGAAGCGGTTTTCGCTGAGCGACAGCATACTATTACACTCCCGTATGAATTTTAAGCGTGCATGAAATCGCGAACATAACCAAGTATACTATATTTATACTAAGTGTGTAAGTGCTTAATTAACTTGCGCTGGCCCCCTTTCAATGAAAAATACCCTTAAAAATAAATATACCATTTCAATAAAAATATGCTTACATACTACAAGGTATTTAAAGGCGCCCTTGGTGTTACAGTTGTCCGTGGAGGAAGGTGGCCGCTTGCCATCAACTGGACTCTTTTGCCAATGTTTACCGACAAGCAAACATAAAGACATTCATACGACGAACCCTTGCTTTGTGTCCCTGCTACACCTGGGAATTATTCACAGTAGCTAACATAAGCTAGTGTTACCGATTGTTTCACGTAGATGTAGCGATGGATTTAATGCTTAATTTCTGATGCGTCATTTTTATTAATTGTTAAGGCTCCTATTGCAGCAAAATGCTGAAAGTGCACCTTACTTTTCATTGATATTTACTGATCAATAACACTTGTCGGCAACCAAATCCCCTTTTAAGTAAAAAAATCGATAAATATATAGAATTTGACATGCTGAATTTAGATCTGGTGTTAGTTTCTTGCTATCACGTATATTTTTTTTCATATTTTGCTCCTATCTGAATATTTTTTTGTGCAAAACTTTTATCTTATCATGTCAGTAGAATTAATTTCCTTTTCTACAATTTTTTAAGCAATATAATATTGTTACGATCTGAATGCCGACAAAAGACAAATTCACACCTGCGTCTGTAGAAACACATTTTATTACCCTTTTGGCATATATAGAGAAACGATACGAATGGTAAATGCTCAGAATTATATGTTACTTCATTGGCCACAAAATTACAATGGAAAACATAAAAATGGAGAAAACTACGAATTGGAATGAGTTTATTAATTAATTAGACATATAATTTTGATGATTTTAAATGTTTTCGAAGGACTTAAGTGAGCTATTGTCATAATAATTCAATGTGCATATTGTATGTAAAGCAAAAAAACCGCTTAATTTAAAACATCAATTACAAAAAAATTGACGTGGACAGCTTTTAATACTATATTTATATTCATAAGTGTAGAAATTAAAAAAAATACAATAGTTACAAGGAGTGAATTTTCATATATTTTTTACCAAAACAATTATCAAAACCTATAAACACACATACATACAAAAGTATAGAATAACACATAGCTTGAGGTAGTAATCTTACAGGGTATAGTGTTTTATTAGTATTTGTAAGTCTTTGTTTAAAAAAATCCAATTTAAGCACAATTTTCTTGAACTGGTTTTCTACGCCACGGTTAAATATAATTCTTGAACTAGGGCTCTCCGTGTACTAAATAAATTAGGTCACAAAATTCAAGTAAAATTTGCGGAAAAACCTATTCAAATAAATTTTCAGACGAATTTTCATTACCGTTTCCTAATTATACAAAAGAAACCCATTTGATTACCTACTTTCGTAACATTTCCAAATTTTTTAAATTAAATTCTAGTCCTACCTTTTCTGTCAACGATTGCATAACGTAATGCAAAATTACTTTGTTAATAAATATTCCGATATTAATGTAGATGAAACATTTCAGTATCGAAATGAAACCTACAAAATATGCTATGAACTTGCAAAGCATTTTTTAATTAAGCGTATCTACTAGTAACAAAGTATCGATTTGTTAGAAATTCTAATAACGAATATCTTTTATTAATATTGAAATTATCTATAACACAAGCGTAACTTACTTCATTTGAGGATATATATGTGTGTTTGTATGCCGATTATTATTATTATATTATTATCGCAACTATCACAAATTTTGCATTTATATGTGTAACGGTGTCGTGAATTTGTGACGAGTATGTTAGTGCGTCGCTGTGTACAAACGCTGAGAGTCGCTGGCCTGTGATATAGAATTAGGTGTTCACACACAAATAATGAAGTATGAGTGCTGGAATTTCTTCTAAAAAGCATTTGATTGATTTGAAACCTTTGTAGGGAACATGTAAGCGTGCTAGGTAAGCAAAATGCATCGTGCAAGGAGATGTATGAAAGGCGGCCACTGCGAGCCGATCCGAGCGTGAGTGAGGTTGTCGCTTTGGGGTAGTAAAATAAGTTAAAAATATTCGACTTTTAAATTATCCCAAACCTCATCGTGGATCGCAGCATCACATCGCGAAACCTTAATAGTCCTTTTGTATTTTATGTCGTTTAAGGTGCGGTTCTTGTTTTTTAAGGCTAACATTTGAAGGCTTCTTCAATTCAAAAGAAATGAATGGTTGTTATTGTTTACTTATTTACGCGTTGTATTTACATTGTTGTTATACGAAGCCTTGTGTCACAGGTGTAAAGTTCAAACACCTTAACATTCATGACAACTATGGTATAGTATATGTATGTACGTAGAAAATAATAATTATATTGTTACGAATTTTTGGGATTCGCCTCGTTAGGGTGGCACTAGCACCTTACGGAGTATTGTTACGAGCTACAGGACTCGAATTAAAATGCCGTTGGAATTACTATAGAATTTATTAGAACTATACAAACACGTATAACACAGGTACAAATATAACTGGACCCAACCAGTACAAACTTAGCTTATAGAATGTACACGTCTTGGTTTGATCGTGGTTCTTGAAAGACTGCCGATCTTTCCATTGGGCCGTTGCTGCACTAACACAATATGGCTGCCAGTCCGGATAGATCGGATTTCTTAGAATCAGTTCGAAACACCTGCCTAATGACTACCATAAAAGATGACAATACACAATGGACTGTTTTCCAAACACATTTTACAAACACAAAGTGAACAAAGAAGTTCATATCCGGGAAGGTAATAATAATAACAATAATCCTGGCGATGATTGCCGATAGGGTAGACTGCACCTATGTTAGGCACTGCTGCGCTATGCATAATAGTATAGCTAAAGTGTAACTTGTGATATATATATGTGAATAAGTGTGAATGTGAATATGTGTGTATGTGTAACTTTTTAAATTGTGTATTAATTTTAATCTGAATCATGTAATTTAATATGTATTAATACTATGGGACATGTTTTCCTGAAATAAAATTATAAATAAATAAAATAAAAATAAACTGCGATTTACCGCAGGCAGGTGTGCATTTACTTTTTGTCGGCATATAACAGTATGTTGCGTTGCGATGTATAATTTAGCACACTTAAAGATTTTGGTTAATACATTAACGTGATGTTATGTGAATATAAATATATGATATCGCTGTTAGAACTGCCGATAACATTAGGCATTTGTCTAAATCATCAAAAGGTCCAATCTCATAGACGTGTAAATATAATATTTAATGTTAATTGAATACTGGTCTGCACGTCACGTAAACTATAAGGTTTGTGTATATACAGTCTAAGTTAAATTAGTAACTAGCTGGAGCAAATAGAGAAAAGAGCCAGGAAATGATAGGCGATAACCGACTATTCGATGACAGGCTTCAGAGCCTAAGTAATCGACGTAAAGTCGCTATATTTGTCAGTATTCCATAGGTTAATTGGTTCCTCCCTCACCATTATACCACTGGATAAACAGACGTACGCATTCACCATCGATATATGGTGGGAAACTAACGAAGCGCACGAAACGCTATGCTTCCACTTTCATCATACGCACCACTGAAAAGTGGAACTCTTTACCGTCGTCTGTTTTTCCTGAAGAATATAAACTAGGTGTCTTTAAGTCTCGCGTGAACAGGTATCTTCTGGGTAAGCGTGTACCATCTTAGACTGCATTTCCGCCTGACATCAGGCGCAATGTCGGTCAAACGCGAACCCATTCATTATAAAAAAGGAACAAAATGTCTCTTTAAAGTTTGTAAGAAACGGTTTGATTATTGAAACCCATGTTCAGAAGGCTGGTTTGTATTTCGCGCAACGAGTCAGCATTGCCATGCAGCGTGGCAATGCAGCCAGCTTCTGGGCACGCTTCCCTCTGGATTTGTTACATACTTTATATTAATTTATAATTTAGATTTATTTTCTTTCATTGTAAAACGAGTGCAACGTATTGTTTAATCATACATAGTATAAACAAGTCGCTTTTCTGTCCTATATCCTATGTGGCTTAATTTTAAACTACCACGAATTTGATGTGGTTTTTCAATATAGAGTGATTCAAGGAAGTTATATGTATAATACATGCATCATATACTAAGCAACATTGCTAATTTAGAGTTTCTATTAGTATGCCGTGCAAAGTCGAGCGGCGCTATGTTTTTATAACTTCATATTTTTCTGTAGTGTTTTATTTTGTATCAGCATTGCACCGTGCGAAGCCGGGTCGTAGTTGATAAATAAATGATTAATCTTTGGAACAACAAAGAAACTTACATACTGCAAGACTAAAACAACTCGTCATCTTATTTTATAATCCCTCTCGGGCAATTGAGCCATGGGCTCTTGCCAGTGGTGCGTCACCCTATCCCAACGGGGTTACCATCATAGACGCACCACTTAACTTAATGCACCCCTACAGAGTGACATCCGAGTCACTACTAATACTTCTCGGTGTGCGTTCTTTGGCCTTATGTCAGGACTATGGGTACCTGGCCTAGCCTCTGCGCGGGCCCTGGCAAACGGTGGCCTATCGACCTCTTCCATTGTTGGCGGAAGCAAAGCGACAGTGTCCTAAACTGTCCTAATTTGCACCATTTTCCTCTATAATAAACAAAATATAAAAATAAAATAAAAATATAGATTATAATTATTATGTATTTATTTATTCTCAAAAATTTTACATTTTTTTAAAAATATATAAAGACATTTTTTATAAAAAAATAAACAACATTATTCTTTTACAAAAATACATCAAAAAATAAAATACATATTCAATAAAAAAATATAAAATCTTGCTGATCACCCCCAGGGGGCCTGGGGTCCAAACTACCGGTGGTTAGGGCTCCAGAGACAGGAACCTCCTCACAATTCGTGCCGTGTCCAAGAGTGCTGCATTCTGTATCTGGCCCTTCACCCAGCTTCCCAGCGAAAGCCTCTCTAGATGACGGTCGAGGCTTTTGGCTATAAGACCATTGACGGTTACAACTATCGGTACAATGCTCGTTGACTCCAGCCGCCACATAGCGGTAACCTCGTGAGCAAGATCTAAGTATTTACTTAGTTTTTCTTTTTCTTTCTTCACGAGATTATCGTCATGCGGGATACTGATGTCAACGAGTATTGCTCGTCGCGCAGATCGATCTATTATGATGATATCAGGCTTATTGGCTACAATAGTCCTGTCCGTGATAATTGATCGATCCCAGTAGAGGGTGGCACGACTGTTTTCAAGAACTGGCTCCGGCGAGTACTGGTAATAAGGCACCTCCGTTTAGATTATAATTTATTATTACTACCACATGCAATGTTTAAATGTAATAATAAGACGCACTTTTACGGTCAGGGATCACCATTATAAGTGCCTGAGGCATACACCCCCCGCTGTCGTTATTGCCCACTTGATTGAATATAAAACTTGATCCGCTAATTTAGACTCTAATCTCAATTTATGACCACTTTCGTTTATATATTATTATTTTTACGCTATTATTAGTGTATGAGATAGGCTGTTAATGTCTAAAGCTTTGTTTATTGTAGAACCATAGACCATTAATAGAAAGATTGAGTCTCGGACTCTCAAAGTGAAGCCAGGTAAAGGACGCCGAGCTTAGAATAGGATGCCAATCGCATCGCAGTGCGTTACGAGAACTCATTATAAAGTAATCGAATTAGTAGGGAGAGCATAGTATCCAGTAGATATATTACTACTAACCACACAGATGTAACCTCCATGTAACCATATTACATACGGTTACACACAATTACAACATAATTAAAAAAAACAACAAACACACGAAAATACATTAAAAAAAAACATAACTATCTGTGCAGGAACGGCGAAAGAATACAATTTCCTGCGGCCGGGCGGCCAGTCATGAGAGGCGACAAAACAACCCACAGCCAGGTGGTAGGGCATTTGTCCGACTGGATGGTTACCACCCGTGGTCTAGAGTATGCCGCCATAACGACCTTGAGTTGTGTTCCGGCATTAGTGACCAGGTTCTAGTCTCCCTTAAGAGAGCAGGAACGCATTTGTAGCACATTTGGTGTTGCAAATGTCCATAGGCGATCGTAACTGCTTTCCATCAAGTGGGCCGTCTGCCTGCCAGCTGAACTACTGCAATAAAAAAAATACTTCATTTAATTTGAGGCTTTTCTTCACGTAGTCTCCATCTGTACTTTAATTTTTTCTAAGTGTAGAACTTGACCTTTTGCTTGAAATGTTTATAGCAGTTTTCCGATGTTCCGTTGCTAGGTAATTATTACCGTAAATAAAATACGATGCGCTCTGGAAGCGTGCGTGGGGCGCAAAAAAGCTAGAGACTAACGAAGAGATAAAATCAATCGATGAAAACAATGTACTACACGGCCAATTAAAGCAGACAAATGCGTGGAAAGCAGCTTTTCCGCCCGTATACCGCCTTAGTGTTCAACACGTTGATTCGCGGATGCGAAGGCGGGCGCGGTCGCGAAATAACAAACATATTATGGCGTAATATCGCGTGGTAATATGGCGTGCTCGCGGCAATATCAAACGCTCCTGGAACTAGCGCCGAAGCGCGCGTCATCCGTATTTTCAATCTCTGAAAACACGTCACACTCGCGTAAACGCCTGGCGGCCAATATGAACACGAACTCGCTACGTCTACCGCGCCCACGCCCGCCACCGCGCCCGCCACCGCGTCCGCATCCGCGCCCGCCACCGCGCCCGCCACCGCGCCCGCCACCGCGCCCGCGAGTCAACGTGAATGAACACTTAGACTCGCGTACCGCCTAGTACCACCGTTAGCAGTTTTGATGAGTTACGCTCTTCATTTCTATACTTGTTTTGTTTTAATCTTTTTGTTGATTATTAAGTTTTTGAAGTGATAACTTCTTATGGAGGGTAAACTGCTTCGCTACGTAACGCATTACGGCGCCAGTCATTCTGGCTTTCCTTTCTCCGGCAGCGGTAGGCAGGCTCTTCTCTCACTAACCCACAGAGATAGCTGTATTTCGGTTATTTTATATTCGGTAAAGAAGACAGCTATTTGTGGACAAATAGTGTTTCTTGAGCAAATTTCTGAATGTTGTTAAGGATTTGGCCTCTCTGCCAGTAAGAGGCAGCATATTCCAAAGTTTGACAGCCTGCACTGTAATAGAATTATCATAATAGGATGAATGAAATGCGTGTAGGCGTCAGGAGTTTCATATACTCTACCACCTGGTACATATTTAGACCTCTCAATGAATATACGCTTTTTATACCCGATAACACAATGAGAGCAATAAATTTGCTTTTAAGATAATACTGAATCTTCATGCCTTTGAAGTTTGCACGGTTCTAGTTACAACAAAGAACAACTTTTTATTTTGTTTGCGTTAGATCTAAAAGCATTTTTACTCGAGGAGTTTTATTAAATTTTACGTGTATTTTCAAACGAAAGGTAATTTATGGTTTGTTGAATAATTAAATCTAAACAAACAATAAAAGACTAGCAAGTGAGTAAGCAATATAAAGATTGTTGTACTAGAAAGTTAGTGCCTAAAGTAGTAATATATAAAATATACATATATATTATAAATAACAATGAAAGACATTTTTCTCGCTTTCTTCTTGAAATTTGGCTTTAGACGATTTAATAAAATTACGTTTTAACGGTTTTAAGCGCGACAATAATAATAATATATTTATTAGATAATAATAGATAATTATTTGATATTTATCATTCCGAGTTCTAATAAACTTTATAATAATTCCAATCGCATTTTAATTCGATTCCCGCTAAACTCGTAACAATATTTGCAGATTAGCTTATATTACTTATACACGAGGAATGTCTAAAAAGCTGTAATTACGTTGGAAGTATATAAACAGGAAGCAAATACTTAAAAGGAAATTATAGCAAAATCTTAGGGAAAATATATTATACTCGATGGGTGTGGCCCCATTGAGAGCGGATAATGAATGCAGAATTTGTGTCTTCACGAAATGGTGCCATAAATATTAAGGTGATAATACTAGCAGAAACGGATAAACGCTGTCCCGCCAGTGTATAATTATTTGTCTCTAAATATGGTGGTGTCTCTGTAGGGGTTTTTTGAACAACGCTAGTTTCATTTCATTTCTAGTTTCATACCATTTTTTACAACTTAATTACTAAGAAGGTTTTTGGAGTTTATACACGCTTATTGGTTATTTCTGTTATTGTGTGTGACATTCATTCAGTGATTTTTGTGTTGTGATGTACCTTACGAGTAACTTATTATATTAATTTATTCTAATTTTAATACTAAACTTATACTAATATATAGTGTATTGTTACATGCTGGTGTTGTGAGGAAGTGCATGTGCAGTGTATGCCTTATGTCTATACCTATATATATTATCCTATCTAGTGCCACGTGAGTCGTTTTTCCTATCTGAGTCTGGGTTATTAATTTTAAGGCTTTTGTGTGTCTTGGTTTGTTTGTGAAGTGTGCATGTAACGCAAAGCAGTGATAGTGTGCGTTGGTGTGAGTACGTGCATAAGTTTTGTTGTGTGTGTTGTTGGATATATATAAGATTTTGAGATGGTAAGTATAATAGACATGGAATAAGACAAAATATACATAATTAATAGAATAAAAAAAAAACATAGAAATAATGTAAGAGCTATGTAAGTAATATGGGGAATGAAGATGTAGAGCCGAGCGATCTTCAGGTCGTTGACGCTGAGGACTTGACTTGACTTTGTGTGGTGTTATAATTTATTGTATAATTATTGACTGGGAATTGTTGTTGAAAAATTTTCAGTTGGTGTTGTGTGATGATGGATGGTTTAGGAGGGGGATTGTTAGCCCTCCATTAGACGTTGGACCACCATCTTTCTCCCATGCGTATCATTTTTATGTAGGGGTTAGAAAATGATGTAGTATTGCAGCGCCTGATGGCGACTTATAGCAAATTACGAGGCGCTAAAATATTTTCTGCATTTAAATGTGTATGTAATATAGGATGGCAAAGTGAAGAAGAGTAGACAACAAGGGCGCCACTTTCGAAATCTGAACTCTAGCAACTCCAATATTAGATTAAAAATAACTTTATACTGACTGGTGATTTAGTACGACATGAAACATCGTGCAAGTATCAATTGATTTAATTACGACGCACGCATTTTGTTAACATAGCCTATGATGTTTACTTTAATAATAATGACTATAATATTGTAAACAAAAGCTTTAACGCCTTGAGATAGATTACATAAGAATTCCATGTTGAAAAAGAAGCTAAACTAACCATTACAAACTGTTCTTTGTAATTATCGTCGAATTATAACGAAAAGAGTTTTGATTCAAATAGAGATATCCTGGGTAAACGTTAAAAATCACTGCTCATGTGAAACCATGCGTAATTTTTTAGCGGATTTAGACTCGGTTTAACGTTAAAATTAAACTAATAAGAATAAATTCGTTCTTTGGTTATGATTCACTGACCTTGACTACAGATAAAATATAATATTACCAGACGCCAAAAAATAACTCTCGTTCTAGACGTTACCATCAGATTATATACCATTTTTTAAAGCAATCAGATGGGTGATATAGAATTTAATAAATGCAGCGCTAATCTATTGACTATTTGAAATGAAGTGGAACAAAACATTGAATTTTAAATCCGATCACTATATATGCTACCAATGTATTGCTGGTCTCAAATGGAGGACTGGTACCTGGCCACTAATTCCGCAACACAAATCAAGGTCGTTATGGCGACATACTTTTAGACCAGCCATCCAGTCGGGCAAATGCCCTACCATCTGGCTGTGTAAATTTTATTCTTTCTCCGTTCCTGCACGGATAATATAAATAATAATAGTCGTTCTTTCAGTTCAAACGCTGATCATCCGCTCGCAGAAGAATCTTAGCCCAAAAGTGTCGGCTTGCGCAGTAAAACGCAGATTTACGTCAAGCAATAACGATTGCTTACAAAATATCTCATTACAACCCTTTAGCATACAAGTGTTTATAATTACGAATGTTTACTACTTGGCACCGTCCTGAATAAAGCTACTAAAGCCACCGGCCTTGTTGCATTGAAATGAATCTATAACAACCGCGCTAAGTAATTAAAACAGTTGAAAAAATAACCTCTGAAAAGTAACATAGTTTGCTTCGATTGTTATGTAATATAGAAGAAAGAAATATATATTATATTGCATAATATTAAGATACAATTCATGAAGTTTAAGGCAGTAGACAATAGGCTGTCTTATCACTAAAAGAAATTTCTTTCAGACCACCTTAGGATGGATTAGGAATGTGTAACATGTGGGTTTTGCAATATAACGAGAATAAAAAAGTATATATATATATATATTATTATATAAAAGTTAAAAATGGCAAGTAGACAAAAATACACACACACACACATTCATATATATATATATATATATATATATATATACATATGTATATGGTGTGTGTGTGTGTATATATCATATACATATATCTTCAAATAGCGAAGAGCTTTGACCGCCACCTTGAAAGGCTCTCGCTTGGTATCTGGGTGAAGGGTCGGATGCAGAGGGCAGCTCTGTTGTTCTGTCGGCCCGTATTGTGAGGAAATTCCCATGTCTGAAGCCCTAACCACTGGTAGCCTGGACCCTAGGCCCGACTGCCGGCGGAGATCAGTAAAAAAATATGTACATATCTTATAACATATTGATAAGAAAAATGTAAATAACTTGAAAATAAATTATGTATATATGTAAATAATAATCACAGTAATATTGTATAGAATCACGTAAATATGGGAGAGATGATGTTATATTTGACTTTAGAGACCGATGTATGTTATTTATGTGTCAAACTTTATATCTCTTGGCTAAGGATATTGAGCTTGTATTGCACAGGTTTCCAGTACATATAAGACTTCCTGAGTTGATGGAAGAAAATATTAGAATGGAATGGCATGCGCACGGTAAAGATTGTTTTGCTTGCGCACTAATTTGGAATGAGCTTCCAGGTGAGTGACTACTCGTGGTAGCGTAATTCAACGGATTCAAATCCTGGTCGGAACGCATGCACCACTTAAGCAGTTTTCTGACCTTATGTGCATATTGTTACAATTACCACGTGCTTATAACGGTGAAGGTAAACATCATGATGAAACCTACTACACATTGGGATAACTAACGTGTCGAACCCGCCAAGCCGTCTTGGGCAAACGTAGCGGGTATACTCTCCCTTCTCATTAGCGGACTATGAAGCGGTAGGCTCGAGCCCAACAATAAGGACGTTTTTGGGCTACTGTTTGTTTATTCCAGCTGACGTTTCCCCACAGTGCTACGATATGGGGTTTCACGGCTGGTAGTGAGTTGGTGACGTCTGTGGTGTGCAAACATCCCTAGGCGACGCTAACCGCTTTTCATCAGGTACACCGTCTATCTGTCACAGTACGCCATCTACAGAAAAAACTTAAGTCATAACCGCACGTTCAGATTTCTCGGACGTGGGGCTCGACAAAAAATCGATTGCTGATCGAGTGACAAAAAATTTCATTAGAAGCTGTTCGCACTTCGCGTCACCGTTTTTTCTTAAGCACTGACAAGAAATATTGGGTGGTTTGCTCCTGTGTTTTAAAAAAAATCGTATAGAATCTTGCTCGCCTATAAGTAAGTATGACGCTGTTCACACTCCCCCTCCTTCCGCCCATCGCTAGCTGCTCTCTGTCGTAGATCGCGCACATACATGGCTCCAGCTTCGATCAATTCCGACAACCGACAACTGTGAATAGAGGTGCTGAAACCCGATTAAAATATGGCACCCGATGCCCGACAAGTGGGAACAAGCTGTAACATGCTCTCCAATCACAGTTGACACCACCAGTACATTTTTGGCAATATGGAACATACTAATTGAATTATTCAAATAATGCCTTATCTATTAGGTCGGGGAAAAAGCTTATTCGCATTTTATATAAAAATTCAAAAGAATTTTTTATAAAGTTTATTTACATTTGACTAAAGTATGTAGGTGCCATTTTGTTGGATAACTTTTTGCTATCTTGTAGGTAGGGACGTTATCCCATTGCTATAAAAAATTTGGGGTTTCTGATCAAAAAACTGCGATAAGTGGTTTTGGCAGTCCTCTAGTGATGTTAACCTAGCACTGCCTAAGGAATTCTGCAGAGACCGAAACAGGTGAAAATCTGAAGGTGCAAGGTCAGGACTATACGGCGGATGCATTAACACCTCCCAGCCAAACTCTCGTAATTTTTTCTGAGTGGCTAAATATGTGAGGTCTAGCGTTATCATGGTGAAAAACCACACCCCTTCTGTTGATTAATTCCGGCCGCTTTCTCTCAACTTTTGCTTTAGTCTCATCAGTTGTTCGCAGTACCTTTCAGAATCGATGGTCTTGCCTGGGGGTAACAGCTCATAATGAATAATGCCCTTTCAATCCCACCATACACACAGCATCACCTTGTTGCGAGTTAACCCGGGTTTTGCCACAGTCTGTGAAGCCTGACCGGCCTTTGACCACGATCTTTTTCGCACGTTCTTGTCGTACGTGATCTACTTTTCATCACCAGTTATCAGCTTCTTCAAAAATGTTTCGGTTTCATTACGTCATAATCAAGAATCACAAATGAGTATACGGTTCATTAGATTTCCTTCAGTGAGCTCATGAGGCACCCAAATATCGAGCTTTTTGCGTACCTAGCTTTTTTCAAAGGCGCCAAAACCGTTTTGTGGTCAAGTTTCTCAGTTCTCCAGCTACATTTTAACTACTAATATGCCGATGTTACTCCACTTTTTCAAAAATGGAATCAATTTTGTCCGTCACAGGGTGACCAGAGCGACGTGCATCCTTGATATCAAACTTTCCGGATTGAAAACGCTTAAACCAAATTTGCGCTACTCTCACAGATACTGCATTAGGTCCATAAACATCACAAATTTTTTTCACGGCTTGTGTTTCATTTTACCTTTTTCGTAGTAAAATTTTAATATGTATCGATTTTCTTCATTAGATTCACTCATTTTGACAATAAGAAAAACAATTGAAAATCACACATTTTCCTAATTTAATTTGGAATTGTCTTCTTTAAAATTAAAACTTTTTAATGATACCAAAACCAGCCAGATACAAATGGTATAGCCAAAGAGATCTTATTACAAGTTCATACATAGATACTATATGCGAAAAGACTTTTGCGCCAACCTATTATAATATTGTTACGAGTTACGTGACTCGAATTAAAATACCGTTGGAATTACTATAGTATTTATCAGAACTATACAAACACATATAACACAGGTACAAATATAACTGGACGCAACCAGTAGAAACGTGATGCACGATTCAGTAGCTCGCGCAAAGTTCATCACTACATCGCTTATCGAATGTTGTACATACGTCTTGTTTCACTTGTGCCTATCGCTAGACCGCCTAACCCCTCCGTTCGGGCATTGTTTTATACTAAACTATACAATATGTCTCGACACAATACTCGACCGCGTAAACAATGATTTCCAAGAATCACACCTGGCTAAAGACTAACATAAAATATTACAATACACAACTGTTTCTCTAATTACACATTTTAAACACAAAGTAAATAAAAGAAGTCCGAATGCCGAAAAGGTAATAAACTGCAGGTGCATAGTTCTTGCTCGGTCGTAACAATATTATAATATTGTAAATGTGCCGTGTTTGTAGTACATTGAAGCTTTTAAAAAATAACTGGGAAACTATATAAACGTCGGAGAACTCGATGCATTTTTTTTTAATTTGTCCAATTGTGCGGTACTCACGTAAAAGGTGTTGGGCCAATTTCGATTCAATTTTGGCACTACTTGTTATCTCGGAAATCCCGTAGAAATTTTACTAGGAGTGGTTTAAAGTTGCTAGAATTTTCTTTTTTTTTATTGCATGAGTTCAGCCGACGTCAAAGTTGCCATCGTTTATGAACATCAAAAGTGCTACAAATGCGTTGAGACTGGAATTTGGCCATTAATACCGGAACAAAACTCAAGGTTGTCATGGCGGCATACTCTAGACCATGGGTGGAAGCCATCCAGAAGGGCAAATGCCCTACCACCTGGCTGTGGTTGTTTTTTCGCCTCTTACGACAAGCCAGATAACCCGGCCGTACGAAATTGTATTCTTTCTCCGTTCCTGCATTGTTAAATAAAAGTTCCAATTCTGATCTGATTGATACTAAAACAATATAATCCAGGTTTTTTATATTTCCCAGAATTTCCTTCACTTCAAAACCACGTGATATTTAACACTTGCTTCATATTTTATGTCGGTTTTAAGATTTACTAGACATTTTTAGTAGATGTAGGTGTGTATGCTTTTAGTAACATTAATTATCCCGCGTTTTTACGGGAATCTTCGGGATTCATGTATTTTTATATCAATAAATCTGTTGCCCTGCTGAAAACACCCTTTGATTTTAAATACTTACAAAATAACTATGATCTACGTTACTAAGGGGCTTTTTTTAAGGTGGAGAAATGCATTTCGCTCACTACCGGGTCCTTTACTAGGGATTAGACCAAAGTGACTAGAGGTGAGACCACAAAATTAAATGGGCTCGAGATTCGAATACTCGTTACCAAGCGTCTATGTCAAGCGTGGACTAAATTGCAAGCATAGCCTAGCAATTTATTTATTATTTATTAAGTTACAAACATCGCTATCATTACATTTGTCACCAATACGATAGCGAGGTACACATAAAATAGTAATACATTATATATATGTATATATAATGTATTACTATTTTATGTGTACCTAAATATGTATTTAGTCGTCTTAACATACAATATTCAGTTCACTACGCCCATTTGTATTTCGCAGAACTAGTCTATGGTATACAGCGCAGATTTTCAAAATAAGAACGCGGAGCAGCGTTCATGGCGGTTGGCGGCCGCGTCTGCCGGTCGGCGAACGTTCAGTTTGATTCTGGCGTGCGGCGCGTATACTCACTAAGTTCCTTTAAAGCGCAAACTTCGCTGAAAACATCGATGCCTCTATCACTTAACAACAGAACTGGCTGGAAATAAAGTAAACAATAACTGAATAGAAAAAAATAAAGTGCGTCATTCGTTTGTGACATTCTAAAAAGTTATCATTTTATTGTTTTCGAGAATAAGTGTCGTTGTATATTTTAAAATTATTTTCATAATTACATTTAATTATTGTCTTTGAAGACTAATTTGTGCTAATAATAATTATCCGACGCCATTATATAAGGTTAGTACTAGTTTATTAACATTTTTAAGCTAAACACTTTTCCATTATGAAACTCTGAAATATGATTGCATAAATACGAGAACAAATGGCACAAATTTTAGACAGGAACGAGATGAAGTTGACGTATATCAAAGTATGGAGAAACGTGGTAAAAAGTATCTACAATTTATCTAAACAGTACGAAAATACAATTTATTTTTTTAAATTTATGGTGGCACAGAAACCTCATGGGTTTATTCGTGCGGCAGGGACACATACACAATATTGTTCTATCTCTATCAAGATAGGAGCAGAGGCGAGTAATTGTTAAAATCATTTTAGTGTTTAGTTCTGATTTGATAATAAAAGCGGGATTACATTCTAGTAAATGGTTCTCATTTTAGGCTCAGGTCTGCATGATGGTCTGCTTTCGGAATCAATATATAATCTTTTTAGATTGTATTTGATTACCTGTCCCATTCCTGGGAAAAGTTATTTTCATTCCCAGGACCAATAACTAGGAATAAACATTAAAATAATCTCACTTTTGTATATAGACATAATTATGTGTATATTACTAAGAATACGGACAGTTAACGCTTAGGGCCGCTTGCATAACGATCGCCTTTAAATAAAATTACTTAATCATATTTAACTGCCTAAATATGTTTTACACAAAACGTATTGACAGTTCATTAAAAAAATTGAGCGGCAAATTTTGCGTCCTGCAAGACGCTAATTGTATTTAAGGGTCTTAAATGCGTTTTGTGTTTCTTAAATAAAATTAAGCAACCTTATGTATCGGCCCTTATTGTTTGTATAAAGAAGGAGTGCAGAATGCTAAGATTTTTTTAAGTTATGCATAAGAAATACATTAAATCAGTGAAAAAACATACACACTACGATGTATTTTACACACACACACACGCATATATATATATATATATATATATTCTTTTGTTTATTGTTAAAGTCCAATTAACAGTGTAGTCTTGGCGAAATCTGTGATTATAAAAGTATATATAATAAATAGTTTTTGACAGTTCACGCCAAAAGCCCGATACCTTTTTTCTCATTCCCTACAATAGTCCTACACTGACTGGGTATCAACGTCGATATTTATCATTAAGTGAAATTAAATTTGTTACATTAAGTGATATTAAATTTGTTCAGGGGCCTCTACATGTTGGCCTTCCCATAGTCCCACGCAAGTCCTACAAAAGTCCGGACCATTTTTATAGCCTGTGGTCTCTAGAGACATTCTATTTATTGTAAGTGATTATAGCAAAATTATGAAACTGGCACACGGGTAGACAGCTCATCAAGTGGAATGTGGTTATCTTCACCTGAGGGTGGAATAAAGCACCAACGGGATGGGGTAAATAAGGTAATAAATAGGAAAGGAGAGATGGGATTAGTGTTGCCACTCATACTACAATGTTATCTAGTATCGTACTATATTTTAGCCAACTGTTATGGTACTCTATATATAATAGAAAAATAGATTTTTTTATGAATATATTTATTTCCATCGCTAATTCAGTTGCCGCGATTTTTTTAAGATTCTAATAATTATTTCAAAATAATAGCTTTTTGCCGACAAAGGCAAAACGTAGTTATAAATGCACTTGAAAATTCAATAATAAAATAAATAAAATCTTATACTAATATACAAAGCTGAAGAGTTTGTTTGTTTGCTTGAACGCGCTAATCTCAGGAACTCTTGGTCTGATTTGAAAAATTCTTTCAGTGTTAGATAGTCCATTTATCGAGAAAAGCTACAGGCTATATATCATCACGCTAAGACCAATAGGAGCGGGGCACCAATGAATGAGGTGTTTTAACTTAATTTTTTTAATATTCTACGCGGACGAAATCGCGACCAGGAGCTGGTATGTAATAAATAATTGACGGCCTCTATGATTGAGCGGGCTAAGCTTTTGCCGGCTTACCTCACTTCAACGCAGAGGCTCCTGGTTTGATTCCTGGTATAGTAAATTTCGGAAACGTATTTTCTCCGTTATTTACTATGTTCTGGGTATCTGGGATCGGCCCGAGAGTAGTCCGTTGTATATTACCCATAACACCAGCGTAACTTGCTTAATTTGGGGATATACAATATGTGTTTGTCTGCCGAATATTTATTTTATTAAATAATGAAAAATAAATGTGTACTATTTTATCCTAAACCTAAAAGTATTAAATGTATATATACTTACAGCTTAAAATTCAAATTCAAATTCAAAAATTCTTATTCAAAATTATTTCCACTGGGGAACACTTTTTGAAGATCATACATGTAGGTTAACATTTAATTTTACATCCTAGTCCATGTACACTGCTTCGCAACGTGTTATTGCTGTTAAGGAGAAGAAGCGGCAAGAAATTCCCCAGCAACACGTCTAGCTAAAAACATGCGGTAATACAAATATTTCGTTATTTTCTAAGTATAATTCTTTGTCTAAATTAATAGCGTTGTCGGATATTGTATGCGTTTTATTAATAATACACGACATCCAATAAATAAACTTAAATGTGTTCTGTCAATAGTGGGACGTCAGGGCGCCTTGAATAGACTTATTAAATTAGCTCAATTGGAAGAGTTACCTCGGGAACTAAAACTTTTGAAGGCTCAAAAACCGTGTTTAGTTAGGTTGCGGAGGCTTATGCCATTTATTGATGAGGATGGACTGATTCGTGTAGGCGATCGTGTTGAATTATCCAATTTACTTGCGGCAAAACATCCTGCACTATTACCAAATCACAGAAATTAACTTCGCTAATCATGGATTATCTATGATCATATATATGGTGCAGTCGCATCTATATAGGTGCGACTGCACTTCAAGCTATACTTCAACAGAAGTATTGGATAATTTCAGCCCGTCAAGCTATCCGTAGTTACATTTATAAATGTATCTTTGTTTTCGGGTGAAAGCTAAACCAGTAAATCCGGTGATGGCTGACTTACCAGAATATAGGGTAAATGCTACAGGAGTGTTTCATACCTTTCAAACGGATTTTGCGGGTCCTTTTAATATTTGTGCATCACGATTACGTAATGCAAAAAATATGAAAGCTTACCTTTGTACATTTTCATTTGTATTAAAAAAAAGAATTTTGAGGAATTAAAAAACCCTAGATGGGATAGGAGAAGGAATAGGGGGATCGGATAGGTAAGATGAGATAGGGAGATGGAAAAGCGGGCCATTGCAACTCTCACTGATAGTACAAAACACGATTAGCTCAAAACTAATTTCATCCTAATATTCCGTGAGTGTGTGGTATCACACCCATCGCGCCAGCCGTAAGTGCTGCAATCAAGATAATGAATCTAGCATGCCTCTAACATGTACAAACTTTTCGGCATTAAAACAGCATCTGTGTCTTGAATTTTCTCGTTTCATTTCGATATTTTTAGGGTTCAGAAAATTTGAATATAAAGTTCCATTCCTGCGGGAAAGAAATTTGCAAAAATCTGGCACAACTACGTAACACGGCTTTTACATAATCGGCTGAAACACACCCACTGCATATTTCTATATTAATCAAATCACGTTGGTGTTACGAGTATGTAAGAGAGGTTATAGTAGCTTAGTAGGTAACGCTTTAGACTCTCAAATGGCAAAGGTTAAATCTTGAACGGCATGCTTGCGCAACATGGGCAGTTTTCTTAAATGTTTGCTTGTCGGAAAACTGGCAGACGGGTTCTCTTGATGACAAGTGACAACCGTCGCCCATGGTCTTTTGCAATACCAAGGGAGTCTATGCATTGCCTACCACGTTGAAACTTTAAATATCTGTTTACACCCTTTTTGAGTAGCCCCATATTGTAGCGCGTATATATTTAATCTTGTCCATATTATTACAATAGCACGTGTTGCTGATAAGGAAAATATCGTGATGAAACTTGCACATCGAGGTGACTGATGTATAAAACGGATTGGTGTCCGCCTTGGACAAGCGTGACGGATATACGTATAGTGCGTTACCCTTAAAAATGGGGAGGCTCAAGCTTAACAATGGGACGTTTGGTTGTTATATCATACGTGTATGTAGGTATACTGTATAACATATAAGGAAATTTTATTGTTTACCCCGATTTTACATTTCAACCTACATAAGGCTTGAATAACTTTTAGGAGTATTATTATGTATTCCAATTTCTGATCCTCTACCCATACGAATTACTTTGAAAAACAATTCCAATCGATTTATAATAGTTACTAGTTTCTGCCTGCGACTTTGTCCACGTGTAATTGTAAAAAAAACGATTTTGAAATATTCTTCATTGGTGCTCCGCTCTTATTGATCTTAGAGCCTATGGCCTTCCTCGATAAATGGGCTATCTAAGACTAAAATATTGTTTCAAATCAGACTAGTGGTTTCTGATGTACCGATACGCAATCGGAATAAACCTAGGATGATGAGAGGCGAAATATGCAAATATCTTTAGACTTCTTAGCTACTTCATGCTGCCTTTTGCTGTTGTTATGTGGCACTTATATGAGCTCATGGCGAATCACCGCCTGCTCATTTTACCCGTGTTCGTGTCCGAAGCTTTCGTTACTAAGTCCAGGGTCCGTTTTCCCACTACTTTTAAAGGTGGGTGCCAATTTATTGCTTTTAATACATCAAGAGTAAACTCAACAAAAAAGCTGTGGTAACGTGATAAGCGCTCGCGTACCAAACTCAAAGGCGTGGGTTTCAATCATAGCCGAACAGCTTGTACCACTGACAGCTTTTTGACCAAATTTGCATGTTATTGTAATTAGCACGTGCTAACGGCGACGGAAAACACCACCTGGGAGAAGCCTGGCTGGTATGCGGTCCGTTTCGCTATAAAAAAGCCCAGCAGTGATTTTGAACGACCTTAGCAGTGGACCGTGTATACCTATCAGCCCATAAATGAACTGACAATATACCCGCCACGCTTGTCCAAGGCAGCTTGGCAGGTTTGACACATCGGTTATCTCGATGTGCAGGTTGCATCACGATGTTTTCCTTCATTGTTTTTTAGCACGTGGTAATTATAACAATATGCACATTAGATCAGAAAACTGACTAAGAGGTGCATGCGTTTCGGTCAGGATCGAACCCGCGCCCTTCGATTTAGGGGCGAGTGCGCTAACCATTACGCTACCACGACTTATAGGGTATGAGCTGTTATTATCTTATCTTAATATACAAAATTCTTCTGTTCGTGTGTAATCACTAAACTGATTTTAACAATGGGTCCCTTAATGGCTTAGATTGACTATTAGACCCGGTAAGTAGCGGAGCAATTGGGTTATAAATTTTATTTTTTTCGCGCAGGAACACGCCTGCTGGACCTGCTAGATTATAATTAATCGCCTTGTGGATAGTTGCCATCGACAACCACGACATTCCTTATACATAAACGTCACATTAGCAATGACAGATACAGAAACGTCACTTTACGAACTTCAGCACGTCTCTACAAACTTCACTTCAGTACTATACGTAAATTACCAGCGTTAACGAATATTGTTAAAACGAAATATGCGAATTTATACGAAACCTCTCATCATTTTGGATATCCTCCGTTCCTGTGTCTACATATCATATAAACTAAATCAAAAATACCACAGCTACCATTTATACAAATTCAAAAACACTGACCCCATTCCTGAGAGTGAAGTGAAGTATTAATAAATTTTAACTACAACCAGGTAAACCACAAGGAAATTAATATCATCCGGAAGATCCCCATAATCCGAGTGCATGAGATCATAAACTATAGTAGATAGTGGGATTTTCTAACCCAGATTCAGAATGTATGTTGCAAGGTGGACATTTATATCCGACCGTAATGACCCATAACTGTCCAGTCAGACCACTATTCTTTGTTAAAGCACGGAAGATTTCCTACCTACATTCACATGCGAAAGATGTGCTGTTTATTTGTTTCTTCGCGTTACGTTAAATTTTGATAAGAAATAAATGCGGTTCAACCGAGAACTTGAGAAGAATGTGATATTGAATTGTGAAGCGTAAGAAATACCACTTATGGATTCACAAAATATGTATATTTTTTATTTGGTTTGTAAACTGGCCAATTCGGCTTACGTAGGTACTTTTATACAAAACTATAACACAAAGAATATGGTTGCTGAATGGACTTCTCGATGCGAACACAGCATGCATTGTATATAGGCATTGAGTACTAAATAAATTCAGAAAAAATAAAAGAAATAAATATTAAACGAAGTTAAATAAATAATTAACAAAGAGTGTGTAATTTCGTGATGTGCTTAATTTATGCATTAAAAATAAACGTCCCACGCTGGGCTAGGGCCTCCCACTATTGGGGAAGGACAGTGTACCTCCCACGCTTGCCTAAGGCGACTTGGTATTTGACTCATCAGTTATGTTGGATGTGCAGGTTTCATCACGATGTTTTCCTACACCGTTATTAGCACGTGGTATAAGTAAGAATATGCAAATTAGGTTAGAAAACTGCCTAAGCGGTACTTCATTTCGGCCAGAGATCAAACCCACTCTATAGCTACGCTACCGCGACTAGTAATTATATAACGAAAGTAAGGATAAGGAAATAAGGATGTAAAACTTGTTTTAGTGTGAAGCGAGAAAGACCGAAAAGATATTTTTCTTTTCTCTAATCGTCAGACAAAATACACATTGTATTCTATACCCCTGAGTTAAATTACGATTTTATTATGAGTAATATGCAACAGACATTTCTGGAGTCGTCTGCAGATAACCTAACAATAACATAATAAATATGTTTTTGTTTATAGAAAATGCGTTTACGAAATTTACATTGCCAGGTATCGAATCCGATACGTCTACTTTTCAGTGACCTAGGCGGTTAAATGTTCAGAGTAATCAACCATAGAGGCCCTCAAAGAGACAATAGCCGAGATTGATAAAAAACTAATATACATTTACCAACTAAGTTGTTTGGCAAAACCGTAAGTTTTAAAGTAGTCTAAGTTATCCCTATAATATCCCTATAGCATCAGCTATCTGCCAGAGGAACTCCTGTTGAAATTGGTCCAGCCGTTTTAGAGATGAGCTAAAACATCTAACAGACAAACATAAAATCTGAAAATTGCATTTTCGGAATCATCCGGGCGAATTATTCCCCTGTTTTTTAACACATTTTCGTTTTGACATTACAGACAGTCTCTTCAATTTTATTTATTTGAATAGATTGTATAGATATGGTAGCTTGTAATATTTACCTTACCTCTGTGGGATACACGATTGATGATGTAAGTATTCTTTATCTTTCGGTAGATTTTAACAAGATGATAAGGACTATGAATCAGATATTTAACGCATGAGCTGTTCTTATGATGCTAGTTATTGAAGGTTACTAACAGATAGCTCTGTGCGATGATTAGATTGGTCGATAAAAGTAGTGCACTAGTATGCACACTCTGCACGGTGGTAGAATGGATATCATAATAGAATAAATCAACAAAATGATATTAAACTGGAAAAGGAATGAGAAAGACGGAAGGAAGGAATTGGAAGAAAGGGATAGAGCAAAGGTATTTAAACAAAATGGATGATTTGGTGAACTGAATAGAATAGAATATAATTTATTGCATAACGTTAAGATACAATTCAAGAAGTTTAAGTACAGAAGACAATAGGCGGTCTTATCACTAAAAGCAATTTCTTCCAGACAACCTTAGGATGGATTAGAGAAAATTGTGTGACATGTGGGTTTTGCAATATAAATAGACATGGAAATAAGACCTTTCTAAGATTCTTTTACGGTGCAGGCTGTCAAACTTTGGAATATGCTGCCTCTTACTGTCAGAGAGGCCAAATCTTTACTTACAAAGCACTATTTGTCCATAAATAGCTATGTCTGATTAACAGAATATAACCATGCTAATACTTTTATTATAATAACTTGTGTATTATTGTATACATAATCGTGTATATATGTATGTATTTGTGTATATATATTTATATATATATAATATTAGTTATGAATATTTATGTTTCTATTGCCATTCTTCTGCACCACCTATTTCGCCTGATTCAAATTTTTCTCATGTAGGTTGCCTGGAAGAGATCGCTTTGAGCGATAAGGCCGCCTATTGTATTGCTTAGAAAATATTGTAAATGTTATGGTCTGTTTCTGTAATTGTATATTTTGGTGTGCAATAATGTTACTATTATCTATTAGAAAATATATATATATATATATAATATAAATAAAAATATATAAATATATAATAATATATATAATAATATAGTAATAATGTATAGAATTATGTAAATATGGGGGAGATGAAGATGTTATTTTAGACTTTAGAGCCCGAGGTTATGATCCTTCACGAGTCCGTTGAACGCCTGAAGAGACTGGGCACGCCTGATTTTCACAGGTAGCGCATTCCAACACTGCAAGAACCGTAAAAGATTTATTGTAAAATTACTAGTGATTTACATGTGTTTCCAGACGTATGTACTGAAATGTACTGTCTATCCGCATGTAATGTCTATCCGTGCAGAAACGGAGAAAGAATACAATTTCCTGCGGCCTGTTGTAAGCACAAAACTACCCACATCCAGGTGGTAGGGTATTTGCCCGACTGTATGGCTACCACCCCTGTTGCGGCGGCGCTGGGTTTAGTGATAAGTGAACTGTATCAAGTTTGCTGAAAGGAAGTGTGGACAATTTTTAGGGAGAATTTTAGAACGAGCACGCACTTACCAGATTAATGAGAATGAAATGGAGCTGCTCCTCTGTTCCCGAGTCCACTTCACTTCACTTTGTTGTACTTTAATATATGTATTTATAATATTTAATTTTATGTATTTATATTTAGTTTATTTTAATTTATTTTATATTTACGGTGCGGAGCGATTATTTTATATTTATAATATAGAGCGGGCGCGGTATATTTTAAGTATTTTGTGGTATTTTATTTATTTATAAAGCGTAACGATTTTATTTTATTTTAATGATATGACATGAGAGAATTGACGTGACGTGCGAAAAAGGGAACGCGCCGTCAGATTTAAAGGAAAAATTTAAATTAATAAAAGAAAAGTTTATATGTGCCCAAAAGGAGGTTACTTGATGATACCAACCCCTGTTCTAGAGTATCTGCCGCCATAACAACCTTGAATTGTGTTCCGGCATAGTGGAAGGTTCCAGGCTCCTAAAGAAAGCAGAAACGCATTTGTAGCACCTTTGATCTTGCAAATGTCCATAGGTGATGGTAGCCGTTTTAAATTAAATGGGCCGTCTACCTTTCTGCTGGACTCTTGCAATAAAATAAAAAAACTGAAATGTACATACATACTATAATATACGCCCGTTTCGCATAAGGATAGACAGATACGATGGATTTCAACGATCTTGACATACATCTTTTGCTTCAAGGACTTTCGTTAATCTCTTCATACATACAAGTTTATTATAGATGCTTTTTATTGTCATTTTTTAAGATATCTCCGATTTGATCGAAGTAACTTTGAGTAGAATCGTATGAAAGGAGATTTCTTAAAATTGATATATTATACCAACGCCTTTCATTAGGGATGACATATTATAATAATGATAATAACAACCCCAAATTAATGGGATTCGATGAAAAGAAAGATATCTCTGGAATAAATCAAGCAAGAAAACACGATCTGACTCAAATCGAGATTAATAAGTCATTTATGGCAACCTCACCTAAGTTTTAGTTTATTTTTCCTCAATTTAAGAACAACATAGTGTTACGAGTTTAGCGGGTCTCGAATTAAAATGCCATTGGAATTATAATAGAGTTTATTAGAACACGTGTAACACAGGTACAAATATAACCGGACACAACAAATCCAAACGTAATGCAGAAGGTCGTAATTCAATAAAACGCGCAAAGCCCGTCATCATTAGATTCCCGATTTTAATACAAACGTCTCGCCTTGATCGTGGTTCTCGCTCGACTCCTTCAATCAGGCGACGTAATCCGAAACACCTGGCTAACGAGGCTGGCTTTGCGGCATCGTTTACCTGTAGAAGAAATCTTCATTTTACATTTTCTCTGTATACTAGCTGAACCATGCCTACTTCCTTGAACGACGACAACGGAATAGTAGTTGTTTTGGTAAGCAAGCTTACTAGAATACAATTTAATTTGGTAAGAGTATCTTAGTTAGATTCCAAATTGAAATTAACTTACTAAAGTTCTATACACAGATTCCCCGCCCTTTCTTTAATTCTGCACGTCGCGCGTAAGAAAATACAATTTGCCAAGACATCGTCCTTCGGTTTGGAATTGAAATTTTATATTACTCAACTTAATCCTTTTATGACCGACGCCGCACTGGTTAGGCCACGGTAATGCTAGAGCTATTTTTTCAAAAGAAACGGTAATAGGAGAAAGGGAAAATGAACAGGACGTAATAACATGAACAACGATAGCCATTTGGTTGCAAGGAATATATAATGTTTGTCTTTCAGTTTTCGTGACGATTCTTATTCAACTAATTTATATTACTATTGGTCGCCCGTGGTTGAAATTCGACCATAATAATTAATTTAAATTATAAGTTTGAACATTGTTAAGGTTCTGCTGTCAAAGACTAATCTATCTATCTATATATATATAAGCAAGGTTTGTTTTCTTTGTCCGAGGTAAACTCGAAAACTACTGGACCGATCAGCATGAAACCACAACCATTCGACGCGGAATGAATCGTAGATAGTTATAGGCTGTATATTTTTCAAATTCTATGAGCCCCTTGCCATGTTTTCTCAATTTGTTTGTTTATTAATTTGTTTGCTCCCATAAAACAAAAGACAGGCATTTATCCTTGGTTCATTTGTTTTCTAGCTCATAAAAGAGGAACATGATTTAACATAACCTCTATGTTAGAAACAACTATAGTCATTTGTTCATGTTTACACTACCTTGTTTATGTGTACCTCAGAGGAAAAAATTAATTACGAACTTCACGTTGCCTAATTTTTTAGCTACTTAAATAGCGCTCTCCATGCGGATGATTTTCACTTATAACAAACCGTGATCCGTTTTAAAAATTCTATAATGTCATTCGCCCGGCGAAGCAGGCGGGAACGGCTAGTCTTCTATAATCACAGATTTCGCCATGGCTACACTGTTAATTTGACTTGAACAATAAACAAAAGAGTGGTAGTGTGTATAATGTTTTCTTTGTTGATTTAATGTATATTCTATGCATATTTTTTTTTTTTAATAGCATTCTGCACTTCGTCACTATATAAACTATAAGTTTGCGAAATTTCATACTCCTTCGTCCGGGCAATTTTCGTAAAAAGAGGTACAAGTTTTTGCTTCACCGATTAATATATAAATAACTAGACGGGCAAACCGTAGGAAGTGGCTCCATGTTGCGTAAATAAAAACTGAATTAGATTTTATATACAAATATACTTTTAGTTGTATTTGTATACTAAACCGCTTAAATATTCGATGCATAGTTTAGGAGTTAGTGGATATACAAACAGACAAACAGACGGGGAAGCGACCTTGTTTTATATCATTACGGAATGAATTTAATACACTGGCGACTTAGGAAGTATCTCGTATAGCGTGCGATCTGACCAGACAAATTGGGCGCATCCCGTTATTATTTTTTGGGAAATACTATTGCAGATCATGGGAATAAAGTCGCGGCCCGTGTGTAGGTTTCACTAGTCGGGATGGCACTAGCACCTTTAGTTAAAACTAGAACTGCTATTGCCACACCACAGTCTCAGATATCTGGTGTGGCCACTAAAACCCATGTTCGCGATGTTCCATCTGTCGCATTATGCCAGGGCTACCGACACGTGGCTTAGCCCCACGGCTAGCCCTAGCAGACGATGGCCCGTCGGCCTCATCGACTGCTGGGGGACTACTCGCATCCAATTTACCAGATGCAAGTAGATCAGCCAGTAAGAGTTGTATGTTGGTAATGGTTGTGAGGCCACGATCCTCTACAAAGAGCTCTCAAAATATGTAATTGACTTTCGATAACTAAAGTTAGACCCTATCTCGAACAACACCGATCCAATGAGGTATTGGAGGGATTAGAGAATGAGGAGATTGGGGGATTGCAGAATGATTTTGAATCACAGTTGGATCCGGTAGATGGCGTTGGAATTAGGTTATATATTTTATTTTTACAGGTCAGGACAACCTCTGCCGGGGGACCGCTAGTACAATAAACTCGATGTTTGATTGAAATGCAAAATTGTTTACTTTGGACAAATGTTTTGTTCTTAATAAACAAACTCTGTCGAAAATGCATTTTAAGTTAAATATTGAAACAATGTTTTTGGCAAATATCTAAAGTGCTAGTAGCACACTTTGGATGTTTGCCTTGTATGCAAATCAAACATCCCTAGGTATCTCATGTAATGATGGAATTTTAATAGCCTTTAAAGCTGGTAGGTCAATAAAGTAAGTAAACAATAAACCGTCTAGACATGATAGTGTCCATTTAGACAACTATTAAATCTAACAGCCCCTAAGAAACGGTATAGTTGCCTAAATCCAAGTAATTACTCCAATTATTATGATGAGTCGCTTTAACGTCGATTAAGGTGAACTGAGAGAAATAACTCAAATATTAGACCATGTTTTTCCTTCTCGTGCTTATACGCGCTTTTTCTAATGATTTTTGCTTGTTTCGCATAAAAGAGACGAAGAATTTTGGACTAAAGAAATGTACTATAATGACTGATATATTGCTTAAAAAGAACGTAATATTTTTCTATTACATAATGGAAAACATCGGCCTTTTTTTCTCAAATAAAATAAGTTATCGATGACTATAAGCAATTTATTGGAATGAATTTCAACAATTAATAATATGAAAACACTACAGTTGTAGAAAATATCCATATAATAATGAGAAATCTTAAAATCACACTCATCTTTTATAATCTGGGCTTAAAAATGTATGAAAGTGTGTTCGTCTCATTGTTATACAGAACAGCATAAATGTTGCCGCCATTATTACGAACGCGTCCCTAGTCCCTTCAAACGCCCAAAATGCTCCGTCTGCCGCTCCATAAGGCGACCGCGGTCGTTATGGTCCTGGCGAAAACGACACTACTGACGTCTTTAGCCGGGTACTCATTAGCGAGCTGTAACCGTAACTGTTGCATGTTATGTAACCAAAAATTATAGTGTGTACGTGGTATGAGAGCCTGCCGCGAGCTGTACGCGAACGGCACGCAGCGAGCCGATGGATGTCGGTTTTTGGCGCGAATCAAAGGAAGCTCGCAGTGCGTTCGTGGACGTCGAGAGCGAAGGTCGTTGCACACTGCGAACCTATAAGTATTCTTCTGCAGATGAGTGAGAATTGAATTTTTGTAATGCACACTGTTTTGTTGATTTTTTAAAAGAAAAAGTAGATTACTTCTTTCCCTTTATTCGGTGAGTCCATCATCTTCGTGGCCTTTTATAATTATCGAGTAAAGTTTTATAAGTTTATATGCTGCACACGCGAAAGACATTTCGTCCGACATCGCCAAGCTCCTAACGAACACTGTATCACTACGTCAGAGCCGGTTTGTCATTACGTTCACTGTAATATGGACATCGCGTACACACACTGTATCTGTTCGGTAAGTTACAGCCGACTGAATGAGTACGGTGGGCGTTCTTTGGACATATTCAGTTCGATGGACACGAAGACTACAATACGCGTACACACTAGAACCACGTTACTGTAACTATCCAGTTAAAGTTACAGTTCGCTAATGAGTACCCGGCTTTAATTTTCGACCAACAGTGCTCACAACGACCCATACCAAAAGGTGTGTCAAACTGTTTCACTTGAGTTTACGATTGTGACGCCGGCAAACAAGTGGAACAGGAAAAATCGCGGTCGTGAACGTGGTCGTTGTGAGTCTCTTATGGAACGTAGCCTATATCGCCTGTTTGAATAAACATAGTATACATACATACATAATATCACGCCTGTTTCTTATGGGGATAGGCAGAGACTGTGGATCTCTACTTGCGACGATCCTGACAACTTTCGCTTCGCTTACTTTCATTAAACTTTTGAGATATTTTTTTACCTGACCACTCTTTAACATTTCTGATATTTGATCACCATTATACCACCACACTATTCACAATACTGTCATACACCTGTTTTGTGAGTGTACTGTTATTCATTCACTTTCAAACTACCTTAACATTTCTTTTGCTATTCTTGTTATTACATCTTTTTCCATCCACAGACACACAATAAACATGGTATTGTTGCATGCTGACAAAGTGGATGCACACTACGTTTATTACCTTTCCCCGCATTTGGACTTCTTTTGTTTACTTTATGTTTAAAATTTTAAAATAAGAAAAACACTATATTGTTATTGTACTTGTTTTATGGCAGTCATTAGATAGGTGTGTCGAACTAATTCTTGGAAATGATTATTTTGAGTTGAGATATATTGTTTTTGTACAGGATGAAAGGAATTCCCGAACGGAGGGGTGAGTCAGTCAAGCTAGGATTACGATACGAACAAGATGTGTGTAGTAGATTCGATAAGCAATATAGTGACGGACTTTGTGCGTGTTATTGGATCGTGCAGTTTTTACTGGTTGCGTCCAGTTATATTTGTGTGGATGGTACAAAATATTAGGTGTGTGATGGATTTAATCGAGTACTTAATTATGTAAATATATTGATAATAAACATAATTTAGCAGTCTGTTTATCTGGACCAAAGATATGATGTCGTTAAATACAAAAACAAAGAAGAGAACGATTCTTCAAGTAGCATTGAGTCCATTATCTCAGTATTATATGAAGAGAGTCGACCCATTTCTACGATTTTTGTTATCGACAAGCGAGATACGCATTCGGGTCACAGCGAGCTCGGTTATCATCATTTTTTTGTTCTGCATTTATTATACCGATCCACACCTGTATGCGATTGTGGATATCGAATCTTGATTGTATTTCTGGGGTCGATTAATAGGATGTGTTCGATCTTTGCCTAATATGAAGTAAGTAGAAAATTTCTCTAACAATTTTGCTATCTACCCTATTTCCATGTGAGGTAACGGCCAATACACTACAGCGTAGGGCAGCCATTTTTTGACTCTCACCATTTGTATGTCAACTGTTTGAGGAGACATCGCACCGTGCGTTTATCTATATATTAATACGTGAAGCAAAAACTTTGTACCCCTTTTTACAAAAGTTGGCGGGGACGGAGGAGTATGAAATTTTGCATACTAATATAATAGTTATATATTATAGTTTATATAGAGAAGACAAGAGCTATGAATGTCAAAGAAGTAGGTGAGGTGTGTAAGAATAAATGGCGCTCTGTTGTTCGTGCCTACCCCGCAAGGGACCTGGCGTGAAGTTATGTATGTCTGTATGTAGAGAAGAAGCGCAGAATACTACTTTTAAAAAAACTCTATTAATATAATGAACCAATAAAAAAAACATTACAGACACTACCATATATTTGACACACACACATTAATTATTTGATAATCCTGCGTTTAGAAATCGGGTAAGTGTTTATGATTCCACGCACAAAGAATTTACTCGAATTTACTATATATCCTAAATTTAATGCAACAATCTATAAATCCGGTACTAGTTTTAAACTGCGTTCCGGTAGAATAAGTTCTTCTCCTCGACTCATACTTAAAACATTATATATCCGGCTAATTACGTGGGGAACAAATGTCTAGCCATGCCACCTCCGCCAGGTCCCGGTCGAAGGGAAGGCCAAGAAATGCTGGCTTGACGTCGTGAAGGATGACATGCGTGCCAATGGTCTCAAACGGGGATGCTGAAGACCGCGCGAAGTGGAGTAGAAAAAGTAGGAAAGCGGACCCTGGGCGTCGGAGTGAACGCTCCGAACGCAACCGGGATTTAACGCTCGGATGATGATGATGATGATATCCATCCACCTTAAAAATAACGAATGCAATATAAATCATCTATGTACTTAATTAATGCAACACCTACTTATATTATTTAAGAAATAAGTTTAATTATTATTAGTGGTCGCCCGTGGTTGAAATTCGCCAACAAAAATTAATTTAAATTATAAGTTCGAACATTATTAAGGTTCTGTTGTCAAAGACTTCTATAATCAAAGAAAGGCTACATAATTTGACTTCAACAATAAAGAAAAGAGTATATAGTTATATGCGTGTGTGTCAAATACATGGTAGTGTGTGCAATGTTTATATTGATTTAATATATTATTTTATGCATAATTAAAAAATAAAAATAGCATTCTGCACATACATACATACATACATAACTTCACGCCAGGTCCCTTGCGGGGTAGGCACGAACAACAGAGTGTACTACCTCTGCACACCTTCTCTATATAAACTATAAGTGTGCAAAATTTCATACTCCTCTGTCAGCGCAATTTTTGTAAAAAGGGGTACAAGTTTTTGCTCAATGCTGACTTTATTTCGTTGAATAAAAAATAAAGTAAATATAAACAATCATAACGATGTTTTTAGTGTCAATTAGTTTTAATAAGATCCGTCGAGCAGTTTTTCTGATATGGTGTATTTACGAATTTTTTGTAGCGTAATGACAAAAACATTCAACGTTCATCACGTCTACAGAAAGCCTTATTGTCCATAGACTAACAAGTACGTGATCAAATTATTTTTTTATATTTTCATCACGGTTCTGTGTCTACGAACTATATAGTTCTGTGTTCGTAGTGGATTGCTCTCCAGTAAATTAGCTTCGGTATGCTAGTGACGTGCCTTGAGAGCTTGATTACTGCTATACTTACCACAACAAAACAATATCGGTTGGATTCTTTTGAGTACGCTTTAATTGAGTAGGTTATTATGTTGTGGAGAATTTCTAACATTTAATTAAGTTTTGAGTTTGGAGCAGATTTCACTCGAGCACATCAGTTTCGGTGTGCTAGTGACGTGCATGATTACTGCTATAACAAATATAACAAAAAATATCAGACGGTTGCCGTTGGAAACACTAGTTGAGTACATTTTATTAAATGTATTTTTAATACAGGAGTTCAGCAGACAGGCAGACGGCCCACTTGATGGAAATCGGTTGATTACCATGGCCTATGGACATTTGCAACACCAAAGATGCTACAAATGCACTGCTGCTCTCTTAAGGGAGACTGGAACCTGGTCACTAATGCCACCGGAACACAACTCAAGGTTGTTATGGTGGCATACTGTAAACTAGGGTAGGTAGCCAATTAGTCGGGCAAATGCCTTACCACCAATCTTACATCCAATCTCAATATCCCTATTATCCCTATTAATATTATAAATGCGAAAGTAACTCTGTCTGTCTGTCTGTCTGTCTGTCTGTCTGTCTGTCTGTCTGTCTGTTCCGTTTTCACGTAAAAACTACTGGACCGATTTAGCTGAAACTCAGTATATATATATTTTCGATACCGAGGATGAACATAGGATACTTTTTATCCCGAAAAATGGGATAGTTTCCGGGATAAAATGATATTTGTCTGTTTGTTTGTTATGCATTTACGGAAAAACTACTGGACCGATTTGGCTGAAATTCGGCACGTATGTAAATTAAATACTGAGGATGGACAAGGGATAATTTTCATTTTGGCCTTTTTGGTAATTATGGCCTATTTGGTCATTTTGGCCTTTTTGGTAATTATGGCCTATTTGGTCATTTTGGCCTTTTTGGTCATTTTGGCCTATTTGGTAATTTTTCCTTTTTGGTCATTTTGGCCTTTTTGGTCATTTTGGCCTATTTGGTCATTTTGGCCTATTTGGTCATTTTGGTCTATTTGGTCATTTTGGCCTATTTGGTCATTTTGGCCTATTTGGTCATTTTGGCCTTTTTGATCATTTTGGCCTTTTTGGTCCTTTTGGCCTATTTGGTAATTTTTCCTTTTTGGTCATTTTGGCCTATTTGGTAATTTTTCCTTTTTGGTCATTTTGGCCTTTTTGATCATTTTGGCCTATTTGGTCATTTTGGCCTATTTGGTCATTTTGGCCTATTTGGTCATTTTGGCCTATTTGGTCATTTTGGCCTATTTGGTAATTTTTCCTTTTTGGTCATTTTGGCCTATTTGGTCATTTTGGCCTTTTTGGTCATTTTGGCCTTTTTGATCATTTTGGCCTATTTGGTCATTTTGGCCTATTTGGTCATTTTGGCCTATTTGGTCATTTTGGCCTATTTGGTCATTTTGGCCTTTTTGGTCATTTTGGCCTATTTGGTAATTTTTCCTTTTTGGTCATTTTGGCCTATTTGGTCATTTTGGCCTTTTTGGTCATTTTGGCCTTTTTGGTCCTTTTGGCCTATTTGGTAATTTTTCCTTTTTAGTCATTTTGGCCTTTTTGATCATTTTGGCCTTTTTGGTCATTTTGGCCTATTTGGTCATTTTGGCCTTTTTGATCATTTTGGCCTTTTTGATCATTTTGGCCTATTTGGTCCTTTAGGCCTATTTGGTCATTTTGGCCTATTAGGTCATTTTGGCTTATTTGGTCATTTTGGCCTATTTGGTCATTTTGGCCTTTTTGGTCATTTTGACCTATTTGGTCATTTTGGCCTTTTTGGTCATTTTGGCCTTTTTGGTCATTTTGGCCTTTTTGGTAATTTTGGTCTATTTGATCATTTTGGCCTTTTTGATCATTTTGGCCTATTTGGTAATTTTGGCCTATTTGGTAATTTTGGCCTATTTGGTAATTTTGGCCTATTTGGTTATTTTTGCCTATTCCGTCATTTTAGCCATGCCGGTCACTGTGGTCTTTTGGTCATTTAGACCATTTTGGCCTTTTTGGTCAAGTTTTGTAATTTATTTTGTTGACAGATAGACAGACGGGGATGGTATATATAATTAGGGATATAAAATGAAGTGAATCTTCCGTGGGCAAATACATAAAAATATTGTAATATAATATAACCTGTAGCACTTGCTCTTTAAACAAGAGACACGCACTGGAGGTTAACCCGCGGCGCAGCCGCGGGGTAAACTCTAGTATCTTATATATATAAAAATCTTGTGTCACGATGTATGTTGCCAATAAACTCCAAAACTACTGAACCGATTTCAATCTAATTTGCACACCGTGTGCAGTTTGATTCAACTTAAAAGATAGGATAGCTTACATCTCAATAGACCCTGTAGATGGCGCTGCAATCGGGTTCTAAATTTTATTTCTTTAGGGCAGGACAACGTCTGCCGGGGCAGCTAGTAATAATATATTATTTTTTATTAAATACGCTTTACTTTCCAGAATTTAATACTTATAGGTATATATAAAACATACATAGAAGAAGATAGGTAAGTAGAGCGGCCTAGAATTATTTAAAAAATAAAAAATATTTGTGGCCAGTTCCTGTGTCTTACCGACCGTTCATTTTCCTTACTATCGGTTAAACTTTGATACAATTTCCATACAATGTCAAAATTCAACCGATGCTAGGGAAAGTGGATGAAAGTAAGATTATAGGAACCAGCCATAAGGCTACATTATTCGTGGATAGTTCTAGAGAGACTGAAGGTCACAATTACTTTTGTTTAATACTAATTAAACCTAAATTCGTGGTTAGTTTTTGTGGGCAATCCTAAGTCGGACGTTTGTTTGGTTAAGGAGAAATTGAAATTGAATTCTCCTTAGTTAAAAACGATAACACATATAATATTTTCTTATGTTTTCGCGATATATGTAGATAGATGTATACATAATAAAACTACGTTTTAACGGTTATTCCGACGTTTCAGCCGCTTTTCAGTTGCCGTGATCACGGAATATAAATAATAACCGAAATCAAATAAATTACCGCGCTTAAAACCCTTAAAACGTAGTTTTATTATGGTAATGCATATTTTCTTACAACACAAGGAACGAAGCTTAAAACGGGCAAAGCCTATATAAAATTCTTGCTATTTTAATACAACACAGTAACTCAGCATAATTAATTAAATTTTAGACTAACATGTAATGTAAATGTTCACTTTGTAAAATTAAAATTACAATTTATTTTAAATCAATTTATCATTGATCCGTTGTAAACGGGACACACGATAAGTTTTAATTTGTTGATCTTAAATTACATTACCACAGTCGACGCTGCGTTAGTGATGTCATTTTGGCTGCAACTCGCGCTGCTTGAGTGATATAGCTTGAGGTAAATACAAGGAAATAAATTGGTTTTATTAAGAGCATTATAACCAATTAAAGCAATTTATCACCTGGTCTTAGGATAACTATTTTCAAACGCCATCGCTTCTTTGCTTCAATAACGTGGTATCTTGAAAAACCCAAATTTACAGTACGCCACTTTTAAAATTTCATAAAAAGATTTTACCCAAACATATTTTACACTTTTTTTGTATATTTTTTTTGTACATTTAGTATCAATTTACTAAGCTTTTTGAAATATATGAGAAAGTTGTGATAATATGATACATTTAGCAAAATATAGTGAGTGAGTGAAATAAGTGAGTATTGGGATATGTCACGTTATTGAAGCAAAGAAGCGATATATCTATATATATATATAAGCAAAGTTTGTTTTCTTTGTCCGAGGTAAACTCGAAAACTACTGGACCGATCAGCATGAAACCACAACCATTCGACGCGGAATTAATCGTAGATGGTTATAGGCTATATATTTTCCATGTTTTCTCAATTTGTTTGTTTGTTTGTCATTCGCCGGGCGAAGCGGGCGGGAACGGCTAGTTATTGTATAATTCTAGTTGCCCAGAGCTATTGCCACTATTCACAAGTGACTCATACCTTCATTTCGTAACACAAATAGGTATCAGCGAAAACAACTGAATAAACATGAATATGTTAACATAACACGGGGTTTCTTTTTTACAACAGCCTGTCTCTATCTCTCTCTCTCTCTTTTCTTTCATCATATCCCAATTAATTGGGGTCGGCATAATATGCCGTTTCCTTCCACACTCCTCTATTATGGCATACATCTTCTGTCATTTACTCTTGAGTCCATCTCCTGCGGCGCACTACATCGGTAGCGAGGACCAGGCGCGGGATACGTCCCGTAGGCCCCAAGCGTGCCGACGGTGGCCGCACAGGCCTTGGCGCAGACGGGCGGCGCTGGCTCCTCCTCGTCTTCGCTCGATGTCCCGGTGGTCGTTGACGTCACTTTGTTTCATTTCGTCATACGACGCTGATAAACGTAGAACACGGAGAGGCGGACACAGTGACACAGTTGATAGTGGTGTGCGCAATTTTGTCGTGCTGCAATCTCGTTTGTCTCCTTATTGCTTCGTGTTACTGCTTTTGTGCCTTTCTAAATTGTGTAGAATTTTTCATTTTCGTCCGGATGAATGACATTACACATGTCATACTAATAAATTTCTCTCTGTTGAAGATTAATTAAGGAGATTTACAACAGTCTGTTTACTAGTTTTAACTGTTGCCAAAAATTTATGTTTTTTATTTAACAGCATCTACGTTTTAAAATTAAAGAATAAAATGCCATTTTTATTTTTGGTAAGGGGGGCGAAAGGTGATTCTTGCACTCGGCGCGCAATATGTTTAAGCTGGCCCTGTATTTACGCATGCACGAGGCGTGACAAGGCCGTGCAACACAATAAAACAACTATTTGTATAACTACCGTGTTTTGACGCAATACATTATTTGATTCAATTTTACTGGTTATCATCTTAAATATTTCCTAAGATAACGGCTTTAGGTAAAATAAATTATTGTATTTGCTAGGTTATGATCCAGTAAGTAACACTCAGATATATCGTGTAGCCTTCCGAATGTTTCCAAAATGCCTAGGGAACCAAATTTTATTAATGTCTCCGAGTGAGATGTAACTTGCAAAATATACGGGTGGAAGGGTAATAATAATTAATTTATCAATGATTAAACAATAATTATTTATTTATTTCAGAAATATACATATTGTGCAGTTTTATATTATAAACTAGGTGACCGGCAGACGACGTCCTGCCCGGAAACGCTTCAATCGATATACAGACAGCAGCGCCACCTACCGGGTCCAATTGTGAACCAACTGGGAAACCTTCTTTGGCTCATGCACAACAACTTTTCTAAGATCATCACATGATCAAATGAATAGTTTACGATTCTATAAAGGACACACAAACAATATATTTTTTTTATATAAATTATTTCACTGATAGCAAATTTTAAATTTCAAATTAGTTAACGGCACAACAATTAATTAATTAAACAAATACTAGGACATTACGCCCGCGACACTATAATGATTATTAATGTTTCTACTCCACGGCGTCAAAGGGACATGATGGACCAAATGATTTCAATTATGGACTCTGACCGGGCCGCAGAAAACAAACTCATGCATTTAAATGTGTGCAACATTTACGTAGCGTTGGCGAGCCCCATCGCCACTGTTATGTAAATGGTTATAGTGCGAGCGGGGGTACGCACTTATGGATTGGAAGAAAACACCAGTTTTTAACTAAACGCTTTTATTGACTTACTCAGCCGCATTATAATACCTCTCTGCAGGGCTGCCCCTATACGCACGACTAGCAATGCACAGTCCCGACACAAGGTCTCATTCACAATACCGTCGCCAATATTGCGTAGACTTCCTCTTGCTACTGCGGTGATCACCTCTGATATTGCCGCGTGCAGCTCGCTTCCGGTTCGTCTCTCGTACTACGCTACACTCCTCCTTCACTTAACTGACCACTCAACGTTCATAAAACACCACTATACTCGTCAATGTCTTCTTTTGAACTCTTCTTCCAACTCTTTCGTATCGCACTTGCCGCTTCACTGACTTGAACTGAACTCAACTCTAAACTGCCCGGTAGGCGTACCTTGCGCTGTTTGTATGCCCGGATGAGTTTTCTACAATCCAACTATCTAACTCCGTCTCTTCCTTCCCAAACCTTCTGTTCGGGAACTTTCGTTTATACATTTACCCCTTTCTAACATCTATCTATCTCTGTCCTCGTTCATCGTCTATCCCTTTCTAAATATCTCCGTTCTTGTCTTTCCTTTTACAATGTTCTAGTTTATTCTAAAAGTTCTAAAACTAACTAGATGGTTCCACCATCATTCGCCACAATAATAAAGATTCAGAGTTTATCAGTTCTATAGGAAATCTCTAATGTAAAGAAAACAGGGGGAACACACACAAACACGCAGATGCACGCATACACACGCACACGTACACTCACGCACATGCACACAGTTAAAACTATATAATAACTGTAAAGAGCTTGGATTGTCAGAAATATCAAAAAAATAATTTTACACACCGCCTAATGATGCGGTGTGTAAAATTATGTATGTAAATTAATTAATTAATTATGTAAACTTTCGTGTATGTTTAAGTAAGGTTTATTGGGAATATACCTAAATCGCATACTTCGCAAGTTTCCGTGTAACAAATATCTGCCCTTTCCAATACTTTATGAGTTTGACACCTTTCGATTCTTTGATATATTGTTACGAGTTCGTGTAAACAATGTTAGTAGATTAAGTAAGAAGACGTAAATATTTTTGTATATACTAACATATAATAAGGCTGTCATTTGATACGCTTTCATTCATTAGAAGTTTGACATGAACTACTAATATAATTGCTTGACCTTTTCATCGTATTACTTACTGATATTGGTACTTCGATATTTGCAAGAACATTAAATATATTTTGTGGTTTATAAACAAGGTAAAGTCTACCGCGATGTAATCAGACAAATGAGATTGAACTATATACATTGGGGGTTTTTAACAAACAATTAATCTAAAATACCCTTAACAAGTAATCTTAAGAGTCTTAAGACTAGTTTTCGTTTTAGATTTTTACAGCATTTTATACACTTCATATTTGAAAAGTTAGACACACATATGAATACAGAAGATAATATATCTGCATTATACTACTGATTAATAAAACTTGTTTGAGATTTTTTTATGTTTGCCAGTAGGCAAACTGTGGCTACCGTCGCCCATGGACATCTGCATCACAAGGAAGCCGATGTATTTGCCTACCTCGTTGATACTAGATGTCTGTTCACGCCCTTTTCATATTGTAGTGCTCTGGGAAAACCGCGAGAGTTCATTCATTGGGACACATAATGGCATGCAGGAGCGTCCGCCACGTACCTTGGAGGACTTCCAAGTGTTTAGAAATCTATATGATTTTTCAAGAATACGATTATCTATCTCATATATAAAATTCTCGTGTCGCGGTGAGAATTTTCTTGGGAGAGGTTAACACTGGCCAGGTCGAAAAAAAGTTCATACCAATGTGAAATTTTCACTGATCGATAAAATCTTTAGTAAAACAATTTTAATTTTGTATGCCTTAGTAACATTACTAATATAGAGTTTTAAATTAATAAAAAATCCATTACCCTGCTGAAAGAACCACTGAGTTTGTATTTAGTAAAATAACCTGTCCGAATGCAAGTATGATAATATTTATAACGGTGCTCCGCTATATACTCGTATATTTATCTGCTGTAGCAAGTATATAAACATTTGTATTATTAGGGTACCTACTCTGTACCAATTAAACATTTTTTCTCTCTTTGTTTTATAAAAGACTTATATAAATATGCTTTTTCATCAAATACTTTGTGGGAGAAATTACTAAAAAAAAATTAAAACCAGTATTTCCTGTATGCTTTTAAGAACCGTAATTAATTAATTCCTCATCATCATCCGAGCGTTAAATCCCGGTTGCTTTCGGAGAGTTCGCTTCGACACCCAGGGTCCGCCTACTTTTTTACTCCACTTCGCGCGGGCTTCGGCGTCCTTTGAATTGAGACCATTGGTGCATATCATCCTTTACAACCTCCAGCGTTTCTTGAACCTACCTCTTCGACCGGGACCTGGCGGAGGTGGCGTGGAGACATTTGTTCTCCACGCAACTAGCCTGTCTCCGTATAACGTGGCCATTCCATCGTAAGCGACTTTCTTGCAGTTGCAGACATATTCAAATTGTAATACCATGATGTTGGCTAGCTTACTGTGCCGCAATTATATTATTTAATTTCCAAACGTTTTTCTCCGAAATCAAGTAAATTATTGATTTCCATAAAATAACAATTCCATGAAATTTGAGATATAAGTTTTATTTCTTTGATTTGTTGGTGAATAAGTAATGTCAATAAGATTTACTTAAATGTTTTAATTAAAGAATCCAATGAAGTCTGAAGCTCGTAAGGAGCTAATGAATAATTATTTATTAGTTCAAACAAATAAATCATTGGAAAGATCGTCTTTAGGATAATTTGGATTTTTGTTTTAACTACTTTGAACTGCGTTTGTGTGTGTGTTTCCATACGAATGGTAAAGCTATAATTTTGTAGCTACATGTATCTATATCTCATGAAGACCACGGGCCATAAAGATGGGCCATTTGGATGGCTTGCATGGAGCCATGGGAAGGCCAACACGTAGAGCCCCTTGACAAATTTAATGTAAATTTGTTGTGACACTGACCGGTGATTATCTCTGTCTACATCATATAAAATACTAGCTTCTGCCCGCGACTTTTTCCTCGATAAATGGGCTATCGAAGACTGAAATAATTTTTTAGTAGTCCCTGAGATTAGCACGTTCAATCAAACAAACAAATTTTTCAGTTTTATATTTTAGTATAAGATTATTAACTGTTGTTAAGGTTTTATTTTATAATTTCATAATTAATTAATTTAATTCATTTTTGACAGAAACCAAATATTTCATTTTTTTAATCTCCATATTTTGCCATAGGCAGGGTATGCCTATGGCGGCATACCCTAGACATAACCTTGAGTTATGTTCCGGCATTAATAAGCAGGTTCCAGTCTCCCTTAAAAGAGCATCAGCGCATTTGTAGCACCTTTGGTGTTGTAGATGTCCATAGGCGATGGTAACCCATCTCTATCAAGTGGGTCGTCTGCCTGTTTGCTGAACTCCTGCAATAAAAAAACGTAATAAAGGCAATATGTAATAAAATAGCTATACTTTCAGATTCAATACTTTTGATAACGTGGATCAACATGGAAACAATATATTATATCACAAACGGCATCAAAATATGCTTTCCTAAAACTGAGATAGCAATTATCTCTTATCAGAGTTTTCCCACTTTTAGATAACAATTGTTTGCATCCTGCACTTTATTGCAAATACCGTTTATATCCATATTAAGCTGAGGTATTTACGATTTTATATAAACATTTAAGATAAAAAAGTATCATAAATTCTTCTAAATGGTGCAACAGAAGTTTTAGTGTAGTGGAGAGTGACATCAACTAAACACTTGTTATCATCGGGTGATAGATGAGCGAAGAATTATGCGTACTTAGGGCTCAACGAATTTCTAGCTAAACCTACCTACGTTTCTCCAGGAGGATTCTAAGGCTCAGTCGATCCCGGCTCAGACTTGTTATGAGTGCAGCCACTGGAAATGGCAATTTTAACAGGCATTTATTTATAGTTCCAGTTTCTTTTGCAGCACCTTTGGTGTTGCAAATGTCCATAGGCCATGGTAACTGCTTTCCATCAAGTTGGCCGTCTGCCTGTTTGCTGAACTCATGGAATAAAATAAAACAAAATACATCTTTTCAATATTGGTGTCACCGGCAGCCCCTTGTGAAGTCTGCTTGGTGGCACTATAAACAGTCGCCCATGTCTTGCTTAGAAGTAGAGAAGTGGCCCAATAGGGGGAAGTATCTGGGTGCCCCAGATTGATTCCAAGAAGTTTTCAGTGATGTTAAGAAACTGGAGCTGGGTTCGGTGGAATAACCCCGCAATCATCCTTGCACGCATAAAAAGCGCTACATTGTGGAGTTGCGGAAATTGCCCGCTTGCAGAAGAAGAAATGGGTACCTCTGACTGGGGTGGTAATAGCACTTTTCGGGGGCTCTAGTGCCACCCCAACATGACGAATCTCACACGCCTCCGCTGCGTTTCCTCCGCGATTGTTGGTCCTCAGGTGGATTTCCTTTCGTTAAAAAGATACTTATGGTGACAGAAGGATGATAAAGGTCGCAGAGTCGGTAAATGCTATCACCCACATTACAAAACTGATATATGAATATCACATTGTTTATTATATATTGAAAGTTACCTGTTTTAAGAAATAACACATAGTTGTACCGTATCTTGTTAAATTTTTGCGACTAGTACACGCAATAAAACTCTATGATTACGGCTACTGAAAAGTGTCCGAAACGTCGGAATAAAAATCAAATGAAATATCGCCCGTAAAACCGTTAAAACGTAGTTTATTAAACAATTATACCTTTAAATTATCCATAATATAACATTGGAATACTAGCATCCATATTTATAGTAGATTATATTTTTTAAAGATTAAATTAAAATTCCGTAAAATTAAAGAATGACAACAAATACTATTACAGGAAATTAAGGATAAGCAGCTAATTAATGAAATTTTAAGGTAATTAAAAGATTCCCGCTTTCAGAGGTCATTCATTTTTATAAGAAAAAATAAAACGACCTTCTTAATCTTTGAAAAATTATCAACTAATTAGTGAAATTACATTACATATTATTACATTTCTATACTGATAAAGAAAATTCTAAATTCTCTGAATTCTCTAAAGGTCTCTGATTTAATTAAAATTAAATGCATATAAATTAAGTCAGAACAGAATTATTGACTGTGCATGTCGGTTTAAACATTTTTCTCGAATATTGAACAATTCAAGGTATTGCCACGAAAATTATTGAGTATAAAACAAGACTTTAAAATTACATTTTCACGTTTTCCATTTCATATCTGGCATATAAATCATTCAAATTTTAGCCAAAACTGCAGAATTTTTGACTGTGTGCACATGCGGTTTGAACTTTTTTCTCGAATAGGCTCTGAAGCAGCTCAACGGATTACAATGAAAATTATAGAGCTTAAAACAAGCCTTTAAATTTACATATTCAAGTTTGTTCTATTTTATATCTGGCAAATAATTCCTAAGATTTAGTATCTATAAATATTTATCATCAACTTGACGTGTTTGTCGTGCACAAGTCCCCTAAAATAAAATAACGTGTATAGATAGATAACACTTTATTGCTCACCAAATATACAATTTCAAAATACACAATAATTACAATAGTCATGGTAGAAACAAAAGGCGGCCTTATCGCTGAAAGCAATCTCTTCCAGGCAACCTAACTTAAGGAATAATTTAATCTAATCTGGTGATGTAGGTGGTGCAGATCATTAAATATCAAATATCATAAATAAACATACTTAAACTACATAATTTATAAATTAAATATATACATACATATACACAAATATATTAATAGTTATAATATAAGAATTAGGCATAGGTAATTATTTAAGGAAATGTAGTGTTTTCTGAGTGCGTTCTTAAATGTAGGCGATGTTTTGACCTCTCTGACAGTAAGAGGCAGCGCATTCCAAAGTTTGACAGCCTGCACTGTGTATACTTATTTACGAAATAAAAATGTTGGTCATACCACATGCAAAGTATTATTATTTTAGCTAATAATAGCCCCTGTGGTCCAGTATTGCTAGCCTTTGCTCGTGTAGCTCATGAAAATTTTAGAATAATAATAAGATAATCGGTAGACATTCTTAAGCGCCAAACGAAGCAAGACACACAATATTCAACGGCCTGCTCTTGGGCTAATCCCAGATACCCAGACCATAGTAAATAACGGAAAATCGTTTCCAAAATTTACCATGCCAGGGATTGAACCTTAACCTCTGCGTTGCATTGAGATAGGCCGGTAAAGGTTTTTGCGCTCAACCACCAGGCCGTAAATAGAATGAACTTCGATTCTTTGGCAAAGCCGGCCATTCGTAACACATCTGGGGAAAATGGAAAGGACACTGTCATCTCAATCGCAGGTTTGCCTCGTTTCGGTATTCTGTTAATTACAATGGCGCGCCCGTGGCACCCCACTCTATCCTTATAAATATTTATAAGTGAAAACTCGCGAAATAAATGTTTAATTTTTTTGTATCTTTTCAAAGGAATAATATTATTATTCGTTTTGGCTAATGCTATTTCTACCAGCGTAAATTGTATTTTTTTATTACTAATACTCTGGCTACGATATCGAGAAGATATTGTGGATTTACTAGAATACGAACTTTGGATACTACAGCAATGGAATCGTACTTTGAATATGTTCACAACGCTACGGCATTGATACAGAATTGAACTCCTGATGTTGTAATATAAATGTCTATAGGCTACGGTAACTTTTATCTGGCGAGCCGTCAGCCTGTGTAAAATGAAATAAAAAACGATGTTTTGTATGTCTGGAAGCGGACCTAGAGTCATTATTTATAGATAGATTATCCATAACACAAGCGTAACCTTCCTATTTTTAACCGACTTCATAAAAGGAGGAGGTTCTCAATTCGTCGGAATCTTTTTTTTATGTATGTTCACCGACTACTCCGAGATTTATGATCCAATTTACGTGATTCTTTTTTTGTTCGACGCGGAATGGCAGTTCCATTTGGTCCCAAAAATTTGATAGTTTGGCCCAGTAGTTTTAATTTTATGATTCTGCGCGGTACCTTTGGTAGGCGTACACTAAAAGTATCAAATAAATAAAAAAACTTCGTTAAAAAACCGACTTCAAAAAAGAAATGGTATAAAATAACTTATTTCTAAAGCTATTATTAATATATATTATCTAAAACATCTTGAAGTCGGTGCAAAGTAAAACATAAAAATACTATATTTTGAAAATTATTAAGCACCGACTTTAAGATGTTTAAGATAATATATGTTAATAATAATAGCTTTAGAAATAAGTTATTTTATACTTTTTAGTTTTTGAAGTCGGTTTTAATAATATAAGGCACTCAGTGAATGTCAGCATATCATCAATATAACGAGCTAACCCGTCATTAGTAAAAAGGTACTAATTATGCTGAACACATTTCATTGAATCGTGCCAGCATCAAATCCTCAACTGTACCATTTAACTTCACATCAACAGATAGCAAAATAATCCTGTAATACCATGAGCTCGAGATACGTTATCAAAGTCTGGGTTTAATGTTATTTGGTGGCAACGGTTTCTTTGGTAAACATGTTTTTTATGCCTACTTACGTCAGAGTAATTTTTACTAAATATAATATTTATTATTTGCAAGGTATTTGCAAGTTGTCATAGGCCGGCAACGCGTGGCAACGCCCCTGGTGTTGCAAACTTCCATATGCCACGGTAACTATCTTCCATCAAGTGGCCGTCAAAAAGGGTATATATTATTAATGCCTATATTTATGTCGAGAACTTTCCATTCAGGGAAAAAGAATCACAATATAAATAAATCTAACTCTGAGCAGCTCCTAAGTCCTGCATGACTGATGTTGGGTTCCTATATCTTAGACAAGGTTCCTAAACCAGAATAAGGAAGCCGCAGTAGCAGCTAGCCGAACGGTGGAAGCAGCGCCGGAGGCCACCGCAAGACTCGACAAGAACTGAGCACGTGGCGAAAAGAAGCCAGGGGCGGGTGGCAGCGGGCGTCGAGGCCTCTGGGACTAGACAGGCCTCCGCCAGTACCAATGCCGCAAGAGGGCGCGAGTGGTCGCCGCGCGACCCTCTGAGCCGGAGTAATCCGGCTCACATAGGAGAGTGCGTATAGATGGCCACCGCCTGCCAGGGTTGCGGGTAATGCTACCGCGAATACCGTGACCCCGGTCTCAGGCGGGAGAAGGCACCCAAGGGGTTTTAGTGGGTATACTTGCACTCACATACTCGCGACTGATGGTGCAACAATGCATTTTGCCCCTTGTAAAAAAAATATGGTGTGCGTCTCGGGAGAGACAGAAGTTATAACTTAAACTAATCTAACGTGAGAGAAAGGAAGCCAGACATACTGGCGCCGTAACGCGTTACGTAACGAAGCGGTTCACCCTCTCATTACAAGTTATCACTTCAAAAGGTGACGTTCCTAAATTTTCTTAAACGAGATAGGAAACTAAACAACTTTGATTTAAGTAATAAATATTATTAACTAACAGTTAAAAATATTTTTCTGTATAACAGTTTGTGTGATTTGTGACTGTGACTTGTTTGAAAAGATGACATAATATGCTCGCGGAACGTTAAATACATCAATTTGGAAACTGGCCAACCTTTTCATATCACGACTGTACAATATATACGTTCCTACCATCTTTTACCTACAAAGACCCAGTAGGTTCGGAGAAAAAAGTCTTTAACTTTCACAGATAGACTGACGAACGGAAATAACGATTTATAACGCGGAAACTTTTATAGAATCGTTCCGAAGTAGGTTAAGAACCAAAATGAAATTATTTATTAATTTTCAAATTGTTAAGTTCTTGTGCATTTTAGTTTTTTTTTTTATTGTACTGAAAGATATATTAATATTACAATCTAATGTAAAAAGACTAATAAGTAATTTAAATATAACCTAAATTATCTAAAAACTTCTTATTGCCTCTATTGATGGGAGGACACTTACTTCATGTGTTTTTTAATAAGTTAGCACAGAACACTACACTTTAATTTTCTTTATAGTACTAGTTCAAACAGTATTGTCCTTTTGAGCCTTCTTATATCTTATATCCGTGTTGTCAAGGAGCTGGATATTAGTTTCATATATAATACATATTCATACGTATAAACATCGAAGCAATCATGCTTATTATTATTCGGTACATCATTTCTTAGCTGTAATATATTGTGTTATTATTATAAGAAATTGTTCCCTTGCCAAAATGAAACAGATCTTTGAGAGTGTAAATGACAGGGCATTTAATAAGAGGATATTAAATCGTACCTCTTCGTAATTACGTGAGAATAGCGGATCCTGTAAATGTGTTTGAATATATAATGTTGCTTACGAACTGTTTATTCTTTTGTAATATCCGGGAGCCGGAGGTAAGTGGTGCAAAAACAATAGGTTTTCTTATATTTGTTTGAGAGTTATAATATAAATAACTGGCGTTGGAGACCTTAAGGTGATTAAGCAAGTGTTATATTGATATTTACGACAGGATTTGGGTTCGCACATCTATAATATTGTTGCGAGTCCTTGCGACTAATCCTTTGCAGGTGTCTTATTACTTCTTTGAATTTGAGTGATCTATTGTTGGCGCTAATCTCTTTGTTTACTCTGCAGCGAGTTGACATAAGACCTTTCAAACTATTTCAAGCAAATTCTTCGAAGCTATAGATCTGACATGCTTATAATTCAAAGGAATGGTTGGCGTGTTGCTAGGAGGCTATGTTTAATTTGCAAATGGAGAGTGTTGGATAAGTTGCATTAGCTGTCAGGTTTCAGTCTCCCTTAAGAGAGCAGCATTTGTAACACCTTTGGTGTTGCAAATGTGCATAGGCGATGGTAATCACTTTTTATCAGATGGGCCGTCAGCTGAAAACATGCAAAATACAATGTGTTAACATATATATAAATATTTATTTTCCTCATTACAACACCAGCGAAGAGTTCTATCTCCCCCACGACACATGTGGAACGAAATATCGATAATTTCCGGTAGTAATATATTTCCATCGCCACCCTAAAAGGGTAATAAAAACAAATGTATATGAGTGTTGTTGGCAGCCAAATTCTTGTTTACTATAATATTTTTACTAACGTTCGACCGCCGTAGGCTAGTTAGGCGTTGGGAAGATCCATTGGCTGTTATTAACGCTGCCGACAAACTGCGCTGCAGTTTGGCAATGTAATTTTTTGTATGATGTAACTTTTTTTTTTCAAAAACGTAATTAGTTTTCCTCTGCGCTACATATAGGGTCACTTGAAAAGGGCGTTTTAAAATTCTTTCGGGGTCGGCAACTCGTTGGTAACGCCCTTGATGTTGCAATACCATAGGTGGCGATATCCACTTTCGAGCGGGCCTTGCAATATATTCAATGTATAAGTCGTGCGCAGAAGGTTTTCCGTTGATCACCCCTCCCGCTTGCTACGACTGGGAACGGTGATTGTCTAAGTAGTACTAAGAACTGGACGGCTGCGGGTCGCGGTTGTAGAAAGCGGGGTAATTATCGGCAATACCTGCGCACGAATTATGCGATTCCATTGCGCTAGCGTCAAAAAATCGTATTTTACTAAATCCACAATACCTTCTCAATATCGTGGCGGAATAATAGTAACAAAATAGCATTACCATTAATTAGCACAGATATGTGGTAATGGTAATATTTTTTTTACTTCGGGTAATGCCATAGTTTAGTTATTAGTTTCTTGCTCCACAATTATAGATGTTTTTCGTTTATGATTCTCCTTTTAAACTTAATTTAAACATTCACTACAAATATGTACCCTAGTTTTTGATATTACAGCTGTTAGCCTCCTACAATAAAATCATATATAATATTATATTTGAATTGCGCTGCAGTCACGTTACCTAAAACGTGATTTTCCCAGGATAAACTCATCAGATCCTGGTGACAATGGAACCAATTTAATACTCTTTCGAGTAGGAGGTACCTAAACAATTTTTTTGAAAATCGGTTCAAAATTGACGGAGAGATAGAGTAAAGAACTTGCAAAGAAAAAATGCAGATCTATTTATTTTCTATCCCATGACAATACTTTATCTGGATAAAAAGTTGCCCCTTTCGTTTACGCTTGACGATTGAATATTTAATAAGGGCCGATGGAGTCCATCAATTAAGGCGGGAACAATAACTAACGTAACTCACTGTCGCATTTATAATATAAAGTTAGGATTACATAAATGGCCATAATGCATCATTGTTATCATCAGCCTCATAAAGGCAGTACTTAGTCATACCTCATTACGCAGTGATAGCCAATCATAAATCTCTGGGATCGCTTCAATCCTCTGCTTTTATCGCAGGAAGGGCTATTAACCGGCATTTATCTAAATCCCTTATCGGATGGTTCGTATGATTTGTACCATGCAATTTGTCGAACCGGGCCGTTCACTATGATCACAACTGGAATATATAGTTATGTAACATGCATATAGAAATCCGACATCTTTCATTCATAACAAAGTTGCACGTCAATTTTTACATTACATATTATGGTCACAAATGAGCACATAAGGAAGGATCTTTGAAAGTTGCACCCGTGATATATTTATAGCGAAATGTGCAGTATTGTCCCGCCACGCTTGTCCAAGGATTGGCATGTTTGATACATCGGTTATCTCGATGTTCAGGTTTCATCACGATGCTTAGTTTTCATTTAATTAGGCAGTTTCTATATTTATTGATTGGTTCTACTATTGATATAGATTTCAACTATAAACGGACATGAAGGAAAAATAAATTTCTGTCTTTTCTATTGGGTATGGAACCCTAAAAGAGTTTCAAGTATATTGTGTAAAGCCGTTATTTCCTTTTACAGGTGCTTCGGATCTTCTATTCTGCGGACTTTCTTCTGATAGAAACACTTGAATGAAATCTATAAAAGTAAGTGAAATTTTAGCACTCCATTTTTCAATGAACGCTACTAACGTATCATCTGTATATTTTGGACATGTATGTAAAAACTTTTTCCTCTGAAAATGCAAAATTTCTCATTCATAGAATACAGCCTATATATAATTCATGGTCGAAAAAATAAACAAATGGACAGACATACCTACACATTATTAATACCTACATATGACTAAATTACTTGACCTCACTTACTGAGTGACATATCAACGCAAAGCCCCGAACTACTGGGGTCACGACCGTGATAATTTTAATGCTGGTTCATTCCATATTGTAGGTGGACAGTAAACAGACGGTACGGTAATTGCACGACTGGATGGCTACCACCCCTGGTCTAGAATATACCGCCATAACAACCTTGAGTTGTGTTCCGGCATTAGTGACCAGATTCCAGTGTCCCTTAAGAGAGCAGCAGTGCATTTGTAGCACCAGCGTTACAAATGACCATAGGCGATGGTAACTGCTTTACATCAAGTAGGCCGTTTGCCTGTCTACTTAGCACCTGTAAATTTTAAAAAAAACATGAATTTTAAAAAAGGGGATGAAAGGTTGTATGTAAATCCGTCATTTTCAAAGGAGCACGAAATTATATGTCAAAAGTAAATGCGCGAATTTATCGGCGTTTTTGGAAATTCTACCCCTAAGGTGGTGAAAAAGGGGCTGCCTTTTAATTTTTTTCACAACTCAAACAGCGATTGTCATCAATCTACGTAAGCGAAGACGCAGGCAACAACAAGTAATATATTAACCAAGCTTGGCAAATTACACTTGCGTTATGAATAATATACAAACGACAACTTTAGGGTCGGTCCTTAATACCCCGACTAGAGTAAATAGCTGAACGTTCAAACCCGGAAGGTCTGTGTTGTGGCAAACTATGGGTGCTTAATGCCTAATACACTACACCAGAGATTGTATATATAACATATATATCCAACAGTAAATACATCACATCGAGCCTTTACTGCCATTATATCGTAAGCATTTGGACCTAAAATTTGGACCAAAATTTTGGTTGCAAAATGTATTTTAAATTATTATTTTGATTCAAAACTTTCAGTGTTTATTGCAGCAAGGTCTAATCTAACTTAAACGGAAGGTTTTAAAACAAAATAATTGGTTCAAATACTTTTTCCATCGAAAAACTATCCGCGCAGGAACGGAGAAAGAATACAATTTCCTACGGCTTGTTGTAAGAGGCGACAAAACAACCCACAGTCAAGTGGTTATTGTTTCGTATATTTTCAAGTCATTTTTTAGTCATTACCTTTGAATGCCCTGCGTTCCCCCGAGATAGCTATAGTCCAGAAATGAACATTGGAATACCAGGCACAACTACTGAAATTTATGGGCAAAAAAACTCATTGGGGGTTTTATCACCTTTTGTGAAAGAATTGCAACTAAAGTTATAAATTGAAATAAAAAGATATCGAAGGCTATTTAGTTAATATATATAAACGTACTACACATTTTTCATTTAACTTTTTGCCGTAACTCTGGTCGTTTAGCTAAAAAATACAAAAATTGAACTTCAAAGCTTTGTAAAACATCAAATATTGCAGATAAATATTTAACTCACTGAACCTTTTTGTATTAAATTTAATACTAAGAAAGACCCAAACATTTATTTTTTTGAAAAATAATTTTAACACAGCTCGCAAGACAAAAAAGTATTAAAAAGCCCTGTTTTCTATGTTACATGTTTAGACGGCAAAACTTAAAGCTCCATGGAGAACCTCTTAACATTGGAATTTATTAGCTCTACTATTAATAGGAGCTTTATTTGGGTATTTCCTAAAATATTTTCGGGTGAGAGCGAAAAAAGATACTAAAAGAACCAGTAGTACAATACCAAAAAAATGTGTGCTATTATCAGATTTATTTTCAAAATAGCGAGATTTAAATTCAGCACGTGCCTATAAATCCCGACCCGCCAAACAATGCTTATAGCGCATTTATGCATGTTGACCTGGCACGGCGGGCTTCAGGTCACTGACTCCCAAAACGCCTCCGGAAGTATTGAGCGTTATGACAGATTGCCCAAAGAACAATCGATCCGGAGGAATGGGATCATGCAAATTACTCGTTACCGGGTGTCTATAATCGTTGAGATTGAATTCCGCTTGAATCTCACAGGATGTTTAGTGTTGCACTAGTATATTAATTAGATGTGAGTTACTTTTATAGACTAACAAATATGGAGGAAGTTTTTATAGGTAACTTTGGGAGTGGAGGCCCATATATTTCCCACTGTTTCAAGGTGTCCATTATTCCCAAGAGTATGACAAACTCGCTATGCTTGTTCAAATTGGTTAAGAGGTTTCATATTCATTGATAATGCCGATCAGTAGATTTGTTATTTGAAATCTTCTTCTGTGGTAATATTAATATACATTAGGGTGGTCGTTAAAAATTAAATTTCTTGCGACGCCCCCTAAAAAGCTTCCTTTTAATGAAAAAACACTGGGATTTTTTAATAATTTTTTCAAGTCAAGACATCACGTGCCTCAAGACGATTCAAGTTAAAACTAAAAATATAAGAAAAATTGAAAGATAAGCTTGAATCACGAAGAATTTTGAACTTTTTCTGAAACTATAATTTGAAATTCATCACTGAGAATGATAATACGGAAGGTATTTCATTGTTAAAACTTTTCCAATCTTAAAATAATTATTACTTCTAAGTATGAAGAAGTTTCCTGAAAAAACATGATATTATCCAAAAATTAACTTGAATCGTCTTGAGGCACGTGTTGTCTTGACTTGAAAAAAATTATAAAAAAAATCCCAGTGTTTTTTCATTAAAAGGAAGCTTTTTAGGGGGCGTCGCAAGAAATTTAATTTTTAACGACCACCCTAATATACATATATATATTAACCCAAACATACTGCACAATTATATATTAAGAGTAGAGTGCGAATCATTTAATTAGAATTAGACGTGCCTCGAATACTAAACCATCAAAACTTATATTTTTGTTCTTGTATTAAATTAATTTAATTAATTATTAAATTATAGTATGTATGGGTCGCTATGGGTCAAACTCTAGGGTGTAGCTCTATTTTACGTACACAAAAAACTTAAATAAATATATATATATATATGCATAAACCTTCAATGAAAAACTATCTAACTGATTGCGAAAAACCGCTGAGTAATCCGTTGTGTGGTTAAAAAGGAATTAGCGGATATATAGGTATAGAAAGACATGCGTGAAAAGCGACTTTATTTTATACTATGTAAAGACAATGATTTTTGTTCAGAAGGTCTAATTAGTTGTAGAATTTCAGAATTTTCTGAGATGATGATGAATGATTGAATATGCTTTAGTGTGTTTCAAAAGATACAGTTATCAAATTAAATTTTACAATACTATAGGCAGTCTTACCGCTATTAGCGATTTCTTCCAGACAACCTTTGGATGGACAAAAATTTTATAAGAACAGAGGTATGTTGCATTATTCTCACTACCGAATCAGGATACATACATTAATAAAATTTAAAAACTATACTAATATATATAAATAATATATTATAGAATACCAAGGCTGGAGTGTACCGATTTTTAACCGATGGTTAAAATATAATATATAATAATCGCCAAAAATGTATGGAAAAACAGTGATTATTTTTGGTTAACCGTGGTTTAAATTTCGGTGCACACCAGCCTAAGTGTATAAACACAATAAATAAAAAACTAGACAAAGCTGTCAATAACTACTAGTGCATCCTTAAATTGAGCTATTTAAGCTTTAATAATCCTTCACAAGTCTATTAAAAATAGGCAGTGACTTGGCTAATTTGATATTACCAGGCAGAGAAGTTTTAAGTAACAAATTTTCCGAAGATCTCAGAGATTTTAAGTTACCGGAATAAAGCTAATGAAATGATTACTTGACGGCATGAAATGAAAAATAAAAAAATATTCAAACCTGCCGGAAATTCATAACCACTCAACAGTTCATCTACACAACACTCCCTAAATTTCCGAGGGTTAATACCGCAGTTGATTTTATACCTACGCAGCTTTTCCGGTGCTCGTAAGAGATTTATGAAGCGCAATGTCCTGACACCATTACGACCTGAACGTTGAACAAGCGATTTCATTATACGGAAATGAAATAAGATATAACACTTTATTGTACAGTCAAACATAGAAAAATAAAAAAATAAACAGAAATGTGAATAGTATCTATATGTTGTTACGAGTTGCAGGACTCGAATTAAAATGCCGTTAGAATTACAAAAGAGTTTATTAGAACTATACGTATAACAAAAGTACAAATATAACCGAACAAAACAAGTACAAACTTAATTCAATAATACGCGCAAATCCCGTCACTAAATAGATTACCGAATGTACACAAGTCTTGCTTCGCTTGTGGTCATCGCTCAACTGCCACCTCTCTCAATTGGGGCATTGCTTTACACTGCGCAGACGCCATCATCTGCCCGACCGCGTTGACTAAATTTCTTAGAATCACACCTGGCTAATGACTGCCATAAAAGATTACAATACACAATGGGCTGTTTTTCTAATCACAAAATTTAAACACAAAGTAAACAAAAGAAGTCAATACTGAAAAAATACTAAAATGTGTTTTTACAGGGCTGCAGGTGTGAATTTGCCTTTGTGGGCGTCTAGGTTGTAACAATATTTATACGCGAGCACCTAGTAGCACCTTTGGTGTTGCAAATGTCCATAGGCGATGGGAACCGCTGTCCATCAAGTGGGCCGTCTGCCTGTCTGCTGATCTCCTGCAATAAAAAAAAATTTAAAAAAACGCGAAGAACAAACTTTGTACCCCGTTTTACGAAAATTGTGCGGATTTATATTTTACACAGAGAGGAAGCGATGAGTACTAATGTTTTTTTTATTGTGTATAAAAATACATTAAATCAATTAAACAAGACTTACATTACCATGTATTTGACACACACAGGTATATATAGTCTTTTGTTTATTGTTAAAGGCAAACTAACAGTATAGCCTTGGCGAAATCTGTGATATAATCACACGTTGTCTTTGACAACAGAACCTTAATAATGTTCAAACTAATAATTTAATTAATTATGGTCGAATTTCGGCGACTACTAGTATTATAAATTAGGCGTAAGCCCGACAACGGGACGTTTATGGGCCGTTATTATACTCCAATTTATGAAAATAAAGCAAGTTATTAGTATTCAATTTAGGTATGAATGATGTTATTAGAAAAATTGGCGAGGTCAAACGTGACCCTGTTCGTGCCTACGAACTAATATTTCTTAAGTAATATTGACGGGCCGGGCACAAATTGTAAACAACGGACAATACGGTTATATCCGTAAAGGAAGCGATCGACTAGCGAATTTTTGAAATGATTTATATTACGTGTTTTTATCAAATTCCAACAATTTGATAAAAACACGTAATATAAACAGTCATAAAACATATTTGTATACTGACTAAAAAACGTAACGCTGACAAGAATTTCGCTCTTCCGTTCTTTAGTCGAAATTTTTGGGTACAACCTACGTCAATCATTCAAATTTCGTTTATCGCCCCTCTGCGGTAAGGTAATACACGTTTATAAGTGAAAAAATATAATCAATGATTAGGGGCTTAAGGGTCTCTTATTTAACAGATGGCTAATCCTTTCTCAACGAGATTTTTATAAGTAAGGCCGTATATCTATACTAATATTATAAAGAAGAAAGATTTGTATTATTGTATTTTTATTTTTTTGTATGTTTGTGACGGATGAACTCAAAATACGAGTCCGATCTCAAAAATTTTTTCACCATTCGAATGCTACAATATCCTTGATGAATATTAATAAAGGATAATGAAGCATTCGCATGGTGAATTTTATATAACATATATAGACATATATATTATTAATATATGTTTATTAAGTACAATTATTACTTCTATAATATTTTACATAATTATATGTTTATAAAATATATGTAAGTAACTGCATATCCCCTAATATTTATGTATACCACTTCTGACCAGTATAATGTTTTATTTCTGCCAAGGGTTGTCTGGAAGAGATCGCTTCTTAGCAAAAAGACCGCCCATTGTGCACATTTAGTATATTTTTAGGCTATAAGTTTTTCTGAGTTTTCTGTAATGGTGTACAATAAACTGTTATCTACTACTATCTATATAGGTTATATAAAATTAGTGATCGACACTAAAACTTCAATAATGTAACCTATCAATCTAAACAAAATACTTAGCGCAGGAATCTGGTTTTACGATTTTGATGAAATTTTGTGAGTTTGTTTGATTGGGTCCTGGGGTGGTTTAGATTCACAATCAGACCCGGAAGGTGGCGCTGGAATCTTTTTCTAGAGTTTTATTTTCTCAGTGCTCGACAATTTCTGCTCAGACCGCTAGTGCTTTTATAAAATACATGTAACTGAAAATGTATTTGTGAATGTTTGACCACGACTAGGTATCGCGAAACGGCATAAAACAATTATTCAAATGGCAACACTAAAAAGTTATGCAATCTATGGTTCTTAGAGTGGTAACACTAAAAAAGGTCACGCAAATTATTGTTTTTAGAGTGGTAGCACCGAGAAATTCCGCTGTGAAAGTCTTCTTGAAAACGCATACGCGTTCACAAATTCTCCAACAAATTAAAATACTATATATTAATTTAATCGCCGAACCAAGCTTCCGAACTAATGAAGCAAACAATGTGGTCGGGAATAAGGGAAAAAAGGAAATGACTTACTTACAGGATAGGTCGCCATACCAGATGCGCTAAGAAGCAGGGTTCGTAGCGGCAGGCACCTCTTCCTCGTAATCCTTTCTTCGCCTCTTGCTGTTCCTTTGTCGACGAATGGAACAGCTGGGTACGGCAAAGCGGGTGCCACCCGGCATGCGGGTTATATAGGCGAATGTAGGAAAGCGGCACGTCACACAAACGCGGCGAGGATTCGCGGAAGCAGCGGCTTGAGCTGCGGTCGAACGTCGTCGACTAACTCACATTAACATAGTGACAAATGCAGTGAAAAGAAAAAAATTAAAACAGCCGGTGACCAAATAGGTCGGCATTAACACTATTTAATTATCAAACGAATCAGTCGCCGGAAGCCAGTCCGGATGTTTGTCGCGCTGCATTTCGCTTCTGCAACATGTGACTATATTGCGGTGTATGATTTGTTCGGTTACTAAAATTAAATTTATTTTTAATCAACTTCAAAAAAGGAGGAGGTTCACAATTCGTCGGATGCTATTGAAGTGAAACTTCTATATAGACGGGGTCTTACACTTACATTTTTAAACTCGTGATATCTTTTGAATGGAATGTCCGAATTGAATAATTAAAAAAGTCATATAAAGGTATTGAAGCAGTCTTGAATATTAAGTAATTTATTTTGATAAGGATGAATACCAAGCTACTAATAAAGAGCCGTTTCTAGCGGTGGCATTTTAATTAAATTTTTAAAATTAAAAAAACACTATTTGTGGCATAACTATAATAGTTAGACATATGCTGTCGCGACACTTTGTAAATAATGATGTGTTCTGCAAAGTCGTAGTACATTATTTTAATCTGTCATCAATAGTTTTCGCAGCATACGCGATTTTAGGTATTTTTTACACTTTGGGTTACATTATTGGAGTTTTAATAAGGATCCCAAATTTTTTTGTAAATACAATATACCTATGTACGGGGATAGTGTAGCTTGCTAACATTCCCTGAAATAATACCGCTGCGGGGGGCCTTTAGCTTGCTAGGGAGCAAAGGATCATCGACCCCCGTATGACGAAGTGGATGTGTTCTGATTCCCGGGGCACATTCAGGCACTTTTTGCGCTGGATCGGACTGGGCGTAACTCTGTTCTAAGTCTCAGCCTTTCCTTTTCCTTTGAATAATGGTGACGAAAAATGATAATTTTAGAGTAGACTATAGATGTTTTTTTGGTTCCAGATCGAATTCAGTTTTTTGTTTGATAAAATATGTTTAAATAAAAAATGCATTAATTAAAATGTACCTAACCTAACCAAATCATAATTTGCAGTAAATCTGCGAAAAATCGAAATGCGTGCTGGGACACTATTACATATTGAAAGTGAAACTTCAACTGACAAGTGACAAAATGAATTGCAATGAAATTTTAACACAAAATTTTACGGGCGGATTGTCAATGTTCTTGTCCAATTTGAAAACCTGCCCATAAAACTTAAAGTTAAAGTTTTGTTACTTACATACGTCCATTGGCTTGGAGGTACTCATTACCGGAGCTCTGAGCCAGTTCTTATTGAAGTTTAAGTAGAGATCCCAAATTTTATATAGCCCACATTAATCAGGCATAATGTAGCATTCGAATGGTGAACGATTTGAAATCGACCCAGTACTTATTGAATTTATTCGTTACAAACATTCAAAAATAGAAATCTTTTCTTTTTATATCATTAGTACAGATGTAACAAAAAGAATAGCATGAATAATAATTGTAGGTATTAGCAATATCAAAATGAAATGAGAAAATTGAATTTAGAAGTTTGTCCGGCCAAATTACAGTAACCGTGGCTTACATCCAATCAAGATATGAAATAGAAAAGACTGACGCTATCAAAAGTCAGTATAACAAAATTCGAACGATATAAAAAGGCAAAAATAAACTCCACAACATCCAAATATTTCGTGGAAGTAAAACTTGGCTCAAAGCGGTCGAACGTAGATAATTACATTTCGCAATTTCCTCACAAATTTTTAATATAACATTGATGATTATTGCCGAAAGCTCGCAATTTTTATTAATGTTTCAATGCAAAATTTCAATTCGTTATTTCGATGTTTTTAATTATTATGTTTAGTTTTATAAAATAACTAACAACGCCTCTAAGTTTGACTCGTATATACATAACCCTTATCTCAATATATTTTTGTCTCATTGCCCCCGATAATTAAAGTGTCCAGTTGTCATCAGTGCCGTAAATAGGGCCGGTGTCACCGTTGCCCAGGCACAGGGCGTAGATTCTGGACACTATTGGAGGGCTAAATATTTACGCCGCATGAGGCAAAATAATACGCTTGGCGCTGACAAAAAACAAGTATTTTATATAGATGAGACCTGAATTCACGCCCACTACACGTGAAAAAGTGTTGGCAGTCTACTATGGACGTTGGAGTAAGAGAGAACGATAGGCCTGGTCGCCGCTGGATAATAGTTCACGCTGGGAGTGAATTAGAATTTGTGGATATACTTTTAATGTTTAAAGCAGACACAAAAACCGGTGATTATCACGACCAAATGAATTCAGACAATTTTACAAAATGAGAGGACGAGCAGGAGACGAGTTATTTATCATGAACACAGGAAACAATAGTGATTCAGAGAAATAAGACTTAGGCTGGTGTGCACCGACTTCTAAACGATGGTTAAAATAAAATAAGCGCCTAAAACGCCAAATTCATATTCATAATCAGCATTTTTCGTGTACAGCATCACACAGCATACATTTTGCAGCGTCTGTAATATTCCACCGCATTATATTACACAAGAAGTTGTAATTATTATAAAATACTAGCTGTCCCGGCAGACGTCGTCCTGCCCGGTAAAAAATAGGGATTGATCGTAGAGGGTTGAAAATTTTGGGTTATATGTATCTTTTAATGCTGTATCATAAAAAAATAGAAATTAAAAATGTTGTCTAAAAAATAAATAAAAAAATTTAGGGGTGGACTACCCCTAACATTTAGGGGGATGAAAAATAGATGTTGGCCGATTCTCATAGATACCGGATAAGCACAAAAAATTTATCAAAATCGGTCAAGCCGTTTCGGAGGAGTACGGCAACGAAAACTGTGACACGAGAATTTTATATATTAGATATTATTTATGTATTACTTTATTGAATAAACCTATTTAGTTTACATGCCTAAAGATACGAATACATTAATCCAATTAGACTGAACAGATAAGCAAGACATGGCCGGCTCATGTTCCCAGACTAATTTATTCAGTTCACCCCAATATAGGACATCGAAACCATGTATTATCAAGTATATGTACTCTGATAAATAGATTAAGCATATTTACTCAGAGTTCGATGATATTGATTTATTTATTTTAGTCCTTGTTAGGATTAAATATTTAGATCGTTTGTTATATATTGAGTGAATGATAAACAATTCTGTTTGGGTTATATATATCATATATTCTGTATACCCTATCTGTATTAATAGTTTCTAACTTCGTCTTTACAATGTGCAAATAATTCGTCCTTTGAACGCTCTGTGTGTGACCAATTAGCAGTTACGATGAAAGTATGTAAATGAGTTGAGATTAAAAGACAGTAAGTAAGCTTTAAACAAGTGTTATATGTTTCTATTACAAAATGGAAAACATCAACTCTAAATTCTATCTTGAAGACACAAATATAAAAAATAAGGTCGCAAATAAAATAAGTTACCGATTATCATAATCGATTTATGTGAATAAATTTCAACAATTAATTATATAAAAACACTTCACCGCACGATTAATTCATTCAAAATTAATAATAATAATATCTTTGTATTTCAGGCAATCAAATATAAAATTACAACACAATTTTTTTAAATTAAAATCTATTAAATTAAATTAATGCATGATGCATTTGCGTTACGATGCACAGAATGTCAGTTGTCATGCGGAGAATCCCATTGCCGAAGCACGGAGGCGAGCCCAGAGCCCCGCGATGCGTGACCTCCTTATCGCAAAGAAATCTGCAATCCTCTGTTGGCGAACACGCCCGAAGCGCTACAGAATCGAGGCAGTTTCATTAGGATACGATATGCAAAATAACTAAACCCACTACAATTATATAAAATATTCTTCTTCTTTAGCCAATCTTAGTCCACTGCTGGACGTAGGCCTAGCCAAGTACGCACCACATATCCCGGTCTCCTGTCTTCCTCATCCAACCCCTGCCGGCGATCTTGCGCAGGTCGTCAGTCCACCGGGCTGGCGAGCGTCCTACGCTACGTTTGCCGAGGCGTGGTCTCTACTCCAGGACTCGTTTGCTCCATCGGCCGCCGTTCCTGCGGCAGACGTAACCGGCCCACTGCCACTTCAACTTGCTAATTTTGCGATTGCTATGTCGGTTACCTTCGTTCTCTTCCGGATGTCCTCATTTCTAATGTTTAGAGATACACCTAACATAGCTCGCTCCATAGCTCGTTGTGCGACTGTGAATTTGTTGACCAGTCCCGCTGTCAGTGTCCACGTCTCGGCACCGTATTACATGATAGGTAGGACGCACTGCTCAAAGACTATCGTCTTCAAGCATAGCGTCTTCAAGCATAGCGGTATGGTCGACGAGAAGACCGGCCGTTTCTCGTCGACCATACCGCAATAACATATTAGTATAACAAAAATAAATCTTAACAGCACTTTCATGTTTTTCTAATACGGGCCCAAGAATGTATAAAAGCGTATTCCTCTCCTTTGAGTTAGAACAGCAAGATGTACTAAGTTAATTCCTAAAGGACACAACTTTCCCGTCGCATCAAATGTCCAAAGAGAAAGAAGACGACCACACACTAAGTTAATCGTTTTACGACAAGCAGTCGGGTATTTGACACGTAATACAATAAATTCTAAAATAGCATTCATATAAAAGGGCAGGCGTCATAATATCTTGTTATCAACCCAATGTCAATAGTTCTTACAGGAAGCTGGTCGGTAATACTCGTCTTTTTTATGCTCGACTTCAAAGTCTAAAGCATAGATGCGAGGTCACGGGGTTAACCGACTTCTACCAGATACATTTCGGAGAGCGTTCCTTAGAATTGCACGAGCTGATTCCTTCATCCCCATTTTACCATTGGACAACCAGACGCACAGTTTTAGGCCACCGTTACATGGTGGAAAACCACCAGTTAGAACAAAGCGTTTCGCTTCATCTTTTCTGGTGCACTACCGAAGAGTGGAATAATTTGCCGGAGTTTGTTTTTCCTGACAAATACAATAGTCTTCAAGTCACGAGTGAATAGGTATCTTCTAGGTAAGCGTGCTCCATCCATCCATTACTGAACATCAGGTGAGACAGTGGTCTAACGCAAACCTATATATCCATATAAAAACAGAAATAATTTTAGATAGATAGATAACACTTTATTGTACACCATTACAGAAAAACTTACGAACTAGTATTATTATAGTAGGGTACAAAGGGCGGTCTTATCGCTAAAAAGCGATCTCTTCCAGACAACCCGTGGCAAGAATATTCCGATTAGAAGTGGCGATGGTGGTATACATAATTATTGTACGATTACTTCAATTTTATTAATTAATAAATATATAACTATACTATATATACAAATATACACATAAGTTATGTACATATATAATATATAGCATATTATATTTTAATATAGCATATTTTAATTACATATTAAACAAAAAATGAGAAGCTATATATATGACTTGTCCAAATTTTGTGTGACTTCAAAACTACTACAAAATTAAAGAGGCTGTAACGTTTTAAACGATGATAAAAAGTTTCTCAGTTGACTGGCCTGAAAAATACCCACAGACTAGCCATGAATTTTGATAACATTCGAAATTGACGTTCAGATAATAAAAAATGGCACGGTTAGCAAGATAGAAAACTTAAAAAAAAATCGGCTTCAGAAGTAAACAAAAAAAATCTTCAAGAACTTAAAGTCGGTACGAAGTTAATTTTTAATTTATTTTTATTGTATGATTTCAGCAGACAAGCAGACTGCCCATTTGATGGATAGCGGTTACTATCGCCTATGGACATTTCGAATATCAAAGGTGCTTTCTACAAGTGCGCTGCTGCTCTCTTAAGGAATACTTGAGACAACTCAAAGTTGTTATGGTGTAGGTCTAGACCAGGTGTGGTAGCAACCTGCGAAATAATCGAAATATGTGCTGGGACATATTTTAGAAGTGAAACTTCACCAGACAAGTGGAAAAACGAATGACAAAGGATGAATGGAAAAACGCATGGCAACGGATAAGTGGAAAAATGAATCGCAACGGACAAGTGAAAAAATTGTATCTTGATGTTTTACGGGTAGGTTTTCAAATTGGACAAGTACATTAACAATCTATCAATCATTAACAATCAAAATACATGAACAATATATTTTTTTGAATAAAAAAATATTATTCCAAAAAGAAAAATTATTCTCATTACACCCAATATCAAGCCTCTTTCCCACACGGGTAGGGAGATACCATAAATTTTCACTTGCGACGATCCTGGCAAGTACCTTTCGCTTCATCAACATTTATAAATCTTTTCAAACATGCACGTTGATTTGAGATGCTTTTCACTTGACCTTTCTTTAACACGTCTGCTAATTTGAACATGGTGGTAATTAGACAGTTATGGTAATAAGGGTTAGACTCTCTAAAGGTTCGTCTGATATTAAAAGTGTGCTCCGCACTTTCGAGTCCATACAGACAGCAAGGAGGCTGACGGCCACAGCATTAATAATGAACCCTAGGGGATGTTGTTAAAAATAGAAGCCTGTACATTTTGTGTATTTTCACGAAGAGTGAAGTATATACTAGAGAAGCCGAGAATAGTGGTTTGGCCGAATATCGAATACCAAATATTCGGCCAGCGGATGCACGGCGTAAGGTATGTGCAATTCACGCGTAGCAGGGTAGGATTATTTTGAATGTTTTTTTTTATTTAACTGGCCGAAACGTAATAATAAAATAAAAATGAATAACAATTGCATTTAACACTGTTAAAACGTCGTTGAACTATTAACTTTTGACGGAAATATTTGCAATTTTGAGCAACATGTGCTGTGTATTACTTTTTACGCTTTGGTAATCGCTATTCAGCCGAATACTGTGTTTGTTACTAAATAGGCCGAATACCGCATAGAAGCCGAATATTCCTGGCATCTCTTAGTATATTACAAAGGCTGCCATGGAACTGGAAAAATAATTTAAACCAAAAAGAACAAATGTTGCAAAACAATCTTATTAACTATAAACATGGCAGTAGAACATAGTCACAACATTATTGTGCCATTTAAAATATCACTGTATAACTTTTGTTCTTCACCATACTCTACGGTTAAAATGTTTCTGTAAAATATTTAAGACCGAAATATAATACGGAGGGTTATCACGCGGCTTGGGGAAAGCAGCCGAACCCTGCAAAAGCCCAATTCCAATTTCCTGGATAAAAAATATTATTTTCTATTTACCGCCATCAAATTCGTTTTATGAAAGAAAAGGTACCTACTGCCCAGGGTACAATCTACCTCCTTCCTAAATTGCATTAAGCGTGTGTAATAGAGCGTGTAATACTAGTAATATTTTTTAGATACAGAAACTTGCATATCCAATACTGTTAATAGCCCAGCAATTACTTGAAATAACTGTGTTTATTTTTAAGTGAAAGGTTACAAGAAAGAAAATAATTTGTATTTAGAGTTATTTAAAATGGACATTTTACATAAGCAGTTTAATTAAAGCCAAAAGTTAACTAACTCAAAACAAACCCTAACTCAGCAAATTCTCGTTGATAACAACCAACGCTGCAGAGAGTACATTGGACAACGTTCGCACAGGAAGCTGTGCCAGGCAATAACGTCACCTTTACAGAAGGAAAAAAACTAATGAAAAACTCTAGCCTATCTGTAATATTATAAAATTCTAAACATTCCATGTCTATGCATTCAAGCTATTAAAAAAACAACTGTAACCTTCTTTCTTCTTCTTATATATAAAATGAATGTTTGTTTGTATGTCTTTTATAGAATCGTAAACTATAGATTTGATCATATGATGATCTTTAGCAAAGTTTTTGTGCATGAGCCAACGAAGATTTCTGAGTTGGTTCACAATTGGACCCAGTTGGTGGCGCTGCTGTCGGCATATCGATTCAAGCTTTTCCAGGCAGGACGACGTCTGCCGGGACAGCTAAGTAGACTACATAAATGACAGAGAACCCGATGCATAGTTTTTGGATTTCATCTCTGTTTATCTGTTGTTTGTTCGATATTCACGTAAAAACTATTAAGCCGATTTCGATGCATTTTTCGCTGTTCGACAGCAAATTCTTAGACCTAAATCTACGCTAGGTATTTTTATCCTGGGAATATGGCGAAAATTTTTCTAGGAATAGTTTAAAATGGCCAAATAAAAACAAATCAATATGATTTCTTCATTGATTGTGTTAGCAAATTTTATGTAATGAAGTGTGTGATATTTTCTATCCAGGGAATCCCACGGGTATTTTCCCGGGAGTGTTTTATAGTAGTGTGCATAAAAATTGCTTATTCCGACACAGTTTTCATTTATGCGATAGTTTACATTCTTTTTAAATGTTGCGGTACCTTGTGTCTCGGGAATCCCGCGGGGATTTCAAGTCAAGCGTGGACGAAGTCACGGGTATACCCTTGTATAAAATAATTTAGCTAGACCAAAACTTCGACTGAACCAACACAGGTATTTACTTATCCAAAATTAGCACATACGGTTTAATAAATTAGTATAAACAAAGAATCCTTATCAAACAGCTCTCTCAGGTCTGTTATAAATCAAATCGATAGTAATTTTAGAACACTTTGAATAAAACTGTTTTATTTTTCGTTCAAAACAAGAATACCGATATGGTTTGTATCCCGAATCCTAATTTATATGCATGTTAGCAATTCAGTTTACGATGTTTATTTCTCTTGTATAAAGTTTGATAAACGTTCTGAGTGAACTTTTAAATAAAAATGTTATTTATTTGCCGGTTTCATTTAGTTCGTGTTAGTAATACGTTTGGTATGGACGCGTTCCTTAAAGCGCCTCGTCCACGATAGATTAAAATAACGGAGAGCGACTCTCATAGGGCATTCTACGGCGTGTACACATTAACGAGACTACCCTAGCTAGAGTATCAGTACATTCTACGTAGACACGCTCGACTACTCTCGGAAGACGTCGTGGACGCAGGTACGAGAACGAGACTAGCGATACGAATAGAGAGCTCTCGAATTATCTACATGCCTTAATCAGTCTAGCTAGAGCAAAGTCAGCCAAACACGTGTTTTGTATTTAATTTAGAATTCTGCATTGCTACATCATTTCGTTTTTCAATTTTAGGCTTGATAAGTTCTAGAAGAAACTGAAAATCTGACGGCGACGCGAAGGAAATTTTTATAAAAACATTTACATCTTTTGCTTTTACTTCCTGTATTAAATTACTATGTGCTCCTTGTTTTGTTCGATCTATTATCCATTGTTTAGCCCAGCAGCTTCGTTTAACCTTTTCCTTATTCTTCTTTGTCAATAACAAAGAAATCACAATGGCAGCAGCTAAGCGTAACCGCGACATGCTTTAAACTGAGAGTGTATATCGTAACTGAATATCTAGTCTACTAGTAGTGTAGTGTATGCAGGCCAAAATTTCACTACAATTGAGCTACCCTACGATACGGAAAAAAACTGCAATAGGGTGCTCTAATAATCTCTACATGTACGTAAAAATTAGAGTATAGATTAGATTAGTCTCCAAGCTGTCTAGCTCTATTGGGATTGTTCACTTTTTTCAATCTAGCTATTTGAAAAACCATTTCGAGGAATAGTATCCCTAATCATTTCTGTCTAGTTAAAATTCCAAAAAACGTACGATCTTCTTGTATTTTGTTAGAAATGCGTCTGACCTTTATTTGACCTTACTAGATCCAATCAGGTGGGCTGTCTGCCTGTTTGCCTGCTTCAGGTGTAAAAAATATTCTAGCTGTACATTATTTGATTTAAGTTCTGTAACATGGATTTCCTTAAAGACCACTTTAAAAAAATTAACGATAACTATAGAAAATAATAATGGTTGAACACGAAAAATTATAAGCCTAGCGACAAAAGCACTAAAATGATCATGATACGTAATGAGAGTGTGACACAGTGACATTTAAATAGTAGCACAGATTACTATGATTACATATAGATAAAACTTACTTTTATTATTTTTGTTTTTTAGGCAAAGAAACCAATGTAAACTTGTACCTTATGTCGTCACCAGATAAATAATTTTAAACTCGAATTATAAAAAAACTAACGCTTAAAATACAAAAATATTCAAATTAGTATCTTATTAAAATACCCTATTTTACGTAATAAAAATATAAAATTAGAGGGTAATTTTTTGTGAACAATCCCCATTCTCTATCCGTGGATGAGGCGTTTTAGTATCCGACAACGCCCAAAATGCCCCGTCTGTCGTTCCACAAGGCGATCGCGGTCGTTATGGTTGTAGCGAGAAATAAAGACGTTATCATTATCGATCACACAGCGCTCACAATGACCCATGTCAAGATGTGGATCGAAGTGAGCGTTGACCACAGAGCATTAATTGTCTCTATCTTGACATTGAAAAAGGCGCGATTTTCAAATCAACCAATGACATTTGTGTATTTCGTCGTTTATTACACAAATGCCCCTTATCCGTTCCACTAGAGTTTTTGATTGTATCGTCCGTGAGCAAGTGGACCGGGAAAAATAACGGTCGTGAACGTGGTCGTTGTGAGATCTTTGTAGAACTTAGCCAAAGTTTAATACACACTTGTATTGCGCTACGAACACAATTACATGTTGCTGAAAAATAATAATAAATATACAGATAAAATTGATCTTCCTGTAATAGAAACAATTGAATTTTGTACCGTGCAGGAACGGAGAAGGAATACAATTTCCGGTCACCAGGCGGCCTGTCGTGAGAGGCGACAAAATAACTTCACATCCAGGTATTTGCTCAACTGGATCGCTACCATTCCTTAGTCTGGAGTATACCTCGATAACAACCTTGAGTTGTGTTTCGGCATTAGTGACCGGCCTCTCTGAAGAGAGCAGCAGCGCATTTGTAGCAATCGCGCCTTTGGTGTTGCAATATGCTATAGGCTATATAATGCTATAGGCGATGGTAACCACTGTCTATCAAGTGGGTCTCTGTTGATGTCCTGCAATAAAAAAAGTATGGTTAGAATTTATGTCTGTCAATCCGAAAGGCTCAACAGATTTTAATGAAAATTCTAGGGATTAAAATATTAATACCATTTCCATGTATGGTGCAATTTCAACAAAAAACAACTCTACAGACTCTAGTTCTGTACCCTTTTTTACAATTTAATTTAAAGTTTAGAAATTGTTTTTTATTGTGTGTGACATTTATTGAATGTATGTTTGTGTTGTGGTGTGTGTACCTTAAATATAACTTATTCAATTAATTTATTATAATTTTAATACTAAACTTATACTAATCTAGAGTGTATCTACAAATACATTTAACTTAAATGTTAATTGTTTTCATATCTTCGGCGTCAGTGCAATACTAATTATATGCATTTTTCGGTGACATTATTTTTTTCGTGAAACTTGTGATGTATAAAATTTTATATTTTATACATCACAAAGGCGGTGGGCGTCTCGGGACGCCCCACAGGAGTGATAACTAAACCTAATCTAATGTTAAAACACAGAACGAAATATTTCGGCGACCAGCAGCGCGTGTGGCTCGGATTGACTTGAGGAGTGAGTGCTGCTCCAGCACTGTGGTGGGGAGTGTTGGCGACGGAGAAACTCCTTAAAAATTATACTTTTTGTTTGTTGTTTTTTTTCTGAATTCTGACATTGTCTGTAAAATATTGAAAATTCTAATATACGTTTGCTATCGAAACCGTTTTGAGTTCATTTCGCCTCGTCCGTACAAGAGTCGTCGATGTTAAAACACAGAACGAAATATTTCGGCGACCAGCAGCGCGTGTGGCTCGGATTGACTTGAGGAGTGAGTGCTGCTCCAGCACTGGGGTGGGAGTGTTGGCGACGGAGAAACTCCTTAAAAATTATACTTTTTGTTTGTTGTTTCTTTTTCTGAATTCTGACATTGTCTGTAAAAATATTGAAAAATTCTAATATACGTTTGCTATCGAAAACCGTTTTTGAGTTCATTTCGCCTCGTCCGTACAAGAGTCGTCGATGTTAAAACACAGAACGAAATATTTCGGCGACCAGCAGCGCGTGTGGCTCGGATTGACTTGAGGAGTGAGTGCTGCTCCAGCACTGGGGTGGGGAGTGTTGGCGACGGAGAAACTCCTTAAAAATTATACTTTTTGTTTGTTGTTTCTTTTTCTGAATTGTGCCATTGTCTGTAAAAATATTGAAAAATTCTAATATACGTTTGCTATCGAAAACCGTTTTTGAGTTCATTTCGCCTCGTCCGTAATATTTTTGCAGAAAAAGAAACAACAAACAAAAAGTATAATTTTTAAGGAGTTTCTCCGTCGCCAACAATTACCAAAATATGTACTTACGCCGACAATACGTACAGTCATACTGTCATGAAAAAAAAATCTCACCTAGTGATTCCTAATTTTCTAACCGACTTCCAAAACGAGGAGGTTTTCAACTGGATTGGTTTTTTTATGTATACGCTGTAATATTTTCCGTTCCATTTCCGTTTTTTGGGACCTATATTTTTTAAGGCGTGCGGCACCTTTCGCCACCCATAGCTAGACACTAGAAAGTAACAAATAAAAAAAACTTTGTTTAAAAACCGACTTTAAAACATAGAACTATATTAAAAATAAGATATTATAATTTAAAATAGCTTTAGAAATAAGTTATTTAATACTTTTTAGTTTTTGAAGTCGGTTTTTTTAAACGAAGTTTTTTTTGTCTTTATTAACTCAACTGCTATATTCATTTAAACGAAAGCTAACGTATACAAATAAAATATTTTCTTAGAAGATAATCTCTAAACTCTACGAGATTTTTTTATCTTATCAAAATTTAAATGTAATCAATTTCATCACTTACAGTCGAATTCAACCACTAATCATTCATTTATCTAAATGAATCCGCCATACTGAATTCTGAAAATAAACACGTCTAAAAAAGTGAAACTGTATCCATGTCAGCTCACATGCCACCAGGGGTTGTGCCTAAAAGGGCTAATGGGTTGTGAAATATTTATAAAAGGTGACATGCAGATTTTTCCGTATATCAAGGAAATGTAAGTTTCAATGTACGTGTAAATTGGGACACCACACTGATCTATATTAATGATTTGTAAATTGTCTTGACATTCTTAATTAGCAATTGAATATTTTTATTTTATTTTTGCTTTTTATTGAACAGTGTTTTGACAACTTGTTTGCTAGGTTAACCTGTGTGGTATCGTACTAAGTCGAGAATACTGTTGTAGTGGAGCTTCAGATTCTTATATGTCTTAGACTAATATATAAAGCTGAAGACTTTGTTTATTGAAACAGATAAACGAAATCTTCAGCGCGCTAAACTCAGTAACTACTGGTCTGATTTTAAAAATTCTCTCAGTGTTAGATAGCCCATTTATCGAGGAAGGCTATATAGGCTATATATCATCACACTAAGACCAATAGGAGCGGAGCACCAATGAAGAATATTTCAAAATAGGGGTGTTTTGAATACAAATTCCACGAGGACTACTACTTATAAAAGGAAAGGCGTCGAAATACTATCCTATTGTTTAACTTTAATTAAATTTTTAAAAAACATTTCGAACAACAATTATTGGATTTTAAGTCCGTTTACTTGTACCTACTTATGATGGTTTACAAAATGTGCAAAGCAACAAAGTTCTGTAATTTTGTAAAAAGTGTCTCAGCTGATTTTTCTCTCCGCTCTTCTACTCTAGGTGCTGAATTACTTGAAGCGAAGTCCTTTTTGTTATCCATCATCAAGACATTCATGTAGGTGCTGAATTACTTGAAGCCAAGTCCCTTTTATTATACGATACAGACTTCGTCGATTTTTTAAATTTTATTTGAATTTGGATATTCGATACAGAGGACTTGGCTGATGTTAGACGGTTCATTTCTGTCTTTCAACATTATTGAATATCGTCGTGTCGTCTTAATTCTGCATCTTTCAATCACATTGAATCCATTTATTCAATTCGTTTAATATCAATCAGCATTACATTTATATACCAGCTAACCAGTTAAACTTCTTTAGGTACTAGCTGATACGTGGCCAGTTCACAAAGACAATAATTAGCAATCAAATATACTTATGCGGGAGGAATGTAGCTTTGTACTGGTGAAAAAGTTTTCAAAATCGTAGTAGTATCGGAGATTACCCTGAACATCCAAACGACCAAATCTCTTTATAATATTATAGTAGGGGAGGCCAAACGGGGTTTTAGGGATTTACTCGAGCGTGGCAGAATAACATAAGGGGAGAAACCTTGCACCCTATTATGTACCCCACCATATATGAATCCCTCTTGACCCTTCATACAGGGTGGGGGTATTTTGTATTCTTAAATATATAGATAGATACGAATAAAAGTTTCTATAGGGTTATTGAATATCTGACGCGCTTGAGTATTTCTGTGCGACTCTTTTTTCTTAACCTGTATACGTTCCCACCACCAGTGAAAGGGCATACATCATGTGACCTTTTTTCTCTTTAGCATCTAATAGGGTGGTCGTTAAAAATTAAATTTCTTGCGGCGCCCCTAAAAAGCTTCCTTTTAATGAAAAATCACTGGGATTTTTTAAAATATTTTTTTCAAGTCAAGACGTGCTTCAAAGACGATTCAAGTTAAAACTAAAAATATAAGAAAAATTGAAAGATAAGTGTTGCGGCGGCGCTGGATTTAACGTTAAGCGAACTGTGTCAAACTTGCGGGAAAAGAAGTGGACAATTTGGAATGGGAATCGGAACGAGCACGCACTTACCTGGTTAATGGGAATGAAACGCGGCTCCTCTTCTCCACTATACACTATCACACACACTTTATTGTACTTGGTATATTTATTTTATAGTATTATTATATATGTATTTTAATATTAATTTATTATATATTATAATGGCGGCGCGGAGCGGATTATTTATAATATATTTATGTATGCGGGGACATTTATTTTATAGTATTTTATGATATTTTATTTATTTACAGAGCGGAGTGATGTATTTAATTTTATGATATGACAATGAGTGACTGAAGTGACGTGCGAAAGGGGAACGCGCCGTCACATTTCGAGGAAGAATTTAAATATGTCTAAGAAAAGTATTCATAGGTTGAAAGGAGGTTTACATGGCGGTACCATTTCCCCCGGCCTTAAAGGGTTGCCTTTAAAAGAAAGTAAATTTAAATACGAAGGACCAATAAATTAATCAAGCGGGTGAATGTCCAAAGTTAAATGCGGTGAGCGAAATCAAATTTAATGTTTAATTAGCGAATGGCAACCATTATTAAAGTGAGCGGAGTTTAAACTGTATATGCATGAAGCGAGCGAAAAAGTAATGTATAATGAGCGAGCGGGTATTTGTATACATTGAACTTCCAGTACGATACGTCTGATTGTTCAAAGATATTTCCAAATGAGTGGTACAATAGACGTGAGCGAAGAAATAAAATAAACTGAGCGGTTATAAACGAATAAAGCTTGAGCGGGGGACTAATAATATGTCCATTCAATTTAAAAAGGTATGCGGAGCAGAAAATATTCAATTAAAATTCAACTTAATTAACGTATCTCAAGTAGACGAGAGTCAATATAATAAATTAGCGAGCGAAGAACTAATATAATATAGCGTCCTACGCAAACAAACAAACGCGAGCGAGTAACTTAAATTAATAGAGCGTATTCAATAGTTAAAACATCAAGCGAAGAACCAATTATTAAAGTCCAATATAATTATAGTGAATAAGTATAAAAGTATAACTCTACGAGAGCGTACCCTAATAATAAAGGAGCGAGCGCGGCTGTTGGACTAAATAATGCTCAAATACATAACTAATGAAGCGAGCGTGAAACTTTAACTAGCAAAGTCCAAATTAATATAAAAAGAGCGGGAGTGGGACCTAAATAAGCAAGGACCGAAATTAGCTAATAAAGAAGCGGGATCGAGATTGGGACCTAAGCACGCATGGTCCAAAATAAATTTATTTGAGCGGGTGCGGGACCAAGACAGCTAGGCCCGAATTAAAATAAAAAGTGCGATAACAGGGCTTATATTTGTTTGGTCCAAAATAAATTTACAAGTGCGGTGGGGGACCAAAACAAATCAAGGCCAAAATAAACTTATAAGAAGGATTCAAGCACGCTTGGTCGAAATATATATTTACAAGAGCGGGTAGGAGACCAAAGCAAGCATAATCCATAATTAAATAAAGAAGCGGAAAACAATTAAGTAAATAAATGCGAGTATTGAAACTAATCTAATCTAAACAGAGTTTCAAATATTGAAATAAAATAAATATTTCTAATTATTTACATTAAAACTAAAGCGGGACGCTGGTAATGTTTAACCCAAACAAAATATACTTCATAGAGAACTTAAAAATAAAATATTAATCTAAGTTCGAGCACTGAACACAACCAAACGAATTAACGCGTGAACTTCATTCATTGTGAATATTCGGATACACGATATACCGTCTCTCGAAGGTTGTGATGCCTATTACCCTAAAACTAACTAACAATTAAGAAACGATACGGTGAAAATTATTTATAATTAAAAACATTAAATTAATAAAATATTAATCACTCGATCCGAGTAAAGACTTCGGATGAGGCGCGATGCGACAAAGTATTTGACGCAAAGAAAAGTTTAAAATTACGCGGGTCGGCTTAAAACAAGAATTGTATTTGAAAACTCTATGATGACCGGGAATCACACGTAAAACAATGTCAATAGAATGCCTTTTAACTATGACATCGTTCGATGTATTTAAGTTATAAAACGAATGTAAAACGTCATTAGAACAGTGCGCGATATTATATTGATAACTCGAACATAAGAGTATGCGAGTTTTCAAAGAGGTTTTATTTTGTACTAATATAGTAATAGTGCGCGGCGTAAAATATATTAAAACGGGAGAAAATATTTTGCTAATGCAAATTTTGCGATGATAACCATCACGCAAATGATAATATTTAATATTAGGCAGCGAAGCGGTATTCTTCCTAGGATTACAAAATGTCCTAAGAAGGGTTAAGCAAACTTGAGCGAAAAGATTGTTATTTATAAACGATCTATGCGGAATCTTAAACGTAGCGGGACAAATTAAATCGTAGCCTAATACGGTGCGGGTAGCGGGAAAACGTATATTAAAATTACTATATACCGTATTAGGGCCAAAAAAGCACGGGAACAAAGAATATTCAAATAAAGTGGGCGGATCAAACATCGTAATATATGCGAGTGGATAAAATTTATCAAAATGCGAAAGTCTTAAAGCAGCAATATCTTCGAATGTTATATTATATCGAGCATTGACTAACACAGCATTTGGCGGGAGTTTATATTCTTTTGATTTAAAACCACAGTGACGTTTAATCAAACGATTTGATGAAACAGATTTTAATAAAGATTCATCAATAGCCACAGGAACTACTGATGGCGTCAATGTGGCGCGAGAGTAAGTAAGAGCGGAAGATGACAAAGACTTGCTTAGTACAGCTAAAGTCGAAGTATCTGAATAAGACGCGATTTGAGTACAATTTTCAACATCGTGACTATAAGAAGCCATTGATGTAGATATATTAATGAGCGGAAGAGGAACATTCTTATAAGAAAGATCAGGTTTTGATGTAGAAGACTGTGGTACATGTGAAGCATCAAACTGCGTAAGCGACTGTAACGACTTGCTTGGTACAGCTAAAGTCGAAGTGAGTGAATATAACGCGGCGTGCCCATGCTTTTTAACATCGAGACTACAAGAAGCCATTGACATCGATATCTCGTCATTGGTGTACGAATAAATGTGTAAATTATTAGGCGAGAGCGGTATAGATTTATAAGGTAAATCGTCATTAATTACTAATGACTGCGGTGAACAAAGAGCATCAGACTGCGTTGAAGACTGCAATATTGAAGTGCTTGATACAACAGCGAGTGATTGTAAAGCGGTTTGATCGTTATTTTGAACATGATTGCAATCTAGTACGTTCGATACGTTCTTTGATTGCAGCCTCCTAAGGGCTGCTTTTGTTTTGCAATATAATTCCTCAAAAGGAATCATTGCATCAAAATCAGGTAAGGCACCTGGCACACTTATAAGGAGAGTTTCGTTATATTTGTTTGCGGTATCTTTAAATAGCTTGCGAATGTTGTCCAAAGTTGCAGCATATTGCAGAAAGCATTGCAGACATTCTGTACTGTCGAAGGCCTGCTGCGATTTTGTATATATTAATTGAAGAACTTCGAAGAACCCATCTAGTTGAGATTTTAAGCCCATTAATTCGACGTTGTCATCAATGTTCAAAATGGAAGACATATTGATGACAAACGTAGCTCAATTTAAATAATGAAGTACAAAAACCAAATGCGGTTAAATGACAAATATGTCGCGGAAAATCGATAAAATGATATGGCGAAATGACGCGAGATGAAATATGATTTAATTAATGGTAGATTAAAATATATTTATTTCTATAAATAGAAATAACACTCGGCTAAGGGTTGCCTAAACGTGCGGGTGCGAGTAATTAATATAGCTTAGACAAACACCTATAAGACCGAGGGCGGTGAAAAAAAGGATGCGGGGCGGTAATTTTCCTAGCTCTAAAGCTAGGAAACACACGAATGCGAGAATGCGGTATACGATATGCCTATGGTAGGGCTTTAAATATAGAAAATCCGGCCCGATTACGCCAAAATTACGCGTATCGAGTATCCGGCTCGAAGGACCATTTGTTGCGGCGGCGCTGGATTTAGCGGGAAGCGAACCGTGTCAACTTTGCGGGAAAAGAAGTGTGGACAATTTGGAATGGGAATCGGGACGAGCACGCACTTACCTGGTTAATGACAATGAAACACGGCTCCTCTTCTCCACTATCCACTATCACACACACTTTATTGTACTTGGTATATTTATTTTATAGTATTATTATATATGTATTTTAATATTAATTTATTATATATTATAATGGCGGCGCGGAGCGGATTATTTATAATATATTTATGTATGCGGGGACATTTATTTTATAGTATTTTATGATATTTTATTTATTTACAGAGCGGAGTGATGTATTTAATTTTATGATATGACAATGAGTGACTGAAGTGACGTGCGAAAGGGGAACGCGCCGTCACATTTCGAGGAAGAATTTAAATATGTCTAAGAAAAGTATTCATAGGTTGAAAGGAGGTTTACATGGCGGTACCAATAAGCTTGAACCACGAAGAATTCTAATTTTTTTCTGAAACTATAATTTGAAATTCATCACTGAGAATGATAATACGGAAGGTATTTCATTGTTAAAGCTTTTCCAATCTTAAAATAATAAGAAGTTTCCTGAAAAAACATGATATTACCGAAAAATTAACTTGAATCGTCTTGAGGCACGTGTCTTGACTTAAAAAAAATATAAAGAAAATCCCAGTGTTTTTCATTAAAAGGAAGCTTTTTAGGGGGCGCCGCAAGAAATGTAATTTTTAACGACCACCCTAGTATCTAATCTTCACAATCCAAAAGGTCTCCGCGACGTTCGAGTAGCTCCACCTTTAGCATCTTGGGCTCCCTACTATTAGTATAGATAAATAAAACATTTAGGTTATTATTAAATCAGTTTCATGTCTCGAGCATTGACGTAATGGAAAAATAATGTGGATATTTTATTATCATCGGTGAGGCGATGAAATTTCAATGGATGGGTAAACATGGGTTCGATTCAGCGCAAACGAGTGTTTGTGTAGTCCCATGTCAAATTGTGCGAACCGCGCGTAATGGCTGTGTGAGTTGACATGAAATCTATACGGTATATTATTAGTAGTCGTTATAATTTGGTAGACTAGATAATTATATATGTTCGGTTTGATATATCTCTTTTGTAAGTTACTAGCTGTGCGCGCGACCTCATCCGCGTGGAATTTGTTTTCAAAACCCCACTATTTTTGAAACATTATTCATTGGTGCTCCGCTCCTATTAGTCTTAGCGTGATGATACATAGCCTTCCACAATAAATGGGCTTTCTAACGCTCAAAGAATTTTTTCAAATCAGACCAGTAGTTCCTGAGATTAGCGCGTTCAATCAAACAAACAAAGAAAGAAACTCTTCAGCTTTATATATTACTATAAGGTATTATGTATCTACATTGAAACGGATATGAAAATAAATCAACGAACAGCTAGTGCACTCCAACCGACATTATTTTAAATTAAAATATCAAAAAAACATCAAAATATTTACCCACTGCAACCGTGGTACCGCTACAATATTAGTACACGTTCCCTGGTACACTTTTCATGATTTATTACTAACAAGTTGCTTTTTCGTGAGTAGCTTCCTTTTGACTAGACGCCCAACTTTTTTCCTTTTTTTTTTTTTTGAGGCGAGGGAAAATGACTAACCGATTTACGCACTCTCTGGGCCGTCACTAGGAAACGGCACGAATCCACGGGGGGCGGTAACGCTAGCAATTGTATGCTTTATTTTGCGTTCCGTCTGCTATGGACTACACAGAGGAGTGTGGAGACTCCGAGCGATGCCGCACGGGCGAGCAACCTCAATACCCACTAAAAACCCCCTCCTCCCTTCGCGGCCCTGCGCTTTGATGTGAAGGAAAGACTGAGATATAGAACATAGTTACGCAACAGTCGATCCAGCGCATAAAGTGCTGAAGTGTGCCCTGGGAGAACACACTCCACTACGGAACGGGGGTAGATGTAAAATCCCTTGCTTTACCTAGTAGCTAAGGGCCCCCATCGTTCCGGATCCTAACTCAGGGAGGGAAGTAATGCGCGTACCTGCCTCTCCGGGTGCCGGCTGAAGGCCGGCGACCTCGAGAAGAGACCGTAGCACGCGCCGAAGGACTTCGCTCCCTATCCCTTTCTGCGACCTCTTTCAGAGACATTACTGCCTCACAAAAAGAAACCGCAGCATCCCAGCGGTCGTCGCTCTGCAACATGGCCGTTACCAAGTCGCCGAGCGATCCGACGGCTCCTACTTTTGTCTCGAGCTCGAAACGCTGCGGCGCCCAGGCAGCGCACTCGACAAGCGTATGAAACGCCGTATCGGGTGCGCCACACTGTCGGCAATCCGGAGAAGGCAAGCAGCCCACAATGCGAAACAGATACTGATCGAAACAACCGTGTCCGGTCAGTATCTGCGTCGTCCTGAAGGTGAGGGTACCGCTAGTGCGGTTAACCCATTCCTCCAGTTGTGGCCTGATTGCGTCCACCGTAAAGCCGCCGGCCGCAGGGTGTTCGAGGTCACGAGACCAGTCGACGAGGCAGCAAGCGGTTTCCCGCTTCCTGACCGTCTCTATCTCGACTTGACAGAAGGTCAGTCCTCTAGCTAGGGCATCCTGCTGGGTACGACGAACCCTGGACAGGACGTCTGCCTGGAGAGGCCAGGGCAGCTCGCCTGCCAAGAGTGTCGCCGCCGTCCAAGACACTGTACGATACCCCCGTATGGTTCTCACGGCCAGAACCCGCTGCGCCCGGTGCAGCAGGGTTCGGTTGTGGCAACTTTTTTCCTTACAGTAACGTTGGTAAACGGTAGCTTAATAGGGGTAGCAAGGGTAAAATATGTTGATTTGACGAATTTTAAAAATTTATTACTAATCGTTTTTGTTAATTATAATTATCTAAATAACGTGAAAAAATATTTGTCCTACAAAATATAAGGTTTTGTTAGGGAGTCCCGCGCAGAGCGGCAGCGCTTCGCCCTAGGAATGGCCTCTAGGGGGTGCTAATGTCCGACTAAGGTGGTGAAATACCGATCTACCTATTATTAATGGAAGATCATATTATATGCTGGTGTTAGAATCTACATGGAAGAAGGTAAGTCGGACAAAAGCGTCCGACTCTGGTCCCTCTCCAATATGTACCATAAACAAGGTCATGAAAAATAATTACCAGCCGATTTTTTTTATTGTTTAGCTAACATTTGCATAGTTTACTACCCACATTGTCCTACAAATTGTATGGTATGTCATCTTGGCCTTGCTACCCCTATTAAGCTACCATTTACCAACGTTACTGTAAGGAAAAAAGTTGGGCTTCTAGTCAAAAGGAAGCTACTCACGAAAAATCAACTTGTTAGTAATAAATGATGAAAAGTGTACCAGGGAACCTGTTCTATATGTAGTAGTAGAATAGTCTGTAATATAATTGTCTTTATATATAAAAATGAATGTTTGTCTGTATGTCTTTTATAGAATCGTAAACTATACATTTGATCATGTGATGATCTTTAGCAAAGTTGGTGTGTATGATCCAAAGAAGGTGTCTGAGTTGGTTCCCAATTGGACCCGGTAGGTGGCGCCGCTGTCGTCTTATCGATTGAAGCTTTTCCGGGCAGGACGATGTCTGCTGGGACAGCTAGTAAGTATATAATAACATCGTTTATTGGATAAAACACAATTTACATTATTTAAGTGCATTTTGATCCCCAAACTAGGTTGACCTGTATCTTGGGGATCTTATTCCAAACGTTGTTTTGCCATATAAACGATAACTTCTGCCCGCGCCTTTGCCCGCGTGGTGCGGTTTTTTAACTATCCCACGGGAACTCTTTAATTTTTCGGGATGAAAAATATCCTATATGTTGACCAGGGATATAAGCTACCACCATACAATTTCCATGTAAATCGGTCCAGTCGTTTCGGAGATTAGCCGGTACAAACAGACAGACAAACAGAGAAACAAAAAATTTAAAAAAAATCAAAATTTGTTCTATATCACTTCTTACATCCCCCCTGACTCGGTTTTTAGCATTTTTTTTTCATTGTCATTCATTCACAGAAATTTGACCTCTACAATTTTATTATATGAATAGATTTAGGTTTTAATACTCAGGACTTATACGTTGAAATGTGCGTACTATGTTATAGTGAGAATGTTGTGTAAGCCGAGACAACTTTATTAGTTCCATTAAAAAATAAATATACAGTTTCACATTCATATATTATTGTGCACCTCTCTCTTACAATAATAATTATCAGCCCATAATCATCCCATTGGTAGACTTGGATTCCACCGTTTTTAGGAAAATCGACAGTATGTCTCTACGCCACGCCGCGGCTACTCTTTTGGAAGGCGAATTACCGAATTTGATATATCAGTTATCTTGATTTACATGTTACGATGTTTCTTCTTCACCGCAAAACGTGCTAATTGTAACAATAGTGCGTCGGAAAACTTCATAATTTCTCAGAGTTTATCCGCGCGGGAACAGAGAAATAATACAATTTCCTGCGGCCGACCTGTAGCAAGAGCTGACAAAACAACACTTAGGGTATTTGCCCGTCTGGATGAGTTGTATTTCGGCATTAGTGACCAGGTTCCACTCTCCCTTAAGAGAGCAGCAGCGCATTTTTAACTCTTGGTGTTGCAATAACTCCTGTAATAAAAATAAAAAATTTCCCGTCCTGGATATGTACCCACGACATTTGATACGAATATTTGAGTCACAAATGTGTTAGGCACTGAGCTACCAACATGTTTCTTACTTATTTCTTGTCAACGGATAAAGATTTAATTTTTTTAATTAAAATAATGTTACGACCGACAAAGAACAATTCACACCTGCAGTTTATTACCTTTTCGGCATTTGGACTTCTTTGGCTTACTTTGTGTTTAAAATTTGTAATTAGAAAAACAGCATGTATTGTAATATTTATGGTAGTGATTGGCCAGGTGTAATTCTTAGAAATTATTGTTATGCGGTCGAGAATTGTGTCGAGATATATTGAATAGTTTAGTTTAAAACAATACCCGATCGGAGGGGTGAGGCAGTCAACCGATATTCGTAAGCTAGGCAAGACGTGTGTACATTCGATAAGCTATATGGTGACGGGCTTTGCGCGTGTTGGTGAATCGTGCATCACGTTTGTACTGGTCGCATACAGTTATAACTGTACCTGTGTTATACGTGTTTGTATAGTTCTAATAAGTTCTATAGTAATTCCAAAGGCATTTTAATTCGAGTCCCGTAACTCGTAACAATAATATTTTACCATTTAAAAATGAGAGCAGGTATATAATGTTGAATATCAATAAAAGTGATTTGAACTCTAATAAATTAAGTATGAAATAAACACAATAATTGAAATCCTAGTAGAATGAGGCCAGTTAAGGTTTCAACTCACCCGCTTTTCATGTCTGACCACTTCAAAGGCTCTTTGTCGTTAGCGTAGGTCGATAATTGTATGTAATTTATTACTCCTGTAAAAGGCCCTCACAGATTATTTATCGCTGTAGAACGAAAGCTGCCATACTAATGCGGGCCTGACTATAATGTGCTCTGTCAAAATTTGATCTACCAAGCCTTGCAAAGAGCTTGTTAGAATTTTATATTAGACACTTTTATATTCAGCGAAGAATTGTATAGACAAATGTGGTAGTGATTTTTCATTTACATGTCTACTGTCTTGGATGTTGAAATATATATTGTGCGTCTTGGTCCAGTGTCTATTTGCTTGCAAATCACAGATAACATAACTACTAATGCTGCTAATAGATGGTTCGTTTTTGTCTTTCAGTTTTGATAGAAATGAGGCATTGTCAACTCCAAAACAAATGATTTTTATGGTTAAAATAATATGATACGTAACTATTAAGCTGTTTATTTGTTAATTATTGTGTTTTTCTAGATTATGGTGTATTTTGACGAAGAAATTTGTGTTTAAACTAAAACTATTGTTGTGTATAAATAACTAATAGAAGGACAGATGCCAAAATTTTTAACTTATAGCAATAAAATTAAAAAAAAACAACAAAAAACCAGTAAAAAGGCACACATAAAACCTTTTTTAACCGATGAAACCTTTTTTTAAATTTATATGTCTCATTGTCTATGCTTTGGTGTACAATAAAGAGTTATCTTACCTTACCTTACCTCGTAGAATAAATTACTATAATAGTGGAATCTCATTTCTATACAAACTAAAAGACAGAAATGAACATGTTCAATTTTGGCATTAGATTCATAGAAATATTCACGAATACACTCACTTAATCCAAAAATCGTTTAATGACCGGTTACTATAACTTACTATTGATTTGTACCTTGCCTTCGGTTGAATGTTGACTAAGTTATATGGAGTTTATGACAATATTTTAAACGATAGTAAGGCTAATGAACGATCAGTGATAATGAACCCGCTATGAAGGAAGTGGTTCTAACTGAGCTTGCAAAATTTGACCTAAACAAACTACATAACAAACACAGTAAGTTAAATAAATACTTTTAAAATGAAGACCTATCCATTGTTTTGTTTCACAGAATACTTAAGTACATTATGTTATTATTATTTGAGGTTGACATTGTGAGGAGTAATTCATTTCATTGCTGCGGGCAATTCGAGGCCTACTAACTTCATAATGTTTATGTATTCCTTGCAGGACACAGTCTACCCAAAGAGATAAAGATAATGGTGTACTAAAATTATGTTTAGAAGCCAGAAGGTAATTCAGTTTTATAGTTTAAATATTTCGTTTTGTTTTAACGAAGGAAAATCCGATTAGAGCTTTATGCCGGCGAAACGTAGTGGGGTTGTGTGTGATTTGCTACGTTAAAGTACTTCCATAATAGCACTTCCGTAGAAATGCTATGATGACCCGAATCTGGGGTATCTACTACTCTTTTATTCGCCTTATGCCAAGATCTCGGATATAAGAACGGGGGCGTCGAGCCCATGCTCTGTCCCCGCGTAGACGAAGACTCTGGCGCTTGTTTGGCCTGGTTGACCTCCAGCGCCGTGAGCAAACGGCATGGGGCGAAACCCATTGGAGAGTCCGAACGCATTCAAGACGGTCGGATGAGGGAGCGGAGTTGTTCAGCGCTCCCCATTCTGATGCTGCGGGCTATTGTAACGACTAACCTCTTAAGTTGTCGTTAAATAGAAACGTAGAACGCCTCCCAAAACAATCGAGAACCGAATTGTATCGGGCCGCGAGCTGAGCACATTAATGTAAAAGTCTCTTGGTTTCTAATGTAAGCTTAAATCCTGAACCCATTGAAGATCCCGGTCAGCTCAGAAACCGCTGGCCGTTACATGGCGTATCAAAGAAGCATATGACGGAGTATATTATGCGCCCTGCAGTAGCAATGGACGAGGTCATCCTACCCGGCGCCCGCCAGGGCCTGTGCCACCAGACCGGTGAGTGTACACGCCTTCATTGTGATTCCCACGATGAAATATTCGTTATTGGATTTCTCCCCGTCAGGAAAAAGGACCACGGCTTGACCACTCTTTAAACCCTAGCATGCGGTAGCCTATGAACCTGTTCCACTTTTGGGGAATGCAAAGCTTCCGGCAGATTCCTTGTTTCTTTCGTTCCTAAATTAAACTACATGAGATTTTTCGTATCGATTCTGGTTTTATTTTCATGGTGCAGTCATTTTACTCGGAAAGTCCTGCATTCCTTCGGATGAAATTACTTTATAATCAATTTTGACAGCCATTCCGTAGTATATAATGGCTAATTCAGGCCTTAATTGGCCATCTCTTGCTTCTGTTGGGTTCTCTACGATTTTAGGGATTTCACGACCTCAATAGTTCTCCTCTGGGTGTGATGTAATACAAACCTTAAAACATTTATAAGCCACAACAAATTCAAATAAATAAGGGGCTATTGCAAAGCGACGAAAGAGTATTCAAGCACTTACTTCACTAACATAATTACGTTAATAAGTTATTTTACAAGTAATAAATACTCTTGGCAACTACCATCGTGGGAATATACCAAACTGACTTGTCTGAGAGAATTAATGTGCCATTTTGGCACGTACTAATGTAACTTAAATATTATTGTGAGAGTAGGATTAATTCAATTTGTGTTTTACGCGCTAGCGATAATTATATCTAAGCACGACGGCAGTGCAGATTAAAGCACAGATGTCGACACATGTTACAATAAATATTAATATAATTATAATTGCACTTTAATAGTATTATGGGAAGGCATCAGAAAACCATAATAATTCTATGAAAACTTTATTTAGCATATACAGATCGTCCTAATACAATGACATCAAGCTGAGAAGGGAAAGAGGGCGAACGCAGCGCCACGGACAAATAGTGTTACATGTATTAATACATGTTTAATACTTAATACAATATTAATAACTTCACACCCTATACCAACAATAATTTACACAATAAAAAGAGGCGTTAACTTTGTTTAGACTTTGAGTACTGCCATGCTGGAATCATTATCTTCATTATTCTACCTGTAATCCCTTAAGACTATAGTGAGTGAGCCTACAAGGTTAAGGTTCCCTGAAGACCGCTTACGATACCTCGCTGAATTGCGATACTGGTCCGTTCTTCAAGAGAGGCACCAGCCCTCTTACAGCTTGAAGAGTCGATTAGGTATTTATGAGATCCTTGGAGGTTGCATACGATTTGCGCTACTTCGACGATTTAGCTGTTTCCGCTACCGATCCGGCTGATCTAGCTATATTTGGTAAATGTGATGCGGCCAATGTATCTAAGCAGGTTGCAACTCATACTAAAGGTTCGTTACCTTACCGCGGAGGTAGAGTTACTTCGTCACGACGAGGCGACTAAATGAAGCGACCCTTAGCGCTGGGTAGTGTCCCCCGTAAGATGTCATTCAGGCAGCGTCTCGTGACCATCTGCTTGCATTATGGTAGGAATAACCGTATTATCCTGAAGCGACTACCAGTTCCACAGTCGTATCTGTGTGTTGCACGTGTACGACATCACAGGCGATTTATTTACAACAATCTTACCAATGTACTTCCCGGTGATGTGGCAAGCCTCTTGTATAAATTGTTTAATACAACCTGCGTAGATACGTTGGAGTATCCCAATTTACCAAATGTGGCTGGATCACATGGTTTGGTGGCGGAAACAATTAATTGAATCATTCAAGGGGCGCAAATACACACACACACACATATACCCTTCAATGAGGGTCACTTATTTGTGTTTTTTTGTTGATCGCATGGGCCGTGCGGTCCTGAGGCCATGAGCCTCTACAAAGAACTAACAAAAGACTTACAAACTTTTCCAGTGATCAGAGGACTGATGCCTACCTCGGACTACGGATCAGTATGGTAATCCAACGATGTTTCGTAGTCAGCCTTTGGACGCCTCACACATAGAAGACAGCATACCTGGGCTCAGTATTCCACTTCTGATTTCGCAGGATTATAGATAAAATACAATACAACTAAGTTAAGTTTTTTTTATTGTATTAGTTTATAATGTCTTAGATTAACAAATATCGTTACTTTAAAATATTGTAAAATTAAATATACATAACATACTCACCTCATACTGAAGTTCGCGTATTGTTTGTGAATATGAACTATATGACTATTTTAATAATATTAATTAACTCTGTAAGACTAGAAGGGCTAGGGGTGATAAACCTCTGCAATTTGCCAATTCACCCCGTTAGTTAGTACATACCCGTTTCTCACTGTAGACAATTACCGTTATTAAGGTTTGAGTTATTGTTGAAATTTACTCCTCAAAGTTACGGTATTTACGGTATTACTTCTTTCTTTATATAACAGACGTATTTACATAAATACGTACATTATATCACGCCTATTTCCCATGGGAGTAGGCAGAGACTATGTATCTCCATTTACGACGATCCTGACAAACAACTTTCGTTTCACTTACTTTTATTAACATGCACGTTTATTTGAAATGCTTTTTACCTTACCTCTCTTTAACAATTCTGATATTTGTTCATAGTGTGTTCGTCTCGGTCTACCGGCAACAACTTAACAAACAGACGTATTTTACTCAAATTTTATTCAAAAATTCATATATCATATTCACTTATCACAGATTTATTCATTTCCAAAAAAAATACATTTAAAAAATGAAATACATTTTTTTATATAAAAAACATCTTAAATAAAGTTGCTGGTGGATGATCCTCGCTACGAGGTTATGTCTGTGTCAGCATTCGCTGTTAATGTACTCTGTTATTACCATATTCTATTATTATTTTTATCTTGTTGATTGTCCGCTATTTGCTGTAACTCCACTAATTATTCGAAAAGTAATTATACAACATACTTCTAAATATATTACTCCTTTTACGAGCTACAAGACTGGAATTAATATAAATGCCGTTGGAATTACTATAGAGTTTATTAAAACTGTACAAACACGTACAAAACAGGTAAAAATAAAACTGGATGCAACCAGTTAACACTGCACGATTCAATGCATTTCAACACGCGCAAAGTCTGTCACTATATCACTAATCGAAAGTACTACACACGTCTTACTCGTATCGTAGTCGTCGCTTGACTGCCCCATCCCTCCGTTCGGGCATTGTTTTATACTAAACTGTATAATAGAACAAAGGATCGCGTTCACCGAGTTAATCCCGCACCTGGCAAGCTTCGACGCAATGCATTAAAAACAAGGATTAATTCGTTCGACACTAATGGCAGCCATAAAATATATTCGATAACAATAGGATATTTTTAAAATAATTTAATTAATAATTTTAAACACTAAGCAAACAAAAGAATTCCTAAATCATAGAAGACAATAAACTGCGTTTTTACGACATACAAGTGTGCTGTCTGTATCGGTATGTAACACTACTATATAAACGTTGAGAACACGATGCTTTTTTTTAGATTTCTTGTCTGTTTGTTCAGGATTCACGTAAAACCGTCGGGGCCGATTTTGATGCAGTTTTTGCTGATCGACAGCTAATTCTTAGACTTAAACTCTGCGTTACTTTTTATTCTGGGAATCCCGCTATATTTTAAATGGCCCGTTAAAAAAGTCGAAGCGTGAACGAATTCGCGGGCATTTCCAGTATTTCTATATTTATTTAACAACGAACCTGTAATAGATACATTCTATGAGGAAAAACATTTTTTAGCTAGACATGTTGCTGGACAGTTTCTTCCCCTTCTTCTTCTTAAAAAAACGATAATACGTTGGGAAGCGATGTATTTATACAGAATAGAAAGTAGATTTAAATTTGAAGTGATATATGTATGACCTTCAAAAAGTGTTCTCTAGTTGAACATTCTTATATATAATCTTTATCTACGATTTTCATTATCACTTTATCTGAAACAAATATGTTTTGCTCTTAACTCAACAATAGATTTGATTGAAAATCTAAGTGTTACCTATTTGATGTGTGATATAATATACAGGTATTTTATGTAAATTCATGTAATCAAGACGCTGATATAGCAACATTGTATTGAAACCTGTAATCTCAATTGCCGTAAGAGGCAAATATCGTTTATCAGCAAAGTTAATAAAACTTTTCATTTCTTAGTATCATCATTGGAAATTTTGTATTTATAAAAACTAGCAATCCAGGCAGACGTTGACCTGCCCTGAAAAAATGTAGGACCTGATCCCAGTGCCTCCTACCGGTTCCAATTGTGAATCTTAACCATCCGGGGACCCACTTCCCTGTTTCAGTACAACGTATTTGTATGTCTGAAGTCCACAATTGTTTCTTTTATCAAAAAATAGTAACAATTTGTTTAATATGAAAGAACATATTGTTATAAATATCGTACCACGTTCACTAAGAAAAATGCACTAGAGATTGTTTGGAGAAATGAGTCACATACGATGCATGGACTTATTATAAAACGTTCTTATGAGTCATAGATGACTCATTGGACGGGGAAGTTGTTAACACACAAAAAATAATTAAAATTGGTAAATTCGTTCTGAATTTATGCACATTCATATGTCTAAAATTCATTTTATCAGATTTATATTGATTATTAAGGTTCACATAATAATAATTAAGGAAATGATGGGACTTAAAGGCGCCATCTATTTGATGCTTACGTAACTCATACATACAACTCTTGGTTAAAAAAAACTTGCAATAAAAATCTGACAAATCTTATATCTGAATTCTTACGTTTGTACAAATATTTATTTGAAAATGTTACTCTATTAGGTCAAGTTTATCCCATGCCTACTGTTCCATCCTCTTTATACCATCCTAAGGCTAGCAGCTGGGGACGGCAACACAGACGGCAAGCCCAAGAAGAGACTGGAAAATGTGGAAAATGCTGCACGAGTCCTACGTGTCAAGACACGCTGAACAAATTAACAGTCATAGAAAAAAAATAGATTTAAGTTTACAATTCAGCTATAAAGGCAAATAAATATGGCAGTGTGTTTGTTTCGCTAATGACGTTGCTAACGCATCTATATGCGATGGGTCTGGGCCGTCTACCTGCTGCCGGATTCGCAATAAAGAAAAGTTTTTATTTTAGCATTGTTTCAGCTAATATTCAATTTTTTTTTTATTCAAAATTAGTTCCACTAGAGAACTCTGTCATACATGGAAGTCAAAATTTAAATCTAAGTAGATTTAGCATTACATAGCAAGTGCTGTGTACACCGCTTCGCAATGTATTATCACTGTTCAAAGCAAGCTAAAAAAATTTTTTTGTATATTATTTTAGGCTTTAGTACAACATAAAAAATAAAAGCAAGCAATCCAGGAAACGCTGAACCTCGGTAAATGTTCAGTGAAGTCAGTGATCTGTCAAAATGACAAGAACATTCAAACATTTGTTTGGCCACCGTCCACCAAAGAAAAGGCACATACTTTTGGAAAGGTTTTGATTGATCGAGGTAGGCGTAACGAACTTGTGGATTTCTCAAATGATTTATTATCAAAGAAGGCGTCTTAAGCTGACACGAAATGAACCTATTCATATTTATTTATTTTAAATTCGAATTGAAATAGGGTAAAAAATCTATAATATACTATAGTTAATCTGTAAATGGTTCCAGTTTGTACATAGCGTTTAAAAATGTGAAAAATTAGGATGGCTAGGCTGGTTCACAATAAGACCCGGTAGGTGGCGCTGAAACCGGACTCCAGGTATTTATTTTTCAAGGCAGGACAAAGTCTGCTGAAACCGCTCGTTATCTGTTGATATTAGTTTATTGGTCTATACCAATTACAACAAAAAAAATAAAGAAAATCATTAATAATTAGACAAATCAGAACATACAGTATTGTTACGAGTTACGCGGGACTCGAATTAAAATGCCGTTGGAATTACTATAGAATTTATTAGAACTATACAAACGTATAACATAGGTACAAATACAACTGGACCCTACTAGTACAAACTGCACGATTCAAAAACACGCGCAAAGTCCGTCAATATATCGCTCATCGAATGTACGTCTTGTTCGTATCGTAATCCTCGCTTGTCTGCTCCACCCCTCCGTTCGGGCATTGTTCTATAGTAAAGTGTTACAATACAACAATCGACTGCGTAGACCGAGTTTTTCCAAGAAACGTTATCTGCACATCTGGTTAATCATTCCTGCAAACGGCCGTAAACGAAAACGACAACAATAGGCTATTGTATAATTGCCAATTTTAAACAAAAAGTAAACAAAAGACGCCCAAGTACGGAAGGGTAATAAACCAGGTGTGCATTTCTTTGTCGGTATGTAACAGTATGTTTAAGTCCATTAGGGTACTACTCTCTTATAATAATAATTTATCGTTACTAAGATAAACTTTATATTACTATGTGGGAAGTAACAAAGATGTAATAACATAATAAAACTTATTATACATGAGTTGGCACATTTCTGCCTAAGGGGCTAAAGGTCTAAAAGGATAAGCTTGTAGCTAATTAAGGGAGATGTATGCGAGTCATGTAGATTGTGAAGTACAAATATTTTTGATCCTTAGGGGTTATATATTGTATATAGACGAATATAAGTACGTATTTCTAGAATGCTGAACCTTTAAATATAAAAGGGTAACGTAATTAAAATAACAAAATATATTAAGGAATTTCACCCAAGCTGCCACTGTACCGAAGGAGACTGATATACTTTCATACATTCTTGGGCCCATATTGTAAACATATGAGAGTGAATTAACATTTCTTATTATTACGTTGATTGCGGGCGTGATGCGATAGCAGATAGAAGGCAAAGGGACGTAGAAGAAGACGCAAGGGAAGAGTAAATTACCTCGTCTCCAGTCTACCGCCACGCTGCAATCGTCCCCCGGGGTTCACACACGCACTAGGATTTGCTTAGGAGAATTAAAGTTATTTAAATTAAAATGGTTTTCTTTTGTGTTCCAAATATATTATACTAGCTGTCCCGCGAAGTCGCCCGCGTGGGTTTTGTTTTCCAAACCTTCCCGATTTTGAAACATTCTTCATTGGTGCTCCGCTCCTATTGGTCTTGCTCGATAAATGGGCTATCTAACACTGAAAGAATTTTTCAAATCAGAGCAATAGTTACTGAGATTAGCGCGTTTAATCAAACCAACAAACTCTTCAGCTTTATATATTAGTATAAGATTTAATATATAAGTATATTGCGGTGACAGCACGGACACGAAACTGAACGATTTTCTTGTTTTTGTATCATTAAAACTAAGTTACATCAAAAAGGCAAAATTGTGTGCCAAAAAGTTAATTTCAGGCCTTATTTGACTGGATTATATAATATCAAAATCGCAACAAAGACTGTTGTTATATGTCAACATTGTATTTTATACACGAGCAGTGTCGTGTAAGTTTTCAAGAGATTGAAACGACGCCAACGCTACTCCACCAAATTATATATTTAAAATCATCAAGAATATTAATCTTTTAAATTCAATAATATGTGATCACACACGTTTGACACGTTTAGCAACGCTTTAAGATAATAAATATGAGTTGACACTCTGGAAACGCCACTGAAAGGATCACAGACATGATCTTGACAGATAGAGACAGAAAAAATTAGCAAAATTTTATTTTTAGGCAACAACATCTGTTTTAGTGCATTTCTATCTCTAATTGTAATTATCTTTTTACTGCAGAAGTTTAGCAGACAGGCAGACGGTCCATTTGATGGAAAGCAGTTACCATCACCTATGGCCATTTGCAACACCCAAGGTGCTAAAAATACGCTGCTGCTGTCTTGAGGGAGACTGGAACGTGGTCACTAATGATCCGGATCACAACTCAAGGTTCTTATGGCGACATATTTAGATTAGGTGTGGTAGCCATCCAGTCGGACAAATGCCCTACCACCTGGCTGTGAGTTGTTTTGTTGCCTCTTAAGAGACGCCGCCCGGCCGCAGGAAATTGTATTCTTTCTCCTTTCCTGCACGGATGAAGTTCCAAAGTATTTGATCTTCTCGCCTATCACCAACTGTATATATGATGCTCGCTGTACAAAATATTAATATGAAAGCGATATAGAAGTATGCACTCTACATAGATCTTCACTTTCTTTGATTCAAGCTTACTCTTCGATTTCTCTCTTCATTAATATGAGCATCAAGCAATTATTACGGCACGCTGATTTGCGGTAAAAAGTTATTACAGTTTTATTAAGAAAATAATAATTCTATTACATAGATTTTTTTTTTGTAGCTGGAGGACAAATATTACGTCACCCACAACAATAATAAAATAACAAAACAAATACTGTCAAGAACTATGTAACTTGATTCTTGATAGATGTTCAAACGTTAAAAGCAAAATAAACGCTTGGAAACAGTATTGTTACATACCGACAAAGAACGCACAGCTGGCTGTTATAAAACGCAGTTTATTGCGGTTCCTGAATTTGGAGTTCCTTTGTTTACTTCGTGTTTAAAATTTTAAAAACAACATACTGTTATAGTGCTTATTTTATGGCCGTCATTAGTGTTGAACCAATCCCTGTTTTTATTGCATTGCGTCGAAGCTTGCTAGATGTGCGGATTAATTCAGTGATCGCGGCCCCTTTGTCGGTATTATATAGTTTATCATAAAACAATGCCCGAACGGAGAGGTGGGGCAGTCAAAGTGATAACCCAAGCGAGGCAAGACGTGTGTACATTTTAGTGACGGACTTTGCGCGTCTTATGGAATTGTGCATTACATTGGGACTTATTGCGTCTAGTTATATTTGTACCTTATTATACGTGTTGGTATATTTTAAATAAATTCTATAGTAATTCCAACGGCATTTTAATTTGAGTCTGTAGCTCGTAACAGTATAATAAGATTTTTCGGTGAACATTAAACGAGTGTTGTTATCAAAGCCTTTTATCTGTTCAATAGAGCAATCACATAGTAAGGGCACTAATACACTTTGCCGATAACGGGGTATGAACGAAACAACGTTATCTGGTATGTGATAGGATGATACATTTTATATTACTTTTTATGATATTTTTCATGTTTTCATCATACATACAATTCTAGTACGATTATATCCGACTAAGTTAGAGGCTGACAACGTCGCTTCAAACGCTGAAGTTCTCAATCGAGATAAATATGGAACCTCAGGATGGGTCTACACATTTGTCCCTTTTTGAATTGAAACATTAGGTCCATCGCCAAAGAAATTGGCAAGCATGTCTGACGCATATTTCGTCCAACGAATAAGCATCGTCATGCAGCACGGCAATGTAGCCAGCCTTCTGGGCACATCTCTCTGGTAGCGATTTGCTATATGGTCTTTAATACTACTAAACCGCTAAAGTAACTTATAAATAGTATACAGTTTGATATTGCTAACAAATTGATAATTAAGAAGGCATTAATTATATATCTACACTATATTTTTTAACTATAGAATTTTTGCGTAGAAATTTTAATTATCTTCGTATTTTCTAACTCGGCCAAGGAATTTTATTATTTATTAAAACAAAGTTTCTTTCTTTTTATATTACACAACACGCAAAAATTGAGGATGAAACTGCTGGTTAGGCCTTGAAATTTACATTAAATTCTATTGAACCGTTCCGTTGCTTATTCGAGACAGCCTTTCAGACAGACTGAAAAGCAAAAATTCTAAAGACGACCATTTATCACTAAACATCATTGTCATTTAATATTTGGAAAAAATTAAATTAAAAAAAAAACACCCTAATTAATTGAATCTGGTATCGATAGGTGTCTGTAGTTTTACAATGTTAGAAGATGTAGTGACAAGAATTGAAAAAGAGTGTTATCAGCCTGCCAAGCCGCCTTGGACAAGCGTGGCGGGTATACTGTACGCTCCCCTATATAGGCCCCGAGCCCAGCAGTGGGATATTTAATTTTATGGCTGTTATTATATAATTATAAAGTATTATCTATCTATCTATCTAATACACAATATACCATCCTACTGTATGCTTTTAGTGTTTTCTTGTTATTAATGGCTTTAACATGATATTATACAGGCAGACTGACAGACGGGACAAAGGGATAAAATATGACCATATAAGTTTCCCACTTTTGCCAATATTGGTATGGAACCCAAAAATATGTTTTATAGAATTCACTTTCATTACATTACTAATAAGGTAACATGACCAGCCAAACGGTCTTATTCATAATGTTATAGTAAGTTTGTAGGCTTCTTTAAGAATCTTACTCTAACTCAATATGAATAAGACAGTAAGAAATTCGATAGATTTTTCGATAGACTAGAGTTATAATCTAAGGAATGTATAAATTCTTTTCTTCTTAACCACGAATATCGGGAAATTACGAGACTGAGATTGTAATAATATAATAGCAAAACGCAATTCACTCACAGCGTATAATTGCAGAGTAATTAATCATACAGTAAGTCAATGCTCTTGACTGACAAATTGAAAATGACTTGAGTCAAATTCATAATTTACGTAGGGGGTTTTACCTACGTAGGATGTTAATGATAGAAGTTTTTAGATGTAAATTATTTATTGATAAAGTTAAGCTAATTACATGATTGTTTTTGTGATTATGCTAGGATTAGTTGGTATTTGCAGACTGATCGAGTACGATGCTGGACGAGTACTGACTACAATTATATGTTAAAATGCACGTGTGGGTTTTTCACCAGCATTATTAGGAAATACGCGTAAGCCCATGAGAATCAAACTACTTGATAACATGGACATAACGAGAAGGCTCAAAAGGACAAAACCGTTTGAACTAGCGCTATAAACAAAACAAAAGTGTAATGTTATGTGACAGCTATTAATAAAGAACACATGAACAAAGTGTCTTCGCCTAAATAGAAACAATAGGAAAACTGTTAATGGACACTTTCTTGTATGAATACTATTGATTAATTTAGGTTATATTCAAATTAGTTATCAGTCTTTTTAGATCAGATGAAGAATTTTTTTCTAATATACTTTATTTATTAAAAAAAATACAATAGTTAAATCATACTCTCAGGATTATTTAGGCTAAGTCTGTAAATTTTGAATAAAGTTTTTTGCATGAGTTCAAAAGACAGGCAGACGGCCTACCTGATGTAATGCGGTTACCTTTACCTATGGACGCTTGTAACACCAAAGGTGCTACTAATATGCTGCCGCTCTATAAAGGCAGACTGGCACCTGGCCACTAATGCCAAAACACAATTCAAGATTATTATGGTGGCATACCCTAGACCAGGGGTGGTAGCCATCCAGATAGGCAAATACCCTACCACCTGGCTGTGGGTTGTTTTATCGCCTCTTAACACCGGGTACCTCAGCGGAGATTGCTAAACAACATACACAACAAATAAAACAAATACTTTTACGACAGGCGGCCCAGCCGTTTAAATTATTTCTCCATCCCTGCAGAGCGATGACTTCTTTCAGTTGTCATTTTTATGCATTAATTTTGGTTTAAAGCTATACCCTGTACAAATATAAAATGTGCTTATGCTTACATTTATGTCAATAGATTCCAAATAACCGTTGGCTGGAAACATTTCCAACACGCTGATCGCGTTTACATTTTAGGTTGCAACAGAATACAGGTGAGCATTTTGGTCCTGTGCGATATTTAGCAATCGTATAATTTATTATTTGATATCAAAAAACATAATTATTAATGAAATCGTCGTCGTCAGCCAATAACTGTCTATTGTGGACGTAGGCCTCCCCAAGTCGATGTCACTAATCACAGTCCTCTGCCTTCCCCATGCAGCGCCTACCGGCGGTCTTGCGCTGGTAATCAGTCCATCTGGCTGGAGGGCGTGGACACTACGTTTACCGAGACGCGGTCTCCACTCCAACTATTCTTGACATTTCAACTTAATAATGTTATTATATTATTCATTACCCATCTGTATTATGTTAAACTGTGGTCCAACTATCAGATCCACTCCTCCTATTCATTCGCCTACACACAGATTTCCATGGTTATGATATAAGAGCTATTAGGTAATGAGTGGTTGTGGTTTTGGTATAATAAAAATTGAGGACGATAATACTATATACAAACAGATAACAAAAGGTACACGCTTACAAAACTGCTGAAATAGGTGAAATTATAACGTAGGCGTTATGACATTTTCAGTTCAGGTTTATTTAATACTACATAGCTAAAATTGAATACATAAGTGGATAACGAGGACATTTTACAATTAGTTAAACATCGAGAGAATGGGCTAGAAAGTTTTCTTAATATAATTTTGCCTTTGTCCATAAATAACTCCGTCATATGCTATTTGTGGAGTCGAGCACAAATAGATGGCACTCTACAAGCAGCATGTTGTTTTAAGGTCTAATATAGTTGGTTACACATTGCATTTTCGATCAAAGCAAAAATAAATAAAGGATACTGATACGCTTTCATAGATTCTTGGGCCCAAATTATAGAGATGAGAGTGATTTTAAAATTTCTTTGTATTATGTTGGTATTTTTTTAACTGTAGTGGGTGCTTATTGTTTGATGTTGACTTGAACTATGGTTTTCGAGTCATTTCAAGTCAAGTCAAATGTAAAGGAAAGTGATTACCGTTGCCTATGAACATTTGCAACAATAAAGATTCAACAAATTGCTGCCGCACTCGTAGGTGGGACTGGAACCTGGTCACTAATACTGGAACACAACTCAAGGTTATGTTGTTATATACCAGGGATGGTAGCCATCCAGACGGCAAATACCCTACCACCTGGCTCTGGGTTATTTTTTCGCCTCTTACGACAGGCCCCCCGGCCGTTAGGATTAGTATTCTTTTTCGTTTCTTCACGAATAAAATATTAAATACTAGCTGTCCCGGCAGACGTCGACCTGCCTGGAAAAGCTTCAGTCGATAAACCAACAGCAGCTCCACCTACCGGGTCCAATTGTGAACCAACTCAAAAATCTTCGTTGGCTCATGCACAACAACTTTGCTAAAGATCATCATATGATCAAATGTATAGTTTACGATTCTATAAAGGGCATACAGACAAACATTCATTTTTATATATAAGAGAAGAGATTATAATAACATAATATTGATTTCACTTTGAAAGCTATTTCTAAACCTTGACTTTTTTAGGTTTTCTTTGTTCTGTAGCCGAATTAACATTACCGCTACATCTATACTAATATTATAAAGATATGAAGTTTGTGCGTTTGTGACGTTGTAGGGGGTAATGTCTGGATCTACTAAGCTGATTTTAAAATTTCTTTTACTGTTGATAAGCTACGTTAACAGGGAGTGCTATACAACATGACGCTATATACCACGGGAACGGGACAGAGCGCGGGTGAAACGGCGTCTAGTCGTTAGTCAATAATAAACAGAAGTTATTCGTTTCAAAGAGGGCACGTATGGAATGACTGTAATGACACACGTCCGACCAATCGTTTCGATTAATCGTTTCATGTGTTGAGCGGCAATTTGAGGCGATGGATCGTCACGATTTTCTTCAGATCCATCGTAACGACGAATCGTTTCGTGGAAGCCATTAGAAATACGATACGGTCTACTACGCCCACCAGTGTATATTGATAGTGTGTGTTGGATACACTTACCACGTTCATAGTTGTTTAATTTGTATTATTTTCTTTACTTAATATACCACGATCCCGGTTACCACGCGTTCGGGTTTTCTACTCAATTTTTCGCTTATACATGTTTACTATAAACTTTTACAATAAATCTAGTTAATTTACGTAATTCTCTCATAACGAAAAGAAAGGAAGTTCAAGGTCAATACTGTGATATTTGACTTTTGGCATTTGACTTTTGATGTGAAGAAAAACATGATAACAACATCATATTACATATGGGATGCTGTATAATATCAATATTTATACCCTTTCCAAGCATTTACTTTCTTTTGGCAGCTCAATAATGGATAAATTAGTAATGTCCTAATACATTACCGGCTCGATTCGTTATAAAAATCGATGAAAAACATTAACACTTTTTTTATTTTCAAATCAGTTACATTCGATTTATTTAGGTATACTGTTGTTGGTTTAATAGTCTGTGGGGACAGGGACATCAGTAATACGTCACCCAAAACTATAAAGTACGACAATTATGTCATTTATTGATGTGGGATACCTGTCAAGAAATACGTTCATCGTAGACATGCAAACATCAAAGTCAAAGTAATTTATTTTGTGTATACAGGTTTGAATATGATGTCCATAATTATAACAATTTAGGTCTCGCATTATCTTGCCACATAGCTTACAAAATAATAGAATTTTAACGAATAATTTTTAGATACAAATTAATATACAATTTATAATAATAATGATTACAATAATTAGGATTCCTCATGTCACAAAATCAGACTCATGTATCAGTATTTGGGTCAGAAAGATACTCATGTATTGCGTAATATGCTTTATTTATTAATAACAAAACGTCAAAAGTGAAATAAACGCTTAGAAACAGTACAGTTATAATTTTTAACAATAAAATGAATTATATATTAAACTATGCATTGAAATAAATTCTTAATCTATTTAAACAAATCAATTTTGTCACATGTTGTATTATCTATTTGTTATCGTTATAATATTATGTATTTATTATCGTTTCAACTACAATAAAATTATTTTCTCCGTGCAGTTTGGGTCATAAATAATCGGAGCGGTGAAGCGAGTATTTCGCTCTCTCTTCCACACACGGGCCTCATGGGCAGGCATAGTGATACGTATTATTGTTGTCTATAAACATTTTGATAGTGTATTTAGTGTTAAACGTATTGATTAAATAAGAAAATGACGATTTAAATAAATGATTAATTAGGTATCAATGTATTAAAAAAATACAAGTACAAAAGTTTAGAATGTATCAAGTTATATTAAATATAAATATATTTCATATAACTTGATACATTCTATAACTTATATCTAAGTTTAAAATTTACAACAAAAAAGATAATAATGATTTTTATAAGAATGATAATCTTTCTTTGATAAGAATGAGTTTTATCGATAATGGCGTTGCGCCCGCGCAACATTCTCACCGCCCTAGCCGGGCTGAGGCCGAGTTTGATTTATGACCCAACTGCACGGAGAAAATAATTCTACTATAATACCTATATAGCTGTGGTACCCAGGACGTAATATTACAGAAGTCTTTCATTGGTTTAAAAACCTTTTATCGCGTTACTGTACTACAGCTCGTTCACGATAACTTGTCCCGCAGGGTTTACAATATTCTAAAAATTTACATCATTTAATATTATTTAATTAAAGTTTATAAATAGAGATTATAAGAAAACGTAAATTATCTTGTTGTTGTTAAATTAACATTTAAATTATTAAATATCAAAGAAGCAAGTGAGGTGTGTAAGAATGGGCCTGTGTGGCGCTCTGTTGTTCGTGCCTACCCCGCAAGGGACCAGCGTGAAGTTATGTATGTATGTAAATTATCTTAATTTTTGTAAGAATTTTCTAGTACTTATAGTGATTTTAGCTTTGTTTTGACTCTAGCTGTAGGTGTTAATATTTTTGATTGCTGGTAACCCTACGGGACAAGTTATCGTGAACGAGGTATATATGTATTTATACTTTTTATTATTCTACCATTGTATTAAAACAATATGAAAACGAACAATTAAGAATCGAAAGCGTATTGTTATATTTCTTTTTGTCTGCGTTTGTTGTTAGCATATTATAAAATACGTGGAAATAAAATATTTTTAAAGCGTTGTTCTTTTCGTAAAATATCAATATTTAAATTGGAAAATAATTTTAATCTTGATATTAAATGAAAAGAACAAACAGTTTGTTGTTGTTTGTGTCTGACAGAGTTTGATTCGCATTATCGGAAACCTTAATTATAACACCTTTGTGAAATTATAATTTATATCATGAAACTGAGAAGGTTGTGTTTGAGGATATTGTTCATAGTCTGACAAAGTTAATCGCCAGTCCAATTTCATACATTATTTTTATATTTGCTATCTCGTTTAAAAATCCAAACATTTAAAGAATTATGTGCTAAATAAAATCAACTATTACAATTTGAAAAGTAGATAAGTAATGGAGATTATGTATGATAAACTGTGATTCCATAGTTTTGTTTCAAATAATTAGGACTGTTACTATATTAAAGTCGCTCAGTGAACGGTAAATAAAGTCATTATCAGGATTTTTTTGTATCACATTCATCACCAAGCGATCCATCAGAGAATTAAAGGCATAGCTGTGGCTAGCTCCTTGCTTTAAGTAGCACGAAGCTAATATCTGTGGGTGTGTATACAGCGTGTTTCAGACCTTACGACAATAAATCAGACCACGTTTTCGTCATGATGTACTCTACCCAAATACAAAATCGAATCAAGGTAGCTTCTTTGGTTTAGCCACAGGACCTTATTTTTCATTTCAGAATTTTACAACAACATGTATCTGTTATTGTGATTAAATCGGTAGGTTAGTGACCAAATGTATCATGTTGCCAGCTCGTCTCTTCATCATTAAACGCGGAAGATGTTCATTCTTACCAAGGTCAGTGAACCAATATTTACAAGATGTTCTGTTTTTATTGTCTTTTTATCGTAATTAATTTGTTCGGAAATTGCTTTTTTTATTTTTGACATTACGGTTGATATAATAGTACCAAAAACTTTGTATGGAGTAAGACTGCTAAAATTATGATTTATTGTCATTTGAAATGAAACACGTTGTATAACACCGGCAGATACTAAATGGTACATAGACATTGACTTGCACTCTTTCAAAAACCAATCATACATATCTAATGTAAGTTAGTATCTTTAATATGATCTATTTACGCAGCAGACAAACGTAGAAAAGTTCACGGAAGACAAAGATGTCAAGTATCAATGTGTATTGTTAAAGTTTTATTTAGCCTACCGCCAACTTGTTCATTTTAATTATTTAGATTTATTTTTATTTATGATTATTATTTACTCTATAAAGGAATGCTCCGGTGGTTCGGGCATGTGGAAAGAATGTATGATGAAAGAATGACTAAACAGATATACAATGCAAAGTGGATGGATGCAGAAGTCGCGGAAGGCCACGACACACCTTCCATGATCAAATTGATCATGTGTTAGCAGAAGGTGATGTTAGGAGCCTTAAGAACAGACGAGCGTGTATACAAGAGCTATGAATGTCAAAGAAGCAAGTGAGGTGTGTAAGAATGGGCCTGTGTCGCGCTCTGTTGTTCGTGCCTACCCCGCAAGGGACCTGGCGTGAAGTTATGTATGTATGTATGTATGTATTTACTTATAAGAGTCTAATCAAATTCACCACCGCTTCGCAACATGTTGTGGCTTGAAGAGTAGAAGCGACGCAAGAAACCTTTCAGCAAACATGCTTAGCTCTCATAATTTTATTTTATAGTATGAAAATGGGTAAAAGGAAAAATAATAAAAGAAAATGTCAATCAAGTTCATATGTGTTCCATTTCACGCAGAAAGACCTCAGTGTCTTGAGGTCTGGCAGCTGGTTTTTGCTTGGTTTGGATCTTCACACAGATGTGTGTCCGTGTCAGGAGTATACTAATGCCAAGAGATATGTCAATATAGTGCGTTGTATTATAAAAAAGGTTCAATAGTGGACTTCAATCGGTCGTCGATGGCACCGCAAACCAAAGCTAGCAATAACAAAAAGTGAAGGTTAAACAAACCCACAAGCCCATCTATATCAATGTCACCCCATACACTTAACAAGTCGAGCAACGGTTATGTAAGCAACCAATGTTTACTCAAACCCAACTACTGTCCAGGTGGCTCCTCAATCAGTTACAGTCTGGCTACAATTCACGGTAATATCCTAAGTAAGCATTATAATCCACTGTAAATATACCGTTTGCTCAGAAATTCTATTTAATCCACTCAACCCTCGGTTAAATCCAGTCTATTTGTATCAAAAGGCTTACAGATTAACCGAATTCGTAATAAATAAGGCTAATATTTCAAGTTCTCAATTAGTTTACGCTCGGAATATTACAGTCTGTATGGAAATTGAGACACGTGTCACTGCTACATTTTGCCTACCAAAGTGCACGCGACAGTAAGATCGCTATCACTTACAGTATTTTGGGACGAAATTCTTTTACGTAGCTTATAATATCAGCCCATAAATGACACACTGCTGAGCGCGGGCCTCCCATTATTGACGGAATGGACAGTATATAAGTATATACCCGCCACGCTTTTCCAATGCGGGTTGGCAGGTTTGATACATCGGTTATCTCGGTAGAGAAATAGGAAACAAGAACCGAAACGTACAGAAAAATTGATGATCTGCAACGAACAAGATTACATCAAAGCTTACTTCAGCACTTTAACAAACAGGACAAGTAGGCCCGAGGAGATGTAATAATTGAAATACTGATTCCCAATAAATTGATATCTTAGAAGCCTATAGGCTAGGGATATTTGAACGTCAACAAAATACCCGCTTTATACGAAATTGCCGAAAGGAAGGTACGTACGTCCTTAGCAAGGATTTGTGCGTATCGCATAAGCCCAATGGATGACAGTTCCAATTCCAAAAGATTTACTCTACGGTAATATCCAACAAACTTTCTTGTATATTAAGATAGTTTCTTTTTTGTATCGAGTTAAGTGGGTGGCGACGCGTAGGAGCTTTTAAAAAGACAACTGGATTCGTTAGAGGCGTATATTGAACTAAAGATTACATTACTTTCTTACAGACTATATTGAAACCTAACACTACTAATTAATCTAAGGGCTCTTAGCCTACGTAACTATCGTGTTTTTTTTAAAATTAACATTTTATGAAACTTCAGAAGCCCTCATTCGTCCCATCTATTGACTTATTACGTGGATCAATAAGTCCCGGGACTAAGTAAAACACATTTTTTTTTAAACTCGACTTTATTCATAAACATAGTCTCAAGAGCAACACAATCAGTCCAGCGCTTCTCTAACATTTCAATACCTTTCTTGTTGAACGATTTATCTTTGACCTTGAAATAAGCATTCGTTTCAGCGATGACTTCCTGAGAGACTTTATGAGCATTTTTTTAAGGTCTGCAAATGGGTGGTAGTCGCTGGGGCCAGATCTCGTAAATATGGTGGGTGCGGAAGCAATTCGAATCCTAAATCTTAGCTCCAAACCGCGCTCGGAATCAACGACACGTTGTCGTTCTTGATCCACCGTAAGCAAACACGGCACCCACTTTGACAACAGCTTCCACATAGACAAATGTTCGTACAAAATAGCGTATACACTGCCGTATGATATCTTTAAGGTGTCAACTATATCACACAATTTAAATTTACGGTTTTCAAAAAAGATTTGGCGGACTTTTTTGGTGGTTTCCGCTGTACCTACCTACCTAACTACCTCATTTGGCCGGCCGGAGTGTTCAGCATCTTCAGTGTCTGTACGACCACGTTTAAACTCAGTATAGCACCGACAATTTGTGGTTTTTGATGGAGCGTAGTCCCCGTTGCACTTTTCAAGGCCATTGCTGAGATTGAACTGTGTTTTTTTTATCAAAAGCAATGATAAATCAACATAAGAAATTGTTTCGAATGCATTGTTTTGAGAATATCTAGGCTAGCGTCACTTAAATCACTCTAGCTCGTGGACCAAACATAAGAATGTTATGAAATTTTGACAGGTATTGTCTGAAGGTTGGTACTCATGAAAAATCATACGGAACTTTTGTTGGCAACGCTATCCATGTATCAGTCCCGGGATTTATTGATCTACGTGATAAATAAAAAACATATTGTTAAGAGTTACGCAGAACTCGAATTAAAATGCCGTAACTATACAAACACGTCTAACATAGATATAACTAGACACTACTAGTACAAACTGTACGATTAAATAACACGTGCAAAGTACATCACTATATCGCTCATTGAATGTACGTCTTGCTCGTATCGTAAACCTCGCTTGACTGCCCTACCCTCTGTTCGGGTATTGTTTTATACTAACTATACAATACAAAAATTGACCACGTGGACTGGGGTTTCCAAGAAACCGTAATCTGGACACCTGGTTAATTACACCTGCGAACGGCCAACAAAGTCGAAAATAAGAACAATAAGCTATTGTCTAATTGCAAATTTTAAACAGGAAGTAAACAAAAGAACTCCGAATGCGGGAAGGGTAATAAACCAGGTGCGCATTTCTTTGTCGGCATGTACCAGTATTTTTTAGATGTTTGATGATGCCTATGTACACACTTTTTTGCATTGATCAATTAAGTTTGTGGTAAATACTCATAATTTGAAGCAGTATTCCAGTGACGTGTGCTCGTAAAATATCTTGCTCTGTGATACTTCATTAAAGGGTAGCTGTGAAATACATATTATAAAATAACCCTTATAGAATTCATCCGGCTGATCTTTATAGACTAATGGCCAAGTGAACTCGCTTGACGAATCAACAAAGAATCGTTTGTGCCAATATTGCTACGATGCCCTAAAACTGCTAGCTTGATAGCAAGAGTACTTGGATTTCAATGACATGTAGCCGAATCATTAAATAAACTTCGCACAAAATTAAGGGAAGAAAGAATATCCACATTTTTGGGTGATTTTTAACAGGCTGTAACATAAAGCAAAATGGTCGTATAGCAAGTAAAAAAAAAGTAGCTCAAAGTATTTCGTTTTTGAATGTGAACATCAAAACTCTGAAAAATCCACCGACTACATTTATTTTGTTTCTCTTTGCAATATGGACTTGAAAAAAATATTAATTTAGCCTCTGTATGGACCAGATAACTTGTTTATTGAGCTTTAATTACTTTTTTAAAGGTTCATATCGCGAACCCTTACCTCACCTTATTTTGCCTTACCTTACTCTGAGGTACTGGTCCTTGAATAGAAAAAATAATCACATCCAAAACAAGAAACTTGGAGACTTGTTTTTTTTAATGTGCTGCACGATCATTTTCTTCAAGGTTCAAGGTTTCTGATAACTACGGATCCCATCCTCGTCGCCACTGATAACTACGGAGCGGGCGCGTGCGAGTCAAACACGAGGTTGTAATGCACTGGTTTATTTTTAGAATAATCTTAGCCTAATGACAAGCGCATCGCACATACAATAACACTTTGAATAGGCTTTGTATTGAAAATCGCCCAAAAATATGTTTTTTTTGCACCTTTAACTTTTGTGCAAAGTGTATTTTAGTTTATAGCCACTGAGCTTATATATACTAGAGTAGCAACGTCTTCAAATTATTCTTTAAAATGCGTAGCCACTTGCGAGTTTAAAAGACGTAGCTTTGAAATCTAATGTAATGCCAACAGTTTACCAAAGTAAACTATATTTGTCTCGTTTCTTCCATAGTCCAACCAATTACGTTAAAATGAAGCCATTGCTTTCGTGAAAACGGACAGGGTTGCCAGTAGTCAGAAATATCCCCAGATTGAACGTTTTTTTGACTTCTTTTTTATAGAATATAAAACTTACAGTAAATACTTAGTACATAATTATTATAAGACTCTGTATATCGAAGTTTTTGAAAAAAAAATTACTAAACTGGTTTGATTTGGTTTTCACGGCTTGCTTACTTACTATAACAATACATTTTAATAAAACATGTGCAAAGGTTCAATTAACGTTGAGGGCCTAAATTCGTCTACTTTGGAGAATCGCTACGTAGCTAGATATACTAGTAAGACATAGCGTAAGGTTCCACTTTATATCGATACTTGTCAAGTTGTCATATAAATCTGCGAAGATGACCTCCCTCCCTCTGATAGTAGAATGACCGCCACTTTTGACTTAGACAAACAAATAAGGATCATTCTAACTGCTGCTGAACCTAACACTATTTTATAATAATTATTGACTATGTAGTATCATAAAAAATAATAAGCATATTAGAGTCGTTGCCGAAACTTTATTATTAAAGCTCACAAAATTTACTGGCGCACGCTTCCATCATTCAGTTTTTCATGAACCTCATGAACTCCAAAAAAAATGTTAAAAATAAAATCGTTAATTTTTTTATTTGTTTTACTGGTAACACCGATGACAAAAACAACGCACGATGTATTATTTTGTTTTCTTATATTATTTTAAATAATGCGATCAAAACTAAGCAAACTTTCTTGTGAAAGCTAACGTCACTTGCTTTATTTATTTACATTTTCGCACATGATACACAACTTTTAACATTTCGCCATTTTGAATACGTTTTTACGCCCGTCGCGGATACGTCATACTCGCTTAATGTCTAACTCACAACTGGGGCCAGATATGCCTGCAGGCATCTTCGAAGTGGCAACATGTCGGTGCCGTAAACTGCGAATCTAGTTATTATAAGATCATTGTTTATAGCCAAATTTGTCTTGATAGCGCAGAAAACATCTTAAGAACTTAGACAGCCTTTACTATATAATAAAATCGGTAATAAAACTGGGCAACTAAAGCACGGTTGCTTTGTTAAATTCTACAACAAAATGATTACTCAGTAGTACATTATTAAGCTGTACGGTATAATATTGTAAAATCGAATTGTTTTTCAGAATGTTTACTGGTTCTGAACAAAGGAAAAACTTGAAAGGATGAAACTGTTTATTAAATTTCTAGAAAGTAATGGATTTTAGTCGAATTTTAGTTATATTACTTAGTACTTACTTACTGATTCGTTCAAAATTCATATAATAAAATGACAAGTCTCAAAGAGATAACTTATAATTGATAAAGTCTTTAGGTAAGATTTCAATATCCATGTTCAACTGACTGACAACTGACCATGTTCTGCTGCTAGGTAATAATAAATTGAAAGCAGAGGTGAAAGCGTCTTCCGTTCTCGTTATTTAGCTACGAAATGCTAACGAAATATTTAATTGAGAATAACCCATAGCTCACAAGCTACTCAACGGATATTGTCCAATTATTTTTTACTGAAATTGAATTATGTTTCGGCATAGGAATAACTGAGTCATCATTTTTTTAAGTGAAACTTCTTTAGAGTCATTGTGATTTGAAACTCGATGGTACAAAAGAGCGATATAGTATAGGATTCCGATATACAACGACCTTCACTGAGTTGTTTATTTGATGGAACGTATTTTGTATCTAATTTAATGTGTCAGTAAATATATTGCATATGGGTTGCCTAATAAATTTCAGTCCAGGATATGGTTAATTAATAAATAAAAAAATTGACAAAAATTATTAGAAAAATTCTATACCAATCGAAACTATGAGGGCCATAGAATAGGCAAATGTTATGTTGTCTATTCTTTTCCGGTCACAACTCTCGGGTAGCCAGGTATAAGAGAGCGTTGTTTGCTGAAAATGCGGCTTACAATTGTCAAAAAATGCTCTCTTTGTGTCTAAATAATGTATAACCAATGTAATTACATCGCTATTACTTCAAATAAAATCTTTCTTTGTTTTAATAGTGACCAAAGGACTTAGGAATTTATCTATATATATTTACATATATAATTTATGTATTTGTTAGTAAAATGTAAGTAGTTTGTACTATATGTTAGGTATATCACCATCGCCATTATCATATTGTTACGTACGAGCGGGGGTACGCTCTTATGGATTGGAAGAAAACACCAGTTTTTAATTTAAAAGCTTTTATTGACTTACACAGCCGCACGTAGTACCTCTCTGCAGGGTGGCCCCTATACGCACGACCAACGATGCACAGTCCCGACGATAAGTAGTCACACCCTCAATACCGTCGCCGATATTGCGTAGACCACCTCCGATATTATTGCGTGTAGCTCGCTTCTGGTTCCTCTCTCGAACTACGCTACACACCTCCTTCACGTATCTGTCCACCAAACTTGTCACTAAATTCACCACTTAATTCGTCTCTGTCTTCTATTAACTTTCTCTTCCAACTCTTTAGTATCGCACTTGTCGCTTCACCGTCTTGGACTGAACTCAACTCTAAACTGCCCGGTAGGCACGCCTTACGCTGTTTATATACCCGGAAGAATTTTCTAGAACCCATCTATCTATCTCTGTCTTTTCTTTTGTCGTCTATCTCTTTTTAACATCTATCTATCTCTTTCTTTTGTTTATCGTCTATCCTTTTCTAAATATATCCGTCCTTGTCTTTTCGTTCTACATTGTTCTAGATTTTTCCAAAAGTTCTAAAACTAACTAGATGGTTCCACCATCATTCGCCACAATATAATTTCATTTCTGGGGTCGTCTGGAAGAGATCGCTTTTTAGCGATAAGACCGCCCTTTGTACATAACTAGATATAATTCTAGTCTTAAGTTCATTTTGTATTGGTGAACAATAAAGAGTTATCTATATATCTATCAAAGGACGCTCTTTATTTAATCTGATTGATTTATGGATTTATGGTTTTTAGTGATTATGTCACCATATCAGCCCCATCTTACCCTAGTCATACAATTTTCACCATTTTATATATTGAAAAAAGCCGCAGCAAGCAAAAGGCCGGTCTTATCGATCACTTATAGACAACCCTGCTAATGGCCGGTTCCTGAATCTTACTATTCATTTAGTTGCTTTATCGGCGGCTGCGTTCGGACATTACTTGTATGGAGCTTATATCAAATTTTAATCGATAGTAAGTAAAATAAATGGTTGGTATCATATAGGAACTGGCCATGTTCACAACGTTATGTAGACTGCAAAATTACTGAACGAAACGGAACGCGCTGTTTGAAAAAAATCACAACGGTGACCGTTATCGGGAATCCCCGTTTTCACTAATTCTGTGTTGTACGTAAGAAGCTATTTGCAAGTGTTTCATTGCAATTATACCTGGAGAGTGCCTCCATCACATTCAGGCCGTGAATTGAATAATTCTTAATTAAATAATTTCCCTGGCATACCTATCACGGATGATTTTTTGTTTCCCAGAAACTGTCCAAACTACGTCTAATAGTTTAATTTGTGGTAGTCATAAAGAATGATAAAAGCCTGTACATCGGTGTGGCCCCGTAAAATAATATAATTTATGGAGCAATTCCATTCAACGGGCATTAGTAATGCGAACAACTATAGTTTTGTATCTATCATTTTAACTGGGTCTTATAAATGTATTAGTGCATTAGGTAATTTGATTCCTATCTCGTTTCATTACTTCACAATCTAATGGATTTGTTGTTTTGTTAAAGAAACACGCAAGTCATTGATTTTCCTGGGGTGCAATTCTGCTATATCGATATTGTTAAGACCTGAATACCGACAAAAGACAAATACACACCTGCGTACCTGTAGACGTTTTATTACCTGAATATTTGGAATTCTTTTGTTTACTTTGCGTTTAAAATTTGTAATTAGAAAAACATTCCATTCTGTATTGTAATCTTTTATGGTAGTCATTGGCTAGGTGTGATTCTAAGAAATTCAGTCTGTGTCTGTGAATTTGTGCAGTATAAAGCAATGCCCCAATGAAGAGATCGGAGTGGAGCGATAAGCACAAGCGAAGCAAGACGTGTAGGTAGTCATTCGGTAATCTATTTAGTGATGTATTTTGCGCGTATTTGTACATTTGTACTTGTGTTATACGTGTTTGTATAGCTCTAATAAACTCTATAGTAATTCCAACGGCATTTTAATTCGAGTCCTGCAACTCGTAACAATCTTGCCGTTGCAACGATATCCGAAAGTACGATATTGTCATAAACCCATATTCTACTAAATCCACAATACTTTATATATATCGCTGGAGTACAGAAGACAGGCTGTAGGGCAACCTGATGGAAGGTGGTTATCGTTGCCTATTGGCATTTGCTGCTGCCGCCTCGATGGGGGAACTGGAACCTGGTCACTGATGTCGAAACGCATCTCAAGACGCATAACGGCATACTCTAGACCAGTGGTCTGTCTGTCTGTACCGTGGTCATTAATTGATGTGCCTCGGAAATATAAGGTTATGCTGCAATTTTAAATTTAGGTTTTGTTGATTAACAATAAATATTTTTTCGATGATTAATAAATAAATGTTAATGTATATTACTTTAAAAAAAAAATTTATTTGTGCTGAACCTCCAAAAATTTTCGGTTTACCTAGATGTACCTTGAACACAAAAAGTTTGCTGAACACTGCTCTAGACTGTACTAAAATATAAATCTTATATGATAAAAATTTTTCGTGTCACAATGTTAGTTACCATAATCCTCTGAAACGGTTTGACCGATTCTCATAAAATTTTGTGTGCATATTGGGTAGGTCTGAGAATCGGACAACATCTATTTTTCATCCCCCTAAATGTTAAGGGTAGTCCACCGCTTCTTTTTAGATATTTTTTTTGATACAGCATTAAAAAAATACATACAACCCTAAATTTTCAACCCTCTACGATATTATCTAATAGCGATATAAGTACTTAAATAATTTTCTACTCTGTGCAAGTTAATTTGAGATTAGATTAACATTTGGTCCCGGTAGATAACGCTGTAATAGGGATCTAGATTTTTATGTTTTAAAGGCAGGACAACGTCTGCCGGGTACAGCTTATAAATTGAAATATTTTTTTATTTTTTTTTATTGCAGGAGATCAGCAGACAGGCAGACGGCCCACTTGATGAACAGCGGTTACCATCGCCTATGGACATTTGCAACACCAAAGGTGCTACGAATGTGCTGCTGCTCTCTTTAGGGAGCCTGGAACCTGGTCACTAATGCCGGAACACAACACAAGGTTGTTATGGCGACATACTCTAGACCAGGGGTGGTAGCCATCCAGTCGGGCAAATGCCCTACCACCTGGCTGTGGGTTGTTTTGTCGCCTCTTACGACAGGCCGCCGGGCCGCAGGAAATTGTATTCTTTCTCCGTTCCTGCACGGATAAGAAATTCAATTTAAAATTGATTATGCAACAGATCACTGCCAGCGGGGAGTGTCGCCAGAAGTCTGGGTACATTGACACGCTTTATGGTTAATGCTTATTTGTTGAGCAAACTATAAGGCAGCCTCGTGTCACAGAGTTTTTTTGTTTGTTTTATAGCTGGAGTACAGTAGACAAACAGACGGCCCACCGATGGAAAGCAATTACCGTCGCCTAAGGACGTTTGCAAACGCGCTGCTGGCCTCGAAGAAATTTGAAGTTGCTTACTGTGGAATTCATGTCCCACACAGATTTGAAGTTTAGACAGTTGTACTCACTCGGAAGATAAAGTAATAAATTGGGCTGAACCAGATGCAATTCATGTATTCGATATCACAACGACAGAAGGAATAAAAAATAGTTACAGTAAATTCAATGGAGAAATTAAATACTAAAAATAAAACTTAGGGTTTTAATACTTACAGATGTCTCTTTGCTATTGGACCCAACCAGCCCAAATACCAACACACATTTACAACTATTTTTTTGTTTTTTCACTATTTCGCTTGCGTATATTCCGAATACATTTTTTTTGAAAATCTAAGACGTTGTAACGTTCTGTAAGATTCGGGCTTAAGAGCGGGGGAACACGATGCGTTGCGGCGCCGCACCGCAAAGATTACGCCGTAGCGGTGCGGCGCCGCAGCGTTGTCATGTCGCAGCAGCGCCGTGGATTGTAAAAGACGTCTGTTGTTGGCCTTACTATGTGCCCGTGCGTGTGACGCATAAACAACTGAGCGGTGCCGCTCTGACGTCGCAACGTATTCACCCCTCCCCGCCTCGTCTCGGTGGTTGCGAATCCGGTGCGGTGCCGCAGGGCATCTTGTGCATCCCTCAGATATTTCTATGTAAAATGACGCAGCGACACCGCTCCGGCGCCGCACCGCCGCCGCATCGCATCGTGTGCCCCTACTTTTACTATGCCACTACGGTGAGTTAGTCATTCAATGACCGTTGTTTACAAATGTTATCAGACTATAAGGGTTTTTGACAATAATTAAATTGATACCATCGTATATTAAAATGCTAATGTAATTAATATAGACTATTGTTGACGTCTGTTAATAAACTGTAAAATAGGTAAATATTCTAATTATTAACATTATTTTTCAAGGTAAAATTAAAATTGTACGCTGAATAGGCAGAAGCTATACGATACGATGTAAGTTTGCGATGACATAATATAACATTTACCATGTTTTTAGAAAAATAATAATATTTCAGACGTCATTTCTGTGATACCTATAATAACAAAATCCTAAACTGTCTATAAATTGAAGCTATTTAAAAAAACAATTTGAATACACGATATAAATCGTGAGAACCTGTAACATTTCGTCGTAACGTAACGTTACGTTACGACGAAATGTAAAGGTTACCTTTAGAGTTCGTATGCGTGCGTAGCGGGCGAGTTTTGCGTCTCTTTTTAGAAAGGAAGCGGTGGAGGAGGGCTATTTTGAATACGGAAAACGAAGGAGGGAACCATATACACGAGATTAATTGAAACCGATTTTTTGTAGTCCATCCATATGTTACCTACAAAAATATGACGCAATAATATGAGCCATCAGCGTTAATGTATTCCGGGTTTAATAGCGATCGTTTCCATTGCTATAGTAACAAACTAAACTTTTACTTCTATCGCAATAATAGCTAAGCTAAAACAATCTCTATCAGAGATTAAATAAAGTTCAAAATTTTAAAATCTTCTGATACTATAAGATCTTACATCATCAACGCTCAGCGTGGGTTGATTGAAAACTGAATACATTTTCAATGTTAAAGCGGCCTTTGATTACTGTAATAAAGACCTGTGCGTTGACGGTCTTAACTTAAGATACTGTTAACAATAATTATTCTCGATACAATTTTATTTCAAACAACATACATGGCACTAGATAGGATAATATATAAGTATAGACATTAGGCCCACACTGCACATGCACTTCCTCACAACACCAGCATGTAAGAGATACACTCTACATTAGTATAAGTTTAGTATTAAAATTAGGATAAATTAATATAATAAGTCACTCGAGAGATACACACACCTCAACACAAATTAATTAATGTCACACACAAGAACTAAAATTATAATAATTAAAAAAATTAAATCTAGAAATTAAGTTTTAAAAAAGGGTACCGAACTCGAGTCCGTAGAGTAGTTAAAAAAAAAAAAATGTATTTTATATATATGATAGCTTCCAACGTCTTGGTAAAATAGTTTGAGATTAATAATTATTATGTATTTGTATGTATAAAAAAAAAAAAAAAAATGTAAAAAAAAAAAAAAAATAAAAAAAAAAAATAGATTGGATTAAATAAAAGAAAAAAATTCATCAAATCGGTCAGCGTTTCAGGTATGCAAAAATGTGAACGAGATTTATATATAGATTAAAATAATGTTCATGAAATGGAACAAAGCGAATATATACAGTGAAATTTGAAAGCCTACTTATGGCAAGTCTAACACGAATCATTAATTCTGACGATTCTTTTTCTAACAAAATACTTGTGAAAAAGTGCCTACAGACATTCCATCTAATTTGTTTGAATGTCTTTTATATTGTAATTTGCAACCATTGTAAATATTTCTCTGAGAGAAGTCGTGTAATTCTTGGCTCTTGCTAATGATGTTTTGATTTTCTCATATAACGAGGCGTCTTTATTTCTAAGATGCCATTTTGAAACATGGTAGTCGAAGGCTGATGAATGAATGAAAAAAAAGATTAATTGCGCAAATAATGTTTGCCTTCATTGTATGGCATCTTTCCAAATCGAGATTATTTATTGGAAAGTATTGGTTTGGTATTTTTTATACTTATATTATATTCCGAAAGAAGTTACGCTGAATTTGTAGTAATATAAATATGTGAAAGTAATTTTGTTGGGTTGTTTCTTCCTTATAGCCTAGGGAATGAATCTATTAGCATAAAATTTCTTATAAATGTATATTCTTTGACACAAATGAGCAATGAATTGAAACTTTTTATCCTGAAAAACCGGGTTGTTTCTGTAGAATATGAATTCAAAGTTTAAGCAGACGTGATACATGTGACTGTTTTTCTTTTTACAGATGGACTGGCAAAGAAGTAAATAGTTGTCTTCAATGAAAACATCATGGCGAACTTAAGATGCTGTCCTCTTCCAAGAGCTTGAAGAAATTTCCACAATAGATAGAAAATATGACCCAAAAATGTCTCTCAACGGCAGTTCCCACATCGGCGGAGTTCTTATCTACACTAAAACCCTTACCGGAGAATCTGTAGAGATCCTCGACGAGAAAACCCTTCACAACAAATCGCTGGATATCATCGACGTCAAAATTGTTCAAGTTGCCTTCTGCTTTTTATATACCATCATCTTTGTTCTTGGCGTTTTCGGAAATGTACTAGTCTGCTATGTGGTGTTTAGGAACAGAGCAATGCAAACAGTCACCAACCTTTTCATAACAAATTTGGCATTATCTGATATTTTATTATGTGTCTTTGCAGTACCTTTGACTCCAATGTATACGTTCTTAGGGAGATGGGTCTTCGGCAGGTTACTCTGCCATTTGATGCCATATGCACAGGGAACTAGTGTCTATATTTCTACTTTAACACTCACCTCAATTGCTATAGATAGATTCTTCGTAATCATTTATCCTTTCCATCCAAGAATGAAACTAAACACATGCATATTTATAATAGTTTTCATATGGGTATTCTCTTTAGTGGTCACTTGTCCGTATGGCCTTTTTATGGGGATACAAATAACCAATAATAAAACATATTGTGAAGAAAGTTGGCCTTCAGACCGGTCAAGGAAGATTTTTGGGGTATTCACCACTGTTTTACAGTTCCTTATACCATTTTTAGTAATAGCTGTTTGTTATACGTGTGTTAGTATTAGATTAAATGATAGAGCTCGATCGAAGCCCGGTGCAAAAATACCAGAAGAGAAGAAGCCGATAGAGATAGAAAAAGAAGAACGAACAGAATGCTTATATCCATGGTTGCTATATTTGGCATCTCGTGGCTTCCTATTAACTTGATAAATATTTTCAACGACTTCTATGCTCAAATGACTGAGTGGAATTACTATTTTGTCTCATTTTTCCTCGCACATTCGATGGCAATGGCCTCTACGTGCTACAATCCTTTCTTGTATGCTTGGTTAAACGAAAATTTTAGGAAAGAATTTAAACAAGTGCTTCCATTTTTTGAATCCACGGGTGGTGTCAGAAACAGTTACCATTCAGGCAGAATGCCAACGAATAAAGCAGACAAAAACGTATGCAACGGCAATGAAACTATTCAAGAAACTTTAATAGCTTCGTCATTCAATAGAGGACCGTCGATAAAGCAAAGAATATTGGAAGGGAACGGGAAGAAAGACAATGGGGTCGAGTTGAAAACATTTTATTGGAGGATAAAATGATATCTGCGACATTTCACACTAAAAGTGAAAATGTTAATTTACAATTAATAGATGAGGAGTCACAATTAAGCGAACCTAAAGAGAACAAATCACCAATATAATTGTGAGTATACGCTACTGCTCTTTGTTTTTAAACTAGGAAATAATCATTTAAGAGGAAAGTTGCAATGTTAAACGAGGAGATCGCAAAATGTACACAAATTCTTTGAACATAATAAATGTAATACTCATATAATAACAGCCTATAAATGTCCCACTAGTGGGCTTGGGTTTCCTATTATAGGGGACAGTATACCCGTCACGCTTGTCGGAGGCGGCTTGGCCGGTTTGACATGACTCGATGTCCAGGTTTCATCACTATGTTTTCCTTCACCGTTGTTAGCACTTTATTAGGTCAGAAAACTGCCTAAGTAGTACATGCCTACCGGCCAGGATCGAACCCGTGCCCTGTGAGTTTGAGACGCTAGCCATTACGCTACACGATTTCATACTCATAAAACTTGAATAAAATCAAAAGGCAAAACTTTCTTTATTTCTCAAAGAGAACATGAACAACAAGAGTATTACGAAGTTTATTCGTCAAGAAAATTAAACCCGAATTACAACTTTGAAGATTTAAATTAACAAAGAAATACCCCATCTCAATTTTTGCAAGCTTGTTGAATGAACTTTTTTACCTTTCTCCCCTTTCATTTGAGTAATTTTCTAAGCTGCTCACAGTTGAGCATTCCAAAACTTCTCGAGTCAATTACAGACCTGACTCTTTCAACTCTTATTTTGGGAATACTTTTGAATATAAAAGAGCAACTAGAGTACTTTTAGTCTCGAGAAATGTTTGTGAACAATTTCACAACGTAATAAAAATGTTGTTAAACGAGTCTGAAAGTGCACGAATGTATTTTACTTTGACTAGAACTACAAGCTTTACAGAGACAAATTTCGGAGGATATATTAGATGACATAGTAAATATTTGAGTAACTTCTGCAACTCTGCTTTAACTTTGTTCCCGTTTGAATATCAACTACACTATGTATGCACACATACATGTAAACATATAAACATGTTTATAGTCAGTTTTATTAAGGTTTCAAAATTTTTATTCTTTTAAAGTAGTTTTATATTCTAACTTTATTGATTTTGCTTAATAATCTTTTAAAGTTCCCACTTTTGAATGACATACAGTTTTATTATTAACTTGAAATATAAGACAAAAATTAGGTAATAATTGAAGACGTGAGTGGATGAAGGTGATATGTCGCATATTCGGTTTTTTGCTTTTTTTTGGGTAGATGAATGTTATAAGTCGATACCAAATGACTACAGACCTTAGACCATAGATATAAGGCATATTTAAAAATTAAAAAGTTGAAAAAGGTGTTAAGTTCAGTTCAGTTTAAAATAAAAGTAAAACTTTGATCTCGATTTACTCAGAATTGGAATTATGCGGCTTATCACCTTCATCCACTCATGTCTTCAATTAGTATTAGAGATATAGTAGATGGGAATGAATAGAATGAATAGAATAGAAGGGGAATGGGGTATTTATATCTAAAAATGAGAGCCGGGGGTCAGACCCTAGTGCGTGTGCCTCTCTTTTAAAGAACAAGTATTAATACAGGTTATTTTGTATTAAATTTTTATGTTAATGATATATGCCCTCGGAAAATTTACTTCATTTTATATCGCAGAGTATCTCATCTTCCGGAATGAAAAGTATCTATGCCCATTTTCGGTATTAAAACTACATACGTACAAAAGTACAGTAAAGCCGATATAACCAAATTACCAAAATGATTAAAATTACCAAAATGACCCAAATAACAAAATGACAAATCACAAAATATACAAAATTCATCCTACTTTCTGCGATAACCTTTATAGAAATCTATCCCATTACCCGGTATAAAAATATCCCTTGTCCACTCGCAGTATCAAAATTAGATATATACAGAATTTTCGCCAAAATTACCAAACTTGCCAAATTGCCAATGACGAACAAAACAAATCACAAAGAAACAAAACCTATCCTATTTGCCGGGATAACCTTTACATGAATCTATTTCAAAATCTATCCCATAATCCGGGACAAAAAGTATCGCTTGTCCACCATCGATATTAAAATTATATATACAGCCAAATTGGTCCAGTAGTTTTCCGTGAAAACGGAACAGACACAGAGTTACTTTCGCATTTATAATATTAATAGGGATAAGTTCCATTGGAGAACACTTTTTGAAGGTCATACATGCAAATCAAGATTTAAATATATTTCCTATTCTATGTACACCGCTTCGCAACGTGTTATCGCTGTTTAAAGGAGAAGAAGCGGTAAGAAACTCCCCAGCAACACGTCTAGCTAAAAACGATTTCATCATAATTATTTACATATTATCTCTAGCTCTTTTTTTAAGATACATATAGAAGTTGTATTACAATGACATGAGTCAATAAACGGTACAGAGACAAAGCTTCCTAAGAACGTGCAAAATTGTTACCTATTTTGGTAGGGTCGTCACAATAGGTAAAGACAAATTAAACAAAACATTTGTTAAGTAGTTTTGTTATTCAGTATGATCGAATAGGTACCTACTTTACAAATTACTTACTCTAATAATGTTCTTTTTATAATTTTAGTTTTTTAATAATTTATTATTTCTTTTAATGGTGTGGTAAATTCTTAATCTAGCAAAGTTTTTTCAAGTAATCAAGTAACGGGAAACACTCACATATCAAATTGGTAATCTTTAATACTAATAATATATACTTAATAAAATAACATATAACAAAACAATGACAAAGTCAAACACATTGAAAAATCTTTCTTCTATTCCAACTCCTTTACATCCAAGTTTTATTCTTAGTCCTTTATCTGAATGTGACGTTAAAAGTGCTATAAAATCTATATCTTCAAATGCAGTCGGCAGTGATGGTATTAGTCGTGGCATGATCGTGACCATTCTTGATGTCATAATTCCCATTATAACCCACATCCTTAATTCCTCCATCACTTCTTGTACCTTTCCAGTTGCTTGGAAAGAAGCACATGTTATTCCTCGCCCCAAAAAACCAAATCCTTCGTCTTTTTCTGAATTCCGTCGAATTTCCATTCTCCCTTATCTTTCAAAAGTTTTAGAACGCCTAGTCCACAAGCAATTTAGCACTTTCCTTTCTCGAAATTCATTAATGAATCCCTTCCAATCAGGGTTTCGTCCAGGCCACAGCACAGTCACAGCATTGGTCAAGATTACGGATGACATCCGGCATGGGATGGAGAATGACCTGTTGACAATACTATCACTGTTAGACTTTAGCAGCGCCTTCAATAATGTTGATTACGACTTATTGCTTGGTATTCTTCGCACTCTTAACGTATCTCCATCAGTAATCGACTGGTTTCAGAGTTACCTGCATGGGCGCTGGCAGAGAATTCGTATCGATGAGGCGTACTCATCCTGGTGTGGTTTAACTGCCGGTGTTCCTCAGGGCGGCGTTTTATCTCCTCTTTTATTCGCTGTTTTCATAAATTCTATCTCCGACCAATTGTCTTCTTCCTACCACCTATATGCTGACGATTTACAAATTTACGTACAAAGTGATACTGATTCACTAAATACTGCAATCAATAAAATCAACACTGACCTAAATCACATTTTAAGATGGAGCAAAAAGTTTAGACTTGCCGTAAACCCACAGAAAACTCAGTTGATAATCGTCGGTAGCCCTAGGATGAATTCCAAAGTTAACTGGTCCTCCTTACCACAGGTTGTTTTTGACGGGACACATATTCCTCTGAGCGATACTGTCAAAAATCTCGGCATAATCATCGATAGAGAGCTGTCTTGGCGGCCTCACATCACCGATTTAAGTCGCAGAGTCTTCTTATCTTCTAGATCCCTCAGAAGATTAAGAAACTTTCTGCCCACTGCTACCAAGATTACGCTTGCTGAGTCTCTCTTGCTTCCCATACTTGATTACGCTGACGCCTGGTATCTAGATTTAACCTTAGAACAGCTGAACAAGCTTGAGCGGCTTCAGAATTTTTGTATAAGGTTCATATTTGGTTTGCGTAAATATGACCATGTTTCCGAATATCGTAAAAGACTCAAGTGGCTTCCTATTCATTTTCGCCGGAATACTTACATTCTCACTCTCCTTTATAACATATTATATACTCCTAGTAGTCCCCAATACCTTAAGGAACGTTTTAAATTCTTTCGCCTATCCACTGCCCACAATTTGCGCCACGATACATATCGAAAACTTATGACGCCTGCACACACTTCATCCTATTATGATAATTCTTTTACGGTGCAGGCTGTCAAACTTTGGAATATGCTGCCTCTTACTGTCAGAGAGGCCAAATCCTTACCTATATTTAGAAATTTACTTAGAAAACACTATTTGTCCATAAATAGCTATTTCTGATTTACGGAATATAATCATGCTAAGACATTTATTTATTATAATAACTTATGTGTTATTGTATGTATATATATACATATATATATATGACTATGTATATATGTATGTATTTGTATATTTATTTCTTAAATTAATTTGAGTATTTGTGTATTGTGTATCTATTGCCTTTTTCCTGCACCACCTATTTCGCCTGATTCAATCTCTGTTATTTAGGTTGCCTGGAAGAGATCGCTTTGAGCGATAAGGCCGCCTGTTGTATTGCCTAAAAGTATTGTAAACATGGACTGTTTTTGTAATTGTATATTTTGGTGTGCAATAAAGTGTTATCTATCTATCTATCTATCTATCAAAACAACAAATGACAAGACAACGTGCGTCGCACGCATCGCACTACCGCCCCTGAGTTTGTTCACTGGCTGTGTGAGCGTGAACTGGTTTTAACCTCTTTCGCCGCGTACGCGACAAGCGGCCAGTGGTCACGCACACATGCCCCGCGTGCTTGTAGTAGTGCAACCGATTCGCGCGGTTGTATGAGGCTTAAACTCTGTTCTGTTTATTTACTCATGTGATTACAATTGCTTTTCGAACAATAAATGGAGTTGTAACGAAATATTGTTACCGTCGCAAAAATGACATACTAAGAATTTCATAATGCGACCAATCCATCCACAGTTTTGTTACATGTTATGCAGAATATAAACGTTATACAGAAGATAAAAAGCGAAAAGAAAAAGCTATGTAAATACAATTTTGTCATTGAAATATTCTTCAATAGTGTAGTCTCCCTTTTAAAACAAGGGTAACGCAATAAACAATATGAATGCTTACATACTACAAAGGTAATTTTCAATTTAATGACAAGTTTAGTGTATTTTATTTTAATATCACTCGTAATACAATACCTATTATTTAGTCGTAGACGCAATTTACTATACATTTTAATACAGTAAGCTATTCGAAACTAGTATATAAATTAATTAATATTACAAGTGCTATAACAGTATGAGAAATTAATGTATGTTAATTAAATGATTTAACGTATTAAGTAAATGAGGCTATACTGATAATATACCTCTAAAATGAAAGAGCGATGCAAATTGGATATTTTATATAAAAGATTAGGCTTCATTGCAAACTTAATTCAATTTTACAAAAACAGAAGAGACTGCTGATGTCAAAACTCACAATTCTGCCATTATAGCTACTCATAAATTTACCGGGTACATACTATACAGTTCCTTTTGAAATTGGGAGGGCTGACCCTAACAGTGGGATGTTCAAGGGTAGATATATTTTTTGTATATAATATATATCCAAAAAAAAATGATCAAATGCGTAGCTTTCCACGAACTATAAAACGTTCTTTAGAGGTTATAAACGTGCACTATCTTCGTCGTTTGCTACAGACTCATAAAAATAATTTAATTACTCAACGGATATTGTTCAGACCAATTTTCATTTCAAGTATTTTAGCAGCTTTACAGCCTCAATTTTTGGTTCGTTTCCAATAAAACTCAAACAAACTCCAATAAAAGGTCAAAACGTCCAGTGGTGAGGTAGACATAATTTTAACGATTGGAAGATATTACTATTTTCTCATCTATTTTGACCAAAAAAGGCATTAACAAATGTTACGATTTTTCAAGAATATGAACGATACCTAATATTACTTAGGGGTCGTCCACAAATTACATACGATTTTTCAAGAATATCAACGATACCTAGTACTACTAAGGGGTCGTCTTGACCCCTCCTCCATCCTTGTGACTGTTAGTCACATTTGTAAATCTCCATACTTTTACATTTTTTCATCAGTTGTCTGATTAGCTTAAATATATTCGATTTTGTAATGTGACGTCGCGAACTTTAGAACGTCTACTTCCCCTTTACATTGACGTAATTTATGAAAGGCCCCTAATGTACTCTGATAAAAACATTTTGATTTCACGATCTGCCTCAAAACTGTAGTTATTGTTTCCCTTCTCAAATTTAATACCTATCGCCATAAGTGTTAACCCAATGATCACTTAGATATCCTTTTTTGTTTTTACTTTACACTTTTCCAGTAGCGTTTCACAAATTCATAAAAGGATCACAAGCTTTATTGGAATCGTGACAGTAATATCTGTCGGGTGAGCTAAGACGTACAATAAGGATCACGCAGCAATGTTTATGTAAGCCTCCTAATCCTTTGAAGTGAAGTATGACCACGAGTACGCCACTGCTAAGCGATTAGCCTATTACGTACTCTATTTGTGGGCGAGCAACAAGTAACCCTTTGACCAAGCCAGTCGCATATTAACTTCAATATTAAACCCGAATGGCGAGTTAGATATAATATTGCTTCGTGCTTTGAAACTAATATTAATTAGTGTTAAAACTTTAGTAGGTTTAAATTATTTTATAGATTTCATTACATTTTATTCAGATATATTATTGTTATTGTAGTAAAGAAGAGAAAATAGTCTACATTATAGATACGAAAAGAGTATCAAGGTATCTATGTGATGAAGAGGGGTGCAAATTATACGATTGCAACTATTTTCATTGATGGATGGAGGATATACGAATAAAGAAACGCTAAAACAGAAATGTTTGAATGGTGTGAAGAATGACATCATGATAAATATGTGTGTTGTAACTGAGAACGTATGTTTAAATAAAGGGATATGAAAGGAAAATACATACTGAGTCGTCCCCGAATGATTGAGAAAAGGCAAAAGTAATTTCAAAATTTGACACCTACTGAAAAATGATAAAAATAAGTAGATAACTCAATTGTTCATGATATTAATATATTATGTATGATAAGTAATATCAACGTAAACTAACTACAGTTACATATGATGATGATGATATAGACAGAAACAGAAAGAAAGAATTTGGTAGAATTGGTGGGATAGATGGGACGTAATAGATGGAACAGGATAGGTGGGATGGCATAGATGGGATGAGATTGGTAAATGGAATAGGAATAAATAAAATGGGAAATATGGAGATGAAGTAGGCCAGCTATATAGTAAAATATAAATTTTCGAGCTACCAAAAATCTCTTTAGTTTGATGTCCTAAAATTTCAAGGCTTGTCAAATCAGCTTCTTTTCTATTTCGTAGAAGTCCTATCTAGAAATTGGCTAGAACTAGGATTGCCTTATAAGGATCCAGCCAACCTCCTCATTTCATAAAGATTTGATACACTTATTTTTTGCATAAAAAGCTAATAGTTCTTATTTTACTTTTGTTTCAGATTAATCGAAGCTTGTGCAACGAGATTTACCTAAGACATAAATATTAATTGTTAAAGTATGTAACACGTGTAATTGTTTGCGTACATTTTACAAAATGTATGCAAACAATTGAGTAAGTTAAAACATTTGTATGACTGAATTGTTCATTGAAGTTTAATGCATTGGCAACTATCTTAATTGTAAACGAAAATAATTAATATTTGTAATATTATATATATTTGATGTTTATATTTACGCATTGTATGACAAACATAAAAATAATAATAATTTCTACTATTGTTAAAATAAATACTTAGAATAAGCAAATTGATACTTGGTGTTAAAGTTTAAGAAATATCATAATCATAATTTGCTGATTCGAAACTGTAAATAGGACGATCTTAAGTTTTATCTATAATTTATAATAAATTTGAGGTCAAAAATTAAATTTTACTAACCTTTAGTGGTAATTTTTGTAATGAACATATGTATGTATGATAAAACTCTGATTTTAAGTTACGTGTGTATGATAATTGTTGTTATATTAAATATCTAATAAAAAAATACTTATTAAGTTTAATCAGACATTAATATTGTAAAAAAAATGTAATAAAATAAATCATTAATAGTTAGTTAGTAATGCAACTACATAATGAAATGAATGTAGTGTAAAAAAATATTGCAAGTATCCAAATGGCCTATGAATTTTTTGTAATGAATAAAAAATATATACTAAATCTAATTTTTGTAAGTTAAGGCATTGGTGTTAGTAAATACTACTAATATTGATTGGTGTTTTTTGTATTAACTTATGAGCCCGATTTCAAACTTGACAAAAATATATTTTTCATTTCATTTTTGTCGTATTTTGTCAGCGTTTGAAATAATTAAGTAACCATGAAACACTAATCAAAAAGCTTAATACAAAATTTGTTTAGTTTTATATGAATTCTAAATGTCTTAGTTATTTAGTATGTATAGATAAAGTAATGAAATACTACATGTAAATAGAATCCCAATATAATATAACTGGCTTCATATAGATCTAAATTATCAAGTATTTTTTAGTATAGTATGTTTCATGTTTGCTGTTTAACGATATGGAGAAATAAACAATTATAAATTTTCTAATTGTATTTATTTATTATCAAAATTTTACATTTTTTTAAAAATATATATAGATATTTTTTATAAAAAATAAATTACATTATTCTTTACAAAAATACATCAAAAAATAAAATACATATTCAATAAAAAAAATATAAAATCTTGCTGATCACCGTCAGCGGGGCCTGGGGTCCAAACTACCGGTGGTTAGGGCTCCAGAGACAGGAACCTCCTCACAATTCGTGCCGTGTCCAAGAGTGCTGCCTTCTGTATCTGGCCTTCACCCAGCTTCCCAGCGAAAGCCTCTCTAGATGACGGTCGAGGCTTTTCGCTATAAGACCATTGACGGTTACAACTATCGGCACAATGCTCGTTGACTCCAGCCGCCACATAGCAGTAACCTCGTGAGCAAGATCTAAGTATTTACTTAGTTTTTCTTTTTCTTTCTTCACGAGATTATCGTCATGTGGGATACTGATGTCAACGAGTATTGCTCGTCGCGCAGATCGTTGTATTTATTATTACTTTGTGCTTTGGCCAGGAAAATTCTATTATTTTTAAAATAAATGGTTTGTTTGTTTTTTTATTAATTGTTTTATTTTTGTATTTAAGTCCCCTTTCCTTCCAGGTAAAAAAAAGGTACTAAATGCTTGGAGTTCAGAATAAATTAAATCTGTCTTAAGGCTAACCTAAAAATCAACTTAATATATTGTTACGACAGACCAGGGTAGATCAATTTCGAAACAAAAAATATATATAGTAGGATAAAACCCATTGGAAAATGAAGAGAATGTAACAAAAATGAAAGAAAAAATAATTAACGGGCGATCTGAGGTCGGAAAGTGGAGGGAGGGTGGGGATGCGTTTTAAGGGTGAAAAACGGTTTATCTCGATTTTCGGCAAAACTACAAGTCCTATGGAGAAAAGTTAAAGGGCAAAGTTTTAAGTAATAAAAAGACCTATACATTTTGTATGAACACTTTTTTCACATAACTTCAAAATGTATGTGAATAATTTAAATAACCAAGTTTTTGGTTTTTTATTTTTATCTTTCACAAAAAAAAATCAAGAAATTTGGTGAAAATTTGCCTTTTTATGTCTCAAACACACTGTAATTTTTTTGATTTAAAATAATAAAATATTTAAAATAATACATATCTTCACCTTATTTTGACTTAAAATCAAAAAACCACCCTTATTTTCAATGGAAAATTCCCGCGTCAAAATATCAGTTTTTTTTAAGAGTATTACATTAACAATGATGTAAGACTCTTTAAAATAAATATGATAAAAAAACGTGTGCGTCTCTGGACGCTTGCAAGAGTGATAACTTAGACCGCTGTCTTATGCGTGAGAGAAAGGGACGCCAGACAGACTGGTGCCGTAACGTGTTACGTAACGAAGCGGTTTATCCTCCCATAAGAAGTTATCACTGCAAAAATAATAATATTTTGTCTCTTACAAAATAAAAGAGAATTACAATGTAATGATCCTATCATTACATTGTAATAATTCTTTATTGTACACCAAATTGTTACAAATATAACTACAAAATAGAGGTGATATTCAAAGGCGAGCTTAGAGTTTTCTGACATCAAACCTATGGGTCTTGTGTACATCAAAGATAATATGAATAAATAAATAAGTTCTTATATCTAAATTTACTTACTGAAATTTTTTTTTAGAGTACATATTATATACGACATATTTCTAGCAGAAAAGAAACCGACTTCAAGAAAAATATTTTTTATACAACATCTTAAAATCCGTGTGTACAATTTAAAATTGTCTACAAATATACAAAAGTAAGTCTGTAAAGATATGCTGAAAATATCCATTTATGCATCACATTAAAGATTGGAAATATTATATACTTTATTTTTATGCAAAAGTATATTTACCAAAAATAAAGTAGGATATGTTATTAATTATTTTAAAGTAGGTATGGTGTTCAACCCTACATGTAAGTGAAGTAAATATGTCGTTATTTCTTTTAATAATGTTTTTCTCTCTTTCTATGTCACTGTCGACATTTTTTGTGGTGTCGTGTAAAATTCTTTAGAATGCACTGGCTAGGTTATAAATTGCGCAGCTGAGTTAGTGTTTAATTAACCAAAATAAATCCGATAAAGTTCCAGAAACAAGAGATGAAAGCATCAGAAATACGTTATCAATAAAACTCTTGGGTACATTGCATCGGTCGTTCGAAGAGAATGACCCAATAATCGTAACTGAGACATATGCACGCCGAGAGAATCGCGTTCAAGGGACAAAACTTTATGAGTCAAGCTGCTTTCGTTTCGTAGAAACACAAATTGTACAAACTGCCGTATTTATTACATTTGATTTTACTAGGATTTTTTGAAAAAATTTTGGCCAACTCAAAACCAGCTAATTATGAAAATCAGGAGACAAACACACACACTGTATATCCTCAAATTAAGGAGTTACGCTTGTGTTATAGGTAATGAACAACGGTCTTCTCTGGAATCAGACACCCAGACCGTAGTAAAAAACGGAAATTTCGTGCCCGAAATTTATTATGCCAGGAATCGACCTGGTGTATTGGCATTTATTTATTTATTTGGCAAATGGTGTCGAACAAAACCTGCAACTGACAAATTTATAGCTTAGTCATCAGCCGTCGCCATAAATAGGCCAGCTGGCTAATAGTTATCGAGTAAAACCGAAAACCGACAAGTTGACAGTTTAGCCGTCAGCAGTTGGCTGCTAGTTGATGAGGCATTCACCAGTAACCGAAAAACCATCAGCTTGTTTTTATACAAAATACAACAACCAATTAACTAATAATGGCTACATTTTGCACCAATGCAGTCTGCTTCTAAGACTGTTACTAAGATACTGGAATCATGCTACTAATGTCACAGTAAGAAAACAACTCGAAATTCTTATAACGGTAAACTTTTAGAGTTTATACTAGGAGTAGTGACGATCCAAACTGGCAAATGCCCCATTACCTGGCTGTGGGTAGTTTTGTCGCCTGTTACGTCAGGCCACCCGCAGGAATTAGTGTTTTGTCCTCGTTCCTGTATGGATAATTTGCGGTTTTGTCGGCAACATGAGATTGCTTTACGGTGCATTTTGAATTTCAAATATATCTGGCAAGTGCGTGACAATTCACGAACTATGAAGGGGTCCATAGAAGTAGTATGCTAACTGTTACGTAACATACTCAAGTTACAACTTTGAGTACTCCACGTACGTGATCAAATCTGCCATATAGAAAACAGACAGACGTGGATAGCGTCCTTGTTTTATACTGTGTAAATAGGTCGCCATAACAACCATGAGTTGTGTTCCGCCATTAGTGTCAGGTTCCAGTCTCCCTAAAGAGAGCAACGGCCAAGTGATGATCATAAAAGTCTTTAATTCAATACCCACATCAATAATAGAATTGCCAAAAAGAAAATTTAAACTAAAATAAAATTACACAATTACTAAAATTACATTCATGGCTGATAGAAAAGTGTTTTTATGACATTAGGGATTTTATTAGGTAAATAATATATTTAATTTATATTTTTAGCTCTGACATCTGTTTTTTTTTACTTTATTCTTTTTTTTGACATTCTTTAATCTCTGTATTTAATATATTTTTAATCATACATACATACATACATAACTTCACGCCAGGTCCCTTGCGGGGTAGGCACGAACAACAGAGCGCCATTTAGGCTTATTCTTACACACCTCACTTGCTTCTTTGACATTCATAGTTCTTGTCATGCACGCTCGTCTGTTCTTAAGTCTCCTGACATCACCTTCTGCTAGTACACGATCAATTTGATCATGGAAGGTGTGTCGTGGCCTTCCGCGACTTCTGCATCCATCCACTTTTGCATTGTATATCTGTTTAGTCATTCTTTCATCATACATTGTTATTGTTATTGTTAATCAAACTACTTTTATAAATTTAGAATTATTATAGTTTTTTTTTTAATTGACATGTCAGTACCAAATATTTGTATGACCATATTTCGGTCAAATACAGTGAGACCAAATCGATGTAAACCATCTTTTGTAATATTACCTGTATTTCAACATGTTAAAGATTCATTCATTCATTCATTCAGCAGCGCATTTGTAGGACCTTTGGTCTTACAAATGTCCATAGGCGATGGTATCCGCTTGCGGTCAAGTGGGCCGTCTGCCTCTCTGCTGAACTCCTGCAATAAAAAATAAATAAAAATCACGTTTTCGTATTGTATGAATTCAGCAGACAGCCACACGGTCCACCGGATGGAAAGCGGTTACCATCGCATATGGATATTTGTAACGCCAAAGGTGATACCAATGTAATGCCGCTCTCGAAACGGAGACTGAAACCTGGCCACTAATGCCGGAACACAAGTTAAGGTTGTTATGGCGGCATGCTCTAGATCTAGGCCCAGGTCAGTAGCAACGTTAAATTATAAACTACAATAGTGCAACGAATAAAACTTAACTCAGAATGAGATAGGTATTCTACGTATTATCCCCTAGGATTATAAGTAGAATACTGAGTGGTTGCGCCGAGGACACCTCCTTAGAAATTCTTCTGCCCATCCTCGCCATCAAGAATAGAATATAATTTTAAATGAAGAATGCGCAAAACAAGAAAACTTTCAGTGACTGTCAGCGCTGTCACCGCAATAAATATACGAAACGTTGGTTGGAATATGATAAAGAAAATAAACTGTTACAATTTCATTTAAAGATCAGAACCATATCTTTGTGAGTGTGTGAACCCCGGGGGACGAGTGCTGTGTGCCGGCGGACTAGTGGCTAGGTAAGTCCTTCCTTGCTTCTTCTTCTACGTCCCTATCCTTCTCCCGGTGATCGCATCGCGCTCGCACTGAGCCTTTTTTTTACCAGGGGAAATCCGATTGATGACTAAGCCACGACAAGGGCAGAGGGATATCAGCTTTAGGGGGATAATTCGCGACCTAGTGTGGGATTCACCAGATTGGGAGTGGCACTAGTAGAATACTGACTAGCTCATCGAAGTCAAAAGGTATTCGTAGTCGTTTATTTTGTACTCCACTCATGGCGATTGAGTCATGGGCTCTCGCCAGTGGTACCCCATTCAATTAGGTATTCATCAGCGCCGCACCACTCAACTTCTTCTGAAGCACATCAACTAACCTTCGAAGAGCCAGTAAGAAAATAACCGACACAAACACCTCAGCATACTACGACTGAGTCACCAATTGTGGGCTCTATGGAGCATATTTTCGTCAGTTAGCTATGAAACCGTAAACAACCATTAATCGAAAACACCATGAAATTAATAGAAAGACCTGTGTCGCGAATGCGACTATAAGTTTAAACATCAAACGTCAACGTGACACAAGAAGATCGTTACATCCATTTTAAAACTACACGTTTGAATATCGACTTCAACCGACTTGTAATCTTACAATAAATAAATTAGTTATTCTCTAATAATTAGCGCTATGAATTCCCACTGCGAACTCTGGAAGCTCAAACACGATATCCAGATTTTAGTTTAGCGCAGTCTATGTAGCTTTATATGTTCTTCTGAGGTAAACATAATTGTACATATAACCTATATCCAAAAACAAACATTTCTAACAAGTATTGAGAATAAAAAACATCAATAAAGGGCAAGGAAACAATCTTGAACTTGCGTAAAACTTTTCTGAATATATTAACTGTTTCTGAAACGTTGTCACGTGTCACAATGTCTTCATACTTTCATTTTCAGCGGAGAAACTTTATCCATTTCCAAATACTAAGAGATAAGTTTTCGATTGGGAATTGTTTTCAAACAAACTTTTATGGACAAAATGATGAAGAAAAGTTTTTAGTGTTTCGTAGCCAAGCAAAAAACAAAGTAATAATAAAAACTGATGACTATGAATGCACTTAAAACGAAAAGTAAAGACATAACTATATATAAGTGTTTCATAGAAATGGTACAAAACATTAGTCTAAGAGACGCTGAAGATCGACCTTTCCCCATCTGATAACCACATAAGACATATTTTTTATCAAATTATATTAATAAAACTACGTTATAACGATTTTAAGCGCGGTAATTTATTTGATTTTGGTTATTCCGACTTTTCGGCCACTTTTCAGTGACCTTCTTCTTCTTTTTTAAGGGATTATGGCTCCAGCGCAGTTTGCATTGATTTCGCTAATGTCACAATTGGTGGTAAAATTCAGGTGCATATAAGAGTATAAATACAAAACAACCAAAAAAAATTTGGTCCGTTTCAGTGACCTTGATCACGGAAGACAAAGATGACAAGTGTCAACGAGTATTAGTAAAGTTTTATTTAGCCTACCGCCAACTTATTCATTTCAATTATTTAGTTTTAATTTTGTTTATGGTTATTATTTACTGTATAGGAGTCTAATCTAATTTACCACCGCTTCACAACATGTTATGACTTGAAGAGAAGAAGCGGCGCAAGAAACTCTTGAGCAAACATGCTTAGGTCTAAAAAATTTATATAATATTAAAATGGGAGGGAAAATAAAATAAGTCATGTTGGTTTTTGTTCCGTTTCACGCAGAAAAAGCTCACAGTCTCTTGAGGTCTGGTAAAATTATATTATATATTGTTGCAAGCAGCTACTTATCCTTTGCGAAACTGGCAAACAGGGCAACGGCCCAACTCTTGGCAACTCGTTACCGTCGATCAGAGACGTTTGCAATACCAGGGGGAAATCCAATGCATTGTCTGTCTTTGTTGGTATAGGGAGATGAGATAGAGGTGTTGAGACCGGAGGAATGGGATAGAAAGATTGGGATTGAAATACTGATGCCGAACACGATTGTTATAACGGCATACTATAGACCGGGAGTGGTAGTCATCCAGGGCCCCAATTCCGCTACTTCAATACCGTCGCGTTGCGAAGATATTCAAAGTATGATGCCATTGCACTAGCATCAAAGTTCGTGCGTTACTAAATCCACAATATCTCCTAGATATCGCCGCATAATACCAATAGTACCATTTTTTACTATTAATAGAAATTGCAATAGCCGAAATGAATATTGAAAAGCTTACAAAAATTTGAACATTTATTTCGTGAGTTTTCGCTTATATATATTTATAGATATAGTGGCATGCTAGGGGAAGCCATTGTATTAACAGAATTGTGAAATCAGGCAAATCTACGATTGAGACGATAACGTCTGATGATTTTGACGAGCTAGTAATAACAGAATTAGGCGCCCTGATCGGCAAATGCAACAACCTGGCAAAAATAATACGTATAAAATAATTTTCATGATCATTTTTCTACAAATAAACACCCTGTCTCATTTGCATGTGTGAAAACTAATCATAACCAGCAATTCGTGCGTTCATTACCCTATTATCTACAATTTGGCTCTATACGGCACCGACTTGTCTGCAGGCATATTCTTGTCGTTTAAAATTACTACAGACTACTTGTCACCGCAGCTTCGATCTCATTTAAAAATTTACTTTCTGAATGACGCAAAAATACTTGTTGTGGAGAAACACGAACTTCTTTGTTTCTTATCAAAAGATCAATTTTGTTTATTACTTAATGCTGAGCAATAGTTCTTGAACCATGGTAACTCTATCTTTTGCCTTGCTCATACTTCAGTACACATCTGGGGCATGCGTACTTATTTCCTTCTCTTTTGTATACAGGTATGTATAAATCTATCTCTATCCCACCCCCAATTATGACTGACTTCATGAAGATGCCGCCATTGTGTCGTCGAATTGGTTTGCGACTTGTGGAGACTGTAAAAGTTTTGTCTACACAAGTCTGCTTCTTGTTTTTCCCTTTCGCTAGACGCGTAGGTTTGCTGTCCTTATACATCACTACTACAATGTTTTGTAATTTTATAAGGAACTCTTTTGTGTATAATAAAGAATAAGCCTAAATATGAATAGTCCTTAGGAATTATGGATTCCCTGAACAAAGTTTTATCCTTTATTTTAAAGCCGCCAAATTTTGTATAAAACAAAAGGTAACAGAAAAAAAAGACCAAATCAAAAGCCAAAAGACCCGAAACAGACTTACTTTCGCATTTATATATTTTATTTTAAACTAGCGTTTACCCGTCCACGTTGGAGGGATTTACAAGGATTACAGATATTTTATCAATATTTATAATCAAAGGGTATTTTCAGCAAGTCAATAGAATTTTCAGTATGAAAATACATGAACCCCGAAGATTCCTGTAAAACCCGACATAAGTAATTTTACTAAAGACATACAACTGTTTTTACACCAATTTTTTACACCAATGAAAACGAGTGCTAAAAACCCACAATAATATTACAATCTAATCTAAAGTGCAGTTTAAATATAATAGATAGATAGATAGATAACACTTTATTGCACACCATTACAGAAAACACAAATGAACTTATAGCCTAAAAATATTCTATATGTGCACAATGGGCAGTCTTATCGCTAAGAAGCGATCTCTTCCAGACAGCCCGAGGCAGGAATAAAAACATATTAAATTGGTTAAAGGTGGTATAAATAAATATTAGAGGATATGCAGCTACTTACATAAATTTTATACTAAATAGACATATGTAAATACTCCTATTGATATTACATACATAAATATATACATACATAAAATATGTATGTAAATATACATACATATATTATTATATATACACATACAAAAACATACGTAGAAATATCAGACATCACTAAGTTGTAGGTAGTGCTTTTTTGTCATATTCTTAAATATTGTAGAGATTTAGCTTGTCTAACAGTAACAGTAGTACAGTAATATAATCTGAATTACCAAAAAGTACCAATTCATACCAAGAATGTATCCATTAGCACTTTTCTTTTTTTCTCTATTAAGGTTCCTACTGCCGCAATAGGCCGAAAGAGGGGTACAAATGAAACAATTTTTTTGTTGGTATTTACTAATCAATAATTTGTCCAAAAAAATATCATAAATCTTTACGATAACAGACATAACGTATTTGTTCATAATTATTTACACCAATAAAATCACCTCCAATCCTTCAATTTTACCAAGACAGAATAAAGCAAATGTATCTTTATAAAGAGGAGTAAATAAAATAATTATTTGGTATTAAATATTACTTTATTTTATATATACTAATATTATAAAGAGGTAAAATTTGTGACATGTAGGGGGTAATCTCTGGATCTACTAAGTCGATTTTGAAAATTCTTTCACCAGTGGAAAGCTACCATATTCCTGAGCCAGTGTGACATCCCTGTGTCACTGAGGAATTTTTTGATTATTGATTTTGATTAATGATATTTTTCTGATGCCCAGCGAAGTGGGCACGGGTCTACAATAAAACGGGTAGTTTACAATAAAATATATACATTGCTTCTAAAAAACGACAACGTGAATAGAATCCCCGCTATCGCCCGAAAAATCAGTACCGAATAAATCTTCAAAAAGATTTTGGCGTTACTACAAGTCTTAAAGTAAAGAAGACACTCTGTTCATGTGCTTTTATTTTAATAACTGCAAGCTACTTTTCTTTAGTTAGGTTTACAAAACTAGTCCAAATGGTTAAAACCTTTTAAGCCTTCTGATTATGTCAGTATTTTCAAGGAACTGGTTCGCCCCGACATTCTCATAATGATGAAGCCGAGGTTAATGGATTTCAGGGTATTTCTTAATTACACTGACAAAGCTTATATCAAATCAGCGAAAAAGTCTTAATAAGTTTCTTTTGCATTTCCGAATTATTTAGTCTAAAAATATTTATAATATTAGTTGATATAAATCAGAGTGTAGTGTATTTATTTTGTCGTCAAGTACAGCAGACAGGCTCACGGCTGACCTAAAGGGATAAATTATCTTATCTTATAGATATTTTCAACACATGAGGTCCTAGGTCAACGTGTAGTCGGTCTCGAAAAATTTAATGGCACCTTTCTTAAAGATCTCTATGTAGTGCTCAAGGAAAACATCTGCGGAGAGCTCATTTCAAAGCTCTACGGTGTACAAGAGAAACGCTCTTGAGAACCGTTGCATACACTGATAAATGGCTAAAGAAAAAATAAATGAAACCCAGTCGATGACGAGCGGTGCGACAGTTGAAAAAGACGAAGGCACCATTTGAACACTTCGTAACACTCATCATTATACTGTTACGAGTTGCAGGACTCGGATTAAAATGCCGTTGGAGCTATTATAGAGTTTATTAGAACTATAGAAACACGTATAACCCGGTACAAATATAACCGAACTCCAAACATAATGCAGAAGATCGTAATTCAATAACCCGCAAAGTCCGTCACTAATAGATCACGTATGTACACAAGTCTTGCTTTGCCCGTGGTTATCGCTCGACTGCCTCATCTCTCAATTGGGCCATACTTTATACTGAAATATTCAATATGTCTGCCTGACTGCGTGGACCGAATGTCATAGAATCAGTTTGTACTTTTAAATTCGAACACCTGGCTACTGATCACAATATAATTATAGGCCGTAATATATATCAATACACAATGGGCTGTCTTTTTATCACAAATTTAAACACAAAGTAAATAAAAGAAGTCTAAATGACGAAAGGTAATAAAATGAGTTTCTACAGGTATGCAGGTGTGAATTTGTCGTTGTCGGCGTCTAGGTAGTAACAGTACAGACAGTAAGAAACGCAGAGATCCAAAATCTCTCTGAGGGTCAAGGATATCCAAGCTATCTGTGAGCGACGACTCCATAGGTCGTTGATGTGTTATAAAAGAAATTTATTAACAATCTAACATTAATTAAATACAGCACCATTAATACTTAACAATTTCACTGTAAATGCTGGGAAACGTCGGTAACAGTATTTTGTAAAAACAATAGGAGAAAAGCAATTATTACGAGCTTAAGATCCAGAATAGGTAGTTGTTACGAGGCAACGTCAACCAACTAGACTGGAATAGGCTATTGCGTATTCCATTCGGTTATATTTAACCGAATACAATAAGGATGTATTGCAATTTATAAGGTCTTTTGTTTTAAAAGTTTCTTTGCAAGGCTTGGTTATTTCTTAATTTATTATTTTCTTTATTAGTTTATTAAAGAAAAACATTTTAAATGTAAGTGAAAATAATCCTATCCAACATAATAAATGTAGTACACTTTCTTTGATCTGATACGTCACGTCCATGGAATAATTGATGCTACATAATCAGCAAGATTAAAACTGTGTAGTCCATGTACGTGCAAAATCTGTCAATACAGAAAACCTTCGGAGATGCAGTTTAGATTTCTGTATATATAGTATTAAGTTTAATGTTAAATTAATTAAGCAATAATTTTATCTAGACTACAATACCCGTCGTCTTATTTGGTACTCCCTTCCAGCGATGGAGCCACGGGTGCGTCGCCCTCATCCAACGGGGTAACATCATTAACGCACCACACACATAAAAACAACTCCCATGAGTGGTGTTTTCTGTATTGACAGATTTTGTCACGTACATGGAGTACTCAGTTTTAACCTTGCTAATTATGTAGCAATAAATTATTACATGGACGTGACGTAACAGCTTAACTATAAGCTAGCAGCTAGTACAATGGGCGGCCTTATTGGTTAAAGCAATCTCTTCCGGACAACCTTTGGATGGACAAGATCTTATTCAAAATTATTTGCTGGCGTGCAGTGTAATAATAAACTATAAATTATTATAATTAAATAATATATGCAATAATATACTGTTAAGTATTACTATAATAATATAATGGATATCTATAAAAATATATACGTACATGCACGTCATGTATACAATGTTTACAATATACTTATAGGGTTTTTTTTAATTGCAGAAGTTCAGCAGACAGGCAGACGGCCCAGTTGGTGGATATCGGTTACCATCGCCTGACGCCTATGGTCATTTGCAACACCAAAGGTGCTAAAAATGCACTGCTGCTCTTAAGAAAGAGAGACTGGAACCTGGTTATAAACGCCGGAACACAACTCAAGGTTGTTATGGCGACATACTTTAGACCAGGGGTAGTAGCCATATAATCGGCTAAATGCCCTACGACCTGGCTGTGGGTTGTTTGCTGCTTTTACGACAGGCGCCCGGTCGTAGGAAATTGTATTCTTCCTCCGTTCCTGCACGGATAAAACATAACTATTAAACTAAAATTTAATGATACAAAATTTAAATTTTCAAAGTAAATAATTAATAATAAGGTAAGTAAAGTAATGAAAAAATTGAGTCGTCACAACAATATGCGTCAATTAAACACTGCTTTCTTTCATCGATTCGCAATAACTTACGTTCAGAATGTCTTTTCCTTTTATCCGATTCTATTCTCACATACATTATCTATCACACCACAAATCTTAACGTCAGGTTTCGCAAATTCCGTCCGTCACATTTTCAGTTTACTTTTACTCTCTTGTAACCATTAATCATCCTGTCTAAGGTTTCACAGGCTTATGTGAATAGCCTCAGTGTTGTCAGCCGGACGGCTGACCGCAAGTGAGAAATAACATTTCTGTACTCATATGGATTCTTCATTCTTAACTTTTATCTGTGACTTTCAAGTCGTGAATGAGTAATTGGTGAACATACATAAAAAAATATTCCGACGAATTGAGAACTTCCTACTTTTTTTGAAAAGTGAAGTCGGTTAAAAAGTATTTTGCAGTGGAACTTATTTTGAAAGGTTAATAAAACAAATACAATAAAAGAAAACTTTCTTGTATTGTATTCTATCCACAGTCCCTCAAGACTATAAGTAGAATGCTGAGCCAAGATCGCCCTCTTCTATGGGTTAGGTGCTCAGAAGGCTGGCTCTGTTTCCGCCCTGGATCACCATATTGATCCGTTGCCCGAGGTAACCACCAGCCTGCTGATGACCTGAAGAGTCAATGAGTCGTTTTGGTAGAGGCTCATGGCCTGAGGAGCCCACTGTCCAAACGTCTCGACAGCAAACGGCACAGACATATAACTCTCATTGAGGGTTCCATTTTTGCGCCGCTTGAGTGATTCAGCTGTTTCTGCCGCCAAACCAGCTGATCTAGACGTGTTTGGTTAATGGGATGCGGCCAACGTGTCTACGCATGTCGCATCCCACACCAAAGGCTTAAAGATACTTGAATTTGAATATATGTACTGTACTGAAGCTGAATCAAAAAGCCTCGATTGCTCAAAGCACACCGCCCGCATTGCCGCTAGCCGCATGGTTGTTAATTTTATATACATTACGCATTATGTAGTTCAGTTTGCAGCTGACTGTTATCGAGAAATATTAGATATGTCCATATTCAGCTACATGATATGGAAAATTAAACGCACTTAATATAAATATTTTAAACAAAACGCATGGAAATAGTTAGTACCTGTTTTTCTTCTTCATACAACATCTGTACGTAGTATAATCAACTGCTGTAACTTCAAGTTTATCTACGAAATGGTTTGATGTGACTGTAGTCCGTATCAGTTTGTCAATCTCGTGTATTACGGTGGTGATTGCTGCAATCGCGGTAACCGAAAACTCAACCGCGTATTGCGGTTAACCGCGCGGTGCGAATGAGCCTTAGCTTTTTATTATATGGTTTTCAACTAGGTAATGTTATGGTGAGTGAACATTATTTATTATTGAACACCATTTTATTGCTACAAAAATTCAAAATTCAAATTCAAAATTCAAAAGTTTTTATTCAAAATAAGTTCCAGAGGAGAACACTTTTTGAAGGTCATACATATAGGTTAAAATTTAATTTTACTTCCTAGTCTATGTACACCGCTTCGCAACGTGTTATTGCTGTTAAGGAGAAGAAGCGGCAAGAAACTCCCCAGCAACACGTCTAGCTAAAAATTGTTTTTCTTTATATTTGTTATTCTATTTTTTACATTGAAGTACTTTTTTTTAAAGATTTTATACAGAATTATGTTACAGAATAACTTTTGAAGAATTAATGGAGTTGTAGGAAACAGTGCATATTCAATAAGATAAAAGCGCAATAAAAGGATAGAAAATAATTATAGTTATAAATATAAAGACGTAACGTAATTATTTTTTTTGCAACATATCTCCATATATTCCTTACAAGTACGGCAAGATAAAAACATTATACTCGTACAAAACACAGTATAAGAGGTAGGAGCGAGCTGTTATGTAAATGAACTTTTGTCATTTAAATATTCTTCAATAGTGTAGTATCCCTTTTTAAGCAAGATACTTTTTATTTTGATTTTGAATTTAGTGAAGGGCAGATCTAACATTTCACTCGGAATCTTATTGAAGAAGCGTATACCAACCCTCAAAAAAGAAGACAATACTTTTTGTAATCTAAAAGATGGCAATATCAGTTTATTACAATTCCTGGTGTTGAAATGGTGAACATCCTTATACCGCTTGTAGGCAGTCAAATTATCACGAATATAAATTATATTATTGAAAATATATTGGCAGGGGACCGTCATAATACCGATTTCCTTAAAGCGTTCCCTAAGAGACCCGAGGGCCGAGGTTGTAAATTGACCTTACGGCTCTTTTTTGTAAAACAAATATAGTCTCCAAGTCAGCAGCGTTACCCCAAAGTAAAATACCATAGGACATGACACTATGAAAATAACTAAAATAAACTAGTCTAGCAGTCTCTTCGTCAGTGAAGTGCCTAACTCTTCTGACCGCATATGCAGCAGAACTAAGCTTTCCTGAGAGACTAGATATATGAGCGCCCCACTGGAGTTTCTGATCTAGGTTAATGCCTAAGAATACAGTTGAATCTACTAGGTTAAGTCTAGTGTCGTTAAGGGAAATATTAACATCGTATTCTTTTACATTGGGCATAACAAACTTAACACATTTAGTTTTATTCGGATTGAGTGATAAGTTATTTACGATAAACCACTTAGATATTTGGGTTAAGGCGTTGTTTACATCGTCAAAGTTCTGTTTATTTCTGTCTACTGTAAATATAAGTAACGTGTCATCAGCAAACAACACTACCTCACACATATCATTAATAAAATATGGCAAATCATTAATATATATCAAAAACAAGAAGGGACCTAGAATAGAGCCCTGGGGCACACCCATAGATATGCCAGTCTCACAAGATTTGATATTGTTAATTTCAACGCTTTGGGATCTATTGTTTAAGTAAGACGACAGAAGATTGAGAGAATCTCCATAAATACCGTAATAATTGAGCTTTTTCAGGAGGGTCACGTGTTCAACGCAATCGAATGCCTTGGACAGGTCACAGAATACACCAATGGCATTCTGTGTCCCTTCCCAAGCACCATAAATGTGTTTTAGAAGCTCAACACCTGCATCGGTAGTGGAACGACCTTTGGTGAACCCGAACTGTTTTGTATGAATTAATTTATTAATATTAAAATGTGAGAGCAGTTGATTTAAAATTATTTTTTCGAAAACCTTGGTTAAGGTTGGTAAAATAGAAATTGGCCTAAAGTTGGAAGGGTCGTTTTTGTTTCCACTTTTATATATAGGAATAACTTTGCTAACTTTCATTAAGTCAGGAAATACTCCTTTATCTACACATCGATTAAATATTTGTACTAGTGGTAGCGCAATAGTGCATATTAAGTCACTTAATACTTTTAAGGATATACCCCAAAAGTCAGCTGTGTTTTTAATATTTAACGATTTAAACGTTTTTACAATATCATCTGTATCTATATGATTAAATTTGAATGTGATATTACATCGATCAACGCACTGTGTCATCAGCAGCTCAGCTTCCAGTGGTGATGATGACAAAGAGCTAGTTATTAAAGTTGGTATATCCCTAAAGTATTCATTAAATGTTTGTGCAATTTCAAAGTTATTACTAATGGTGTTATTGTTGATTACAAGTTGAATTGCATCATCTCGATGTGAACTCTTGCCGGAAGCATCATTTATAACACTCCAAGTTGTCTTAATGATATTTGATGATTTTTTAATTCTGTTACTATAATATAGAGATTTGGCAGCGATGCACACTCTTTTAAAGGTTTTAGAGTACTTTTTAATATAGTGAAGGAAGTCTGGATTTTGATTAAATGATACAAAAATCCATAACATTATACAAATGGAAATAAAGAGCAGCCATCAAAATATTTTGTTATCATCTTGCTTTCAACAGTTCATCATGGTAATAATGTTTATTATACTTTTAAAAATTTACTATTTGATTCGATACAATTGTGACGCCAGTATTCTCATACAAAATCATCGATGATATTGATTTGACTGTCAAATACCCAATTGTAAATGTGGTAGCTTATTGCTTATCGTTTCTTTTTCTAACTAAATAATCTACATATTTTTACAATAGATATTGTCTGTGAAGAAAAACTTTGAGACCGACTTGATGCCTTTTTGAAGATTATTCTAAAACTTATAATATATTCTTAAGTACTGACTAGATCCACAGCATGAAGCCGTATATAATAAGGAAGAAAAACTAATAATTATATCAAATACAGCCTTTTGAAATAAATAGCTACGATATTATTCAAAGGTTGCTAGTCAATAAATTAATACTTATGTAACGTAATTTTCTTGAGGAAAAGATGTCTGGTTAAATAGTAATTTACGTTAATGGAATGTTACACTTATATGATATCACAGATTGAAATAGATTTTGGTATAAAAATATCCAGGCCTTTTTTGTCACTTCTTTTTGGAGGCACGCTAATTCTAGAAAGTTGTAAGTCTATATTTTTTGTATGTAGCTCCACTCCAAAAAGCCCTATTAAAAAAATTTTTAACTTTTTCAGACTTTACGGCAATTTTTCGATATTTTCGAAATTTCCTTTAAGGGCTGCGTGCCCCCGCGTGCTCCACCAAAAAACCCTTGGATATATCATAATAGCACTTAATATAATTACACTCTGCTATTGTACACAGTACGTACACGTTATTTTGTCTCAAGCACTTGCTTGCTTGCAAGCCTTGCCAATTATATGCTTAAAGCTTGCTCTGGTCAGCGTTTAATCTTCTCATATCTTACATGTCGTATTTTACTAGAAACAAAATAAATATTTCTAATACAAATTAAAATATTTTCCAATTCCAATGTGATTTTTCCACTGTTTGATAGCAAATTTTATGTAATAATGTGTGATATTTTTTATCCCGGGAATCCCGCGAGATTTTTCTCGGGGAGGTTTGTAGTTGTTCGGGTGCGTAAAAGTTATCTTATTCCAACACACTTTTCACTAAAATGTAGCTTACATTCTTTTTTAAATTGCGGTATTTTGTGTCCCGGGAATTTCAAATCAAGCGTGGACGAAATTTCAGGCACATCCTGGTAGTGAAGTTAATAATATCAATTAATTAATATTAAACGTGAAGCACGTAGTAGCACAACGAGGTGTTTTAATTGAATATGCTTCAAGTAATATATTAATTACTTCAACGCTCGAAGCTACTATGTAATAAATAGCTGTACGTGGAAACGTCTACATTAAAAATACTTATTAGGATTCCCATATCTAAAAGGCCATTTACATCGCGAGAGTTTTTGCCTTCAAGATGAAAACAAAAAAAAATCTTATCATGTCAACTAAACAGACGATAGTTTGTGAAGTCGGTTTTTTAAACGAACTTTTGTTTTCAACCCTTAGTTATTGTTAGTTAGTTGTTAGGTACTACAGCAAAGTGTCAACTCACTGTCTCAAACCGTGTAGGTACTGTGGCGACCAGCGGCTCGAGCTGATCGGGATCTTGAATAAATTAGACTGGTTCAGAGATTATATTCTTGATTATATTTCAATCAAGAGACTTTTACATGTGTTCCGTGCGCGGCCCGATACGATTCTGATCGATTGTTTTACGACGCATTTCTCTATTCGAATTTTAATTTAAATAATTATATCTCTTAATACAAACGACGACTAAACAGGTTACAGTACCTATAATAGTACCTACCATACTGTATGTAACATTGTAACATGTAAATAAAACCCCGATAAAGTTGTGAGGTCTTCGGACCAACAACATACAGTCAAGTCAAATAAAAACATGTGAAGTAAATATTATAGTTTTTTCTTAAGTTTTCACAACTAGTACACATAATAAAACTGCGTTTTAACGGTTTGGGGCGCGGTATTCGATTTGATGATTATTCCGATATTTCAGCCACTTTTCTGTAGCGGTGATCAGGGAAGACGAAGATGTGTCAATGAGTAATACTAAAGTTTTTATGTAGCCTACCGCCAACTTGTTTATTTTACCGAAACGTTCAGCAGGTATGTCGCTAAGCTAATAGTTGTGTGCAGTTTTAGTCATTTTATTCCAAAGTATAAATTGATTAGCATCACGTACAATATTATAACATAAAATACAGCCGCGACGTGTAATATTTCTATTATTTACATATTACATTATTACGCAAGTACAAAAGGGTGACATAGGAGTCGTCAGGCGTGTACCAAGGACTGATACGTGTTTGGGATGCCAATGAGAGTACACGAAAGGGTTTTAGAATGCTTAGAAACTAAGACATACAAGAATCGGAACTCGTTGAGCCCGACGTTACTAAAACGTGATTCTAGTAAAAAAACCTAAGAGTTCACATCAATAGAAATATTGAAAATATATAAAGGCAGTGTTAACGACTACCTGTTTAGAACTAATTATTTTGTAATATTTTTGAATTTTATAAATACGGTCGGTTGCTAAGTTGCAATTATAGAATATTATAAATGTGAATGTAAGTTTGTTTGTTACGCTTTCACGCGAAAACTACGCAACCGATCATCATGAAACTTTGTACACATATTCTTGGTTATATTTTATTATTATACTTTTATGAAAAAAAAATCCACGCATTCGAAGACGCGGGCAGAAGCTAGTAGATTATAAAAAAAATATCTCTCAGGGAAATCACAAGTATTTTTTTCTTTATAGTATTTGTTACTAGTTATAGATTTTTTTATGATAAATAAGTTCGGATTTGACCACGATCGCGCCTAATATTAAATGGCGCTGCGGTCGAAGATGGATCATGCTTACCTAGAAAATACCTATTCACACGAGACTTGAAGAGTCCCGGATTGTGCTTTCCAGGAAACACAGGGTCTGGTAGCGCATTCCACAGCTATGCCATACGCAGTACGAACATGGAGGCAATAAATGCCGTTTGTAATGGTAGTGTTTCCACTGTGAAACGATGGCGTAGACCAGAGTGCCTAGTCGTCCGAAGATGGAATAGTGTAGAGGGAATTGCTACACGGTGGATGCAATCAGGCCACAGCTGACGGAATGGGTCAACCGCACCAGCGGAACCCTGACCTTCAGGACGACACAGATACTTACCGGACACGGGTGTTTCGATAAGTATCTGTGCCGCATTGTGGGCTGCTTGCCTTCCTCGGACTGTCGCCAGTGCGGCGCGCCCGACACGGCGTTTCATACGCTAGTCGAATGCGCAGCATACTGCCTCAGCGTTTCGAACTCGAGAGGAACGTAGGAGCGGTCGTCGCTTTGCAACTTGGTGAAAGCCATGTTGCATAGCAGCGACACCTGGGGGGCTGCGGTTACTTTTTGTGAGACAGTAATGTTTCTCAAAGAGGCCACCGAACGAGATAGGGAGAGAAGTCCTACTGCGCGTGCGTATGCATCTACACGAGTTCGCCGGCCTTCAGCTGGCACCCGGAGAGGCCGGTACGCGCATTACTTCCCTCCCTGAAATAATACCGCTGCGGGGGGCCTTTAGCTGGCTAGGGAGCAAAGGATTCACGACCCCCGTATGACGAAGTGGATGTGTCCTGCTTCCCGGGGCACATTCAGGCACTTTTTGCGCTGGATCGGACTGGGCATAACTCTGTTCTAAGTTTCAGCCTTTCCTACACAAAAGCACGGGGCACATGGGAGGGTGGTTTTAGTGGGTAGTAGGGTCACTGTCCGTGCAGTTTCTCTGAGTCGCCACACAAGCTGGAGTCGATCGCGGGTGGATTACTTTTGCATGCAGTAATGCCGCCCCGACCGATCCGATTCTGATCCCTGGCCAGAACCCAGTATTGTGCGTAAATCGGAAGCATTTCCCCCACCTTAAAAAAAAATGTAGAGGGCATTAGGTCGAACAGTTCAACCGCACACTATGTGAGAGGAATCCTGTAGAATACCGATACAATAACAACTTCTCACCTTTCTAACAATAACTAAAACATGCAGTACATCATTCGATTCAGTGGTGCAAAACGCATCTCTCATTGTACCACCGTCGTCAGCTGTCGGCTGTCGGTGCCGACATTTGGCCGAGGGCCTAATTTCCCATCACGGACGTCCGAGATGTAGCCTGATATCCGATCGTGAATCAAAATACGCTTAGGCTTACTACATGCTAACGAATCCGAGAGAAATTCTTTTATTTGGACAATCGGCTTCGTTAGTAGGCCCATTAGTACACTTTTTTTTTACACCTCTGCCCCTTTCATAATTTAGGAAAGAGGGTGTTCATTTCAACTTAAGTATTTCTTTTTTTTATCTTTAACAATACGCTAATACATTTTTCTTTATATCTATAAATTTAATCTCGTTATATCTACCTTAATATATACAATCTTACTATATATCTTCATTTCTACTTTTTTATCATTGTCCATGTTAACCGCGTGTCATATTCATGCCATTGTTATTTTACGGCTGTTTGTGGCATCAGGCATGCAAGTATCAAGCAGTAAGTGTGGCATACGTCTAGACATCGCAGGGGACAACGAACTACTGACTAGTGCAACGCGGCGCGGGAGCGCACATATTATTAGTTGCTCTATCTCGCTCGCATATCATCCGTCCCGTTCACACGCTGTGCTAAGCATTATGCTAGCAGTACGACTTGTTAATATTTGTACTTACGATTACCCTTCCAAAATAAAACAGTTCTCATCAGCACTCGACAGTGAATACTGAATACTGCTCTCTGCCATCTGAAGTAGTATTATTAAACCTCTATCTCTCGCTACTGCATATGCTTGCCTGCCGATTATTTATTTATATAATGGTTTTTTTTATTGCATGAGTTCAGCAGACAGGCAGACGGCCCACTTGATGGAAAGCGGTTACCATCGCCTATGGACATTTGCAATACCAAAGGTGTAACAAATGCGCTGCTGCTCTCTTAAAGGAGACTGGAACCTGATCACTAATGCCGGAACACAACTCAAGGTTGTTATGACGACATTCTTTAGACCAGGAGTGGTAGCCATCCAGTCGGGTAAATGCCCTACCACCTGCCTGTGGGTTGTTTTGTCGCCTTTTACGACAGGCCGCCCGGCCGCAGGAAATAGTATGCTTTCTCCGTTCTTGCACGGACAGACCTCCTGGTGTCTTAGACAATACAATAGGAAATCAGTTCGCTTGTGTATACCCTTATATAATATAAATGGGTAAACATCGCAGTCTCTTGATGTATTTTTCTTTACACGAGTAAACACATTTCGTTGGGAGAAAAGGAAAAGCGTTCTTCTTTCGTTTATTCAAACGCAATTTCTACCACTACTTAGTGTAATGTTTCTGAGAATTGCCTTGTATTTGTAACACAACACAGATAAAAATGTATAGGGTACATTTAATTTAAAAAATATAACAACAAAGAAACCTATTTCACTAGTAAATATAATGCAAATAATAAATATTTTCTGTTACTTAATGTCGGTGCCTAATCTACATACATTTATATCTACACAGATAAACAAAATTGAAGTGTCTGTTTTTAATGTCAAAAAATTGGGAGAGATAGTTCAGATCGGGAGATTCCGAAAATGCAATTTATAGAATTTTTGTCTGTCTGTCTGTTTGGATGTTCCGGCTAAAGTTTGAAACAGTTCGACCAATTTTGACGGGACTTTCACTGATGTTATTAGTAGTAACTTAGACTACTTTTTTAGAGTTCCGAGAAAAAATAATTAAAAACATATTTCCGGGTAATCACTGTAACAACTGGACCGATTTTGATAAAACATTAATGACTGTATTTTGCAAAGTTGTTATTTTTTTATGTTTTAATTGACACTGACTTAAAATAATAGAAAATATTGAAAATATTTCTTTTTTTAGATTCTCTTGAAGTCAGTTTCTTTTATGGTAGATTTTTTTTTATCTTTTACTTGTAAGTTACATATATTTTATCCAATTATAATGAAATACGCATACGAAACTATCCTTAACACGTATTTAGACTAACGCAAAAGAATGATCAAAATCGGCTCAGAAACAAAAAGGTTAAGACTGAAAAACCGCAAACACTATATTTTCTGTCTAATTATAATTAATTGTGCTATATATTCGGAAACCAAACGTCCAATGGAAATACAATTTATATAGAATCATTTTGACGCTTAACGGGATCCAAAGCAAATGGAATCGTCAAAATCGCTTCAGAAACATCCGTGCAAGATAAAACAACCCACATGGTATTTGCTCGTCTGAATGGCTATCACCCCGGTCTAGAGTATGCCGCCATAACAACCTTGAGTTGTGTTTCAGCATTAGTGGCCTGGTTCCAGTCTCCCTTTAGAGAGCGACAGCACATTGATGTAAATTTGATGTTACAAATGTCCCGACTGGGCCGACTGCCTGTCTGCTGAACTCGTGTAAAAAAATGGCCTTTCAGTTATATGCTTTTCAACCAATGATTTATACATCTGATTCCAACATCAAAGTGCATAATGCTTTTGCTAAAATTACTAAGAAAGTCTTAAAATAGAAATCTAAAAAAAAGTAAAGTATAAATATTTAAATAAAGATATGATTATCGAAATAAAGAAAACATAATATCATGTAAACTAAACATACGATATCGTACGCGGAAGGGTGATAATCGTCTGGTCAATAACTATTGACGTCTCTGTGCAAATAAAATACCTTGCTCATTACCGAGCTCGAAAGGCAAGTCTCACATTCAAATCGGTTCAAACTGAAAAAAACGACATACCAAGTTCTAGTCACAACAAATAGGGAAATCGTAAGCAAATATCTCAAAACGATTTGTGTCATAGTGACTGTGAAAAAGAAACGCGTGCGTAACGCATCTTATACTAATATATAAAGCTGAAAAGTTTGTTTGTTTGTTTAAACGCGCTAATCTCAGAAACTAGTCTGATTTAAAAAAAGAATTCAGTGTTGGATAGCCCATTTATCGAGAAAGGCTATAGGCTATATATCATCACGCTAAAACAAATAGGAGCGGAGCAGCAATGAAAAATGTTTCAAAAACGGGGGGTTTTGAAAACGAACTCCACGCGGACGACGTCACGGGCAAGCTAGTGTTAGATAAAACTGTTCCTTATTGATCTGACAAGTTTGATACATTACATACGTCACATATATAATGTCAGCTGCATGTTTAATTTTATTACATTATTTCAACATAAAAAACTCTTGTCAAAATTACCTTACGATTATCGTATGACATACTCGTAGGCGAGTTTTCGTCCTTTGGTTGCATGTAAACATGACAATGCGATTATTGATTAATGAGTATCTATCGCCTACGAAAATAGTATACGATTTTCACTCCAAAACATGCGATAAATTCTCTCTATGTAAATGGGCTTTAAATAATTCGCTGAATAAATGATTAGATAAGTGATTTGACATTTCGAAAAGATGCTTGAAGTTTGGATTAAAGATTAATGTATTTTTCATTATAGATTATCATTATGTTTTCCCAGAATAAAATATAGCGCAGATTTTAAGTCACATCGAAATTGGCCCAGTATTTCGTACGTGAATCTTAAACAAACCGAGAAACAAACAAACAGACAAGAAATCTATGCATCGTGTTCTCCATCGTTTATATAGGCTACGTTCCATTAGAGACTCACAACAACCACGTTCGCGACTGCGATTTTTTCCGTTCCACTTGCTTGCCCGCATTACAACTGTAAACCTAAGTAGAACGGTTATTCGATCTACCTCTTGACATGGGTCGTTATGAGAGTTGTGTGATCGAAAATGATGACGTCATTAGTGACGTTTACGCCACGACCACAACGACCGCGGTCGCGTTATGGAAAGGCTAACGGAGCATTTTGGGCATTGCTTGCTACTTATGAAACACGCTGATAGTGTTTCCAGTTGTTTTTTTAAATAGCTTTAACCTTTGAGGGTAGGTCATTTAAATAAAGATAATTATAAATATGTTAATCTTGGTATCTTTGTATTTTAATTATATATAATATATTGATATTGTAAACGCGATAAAGCTATTAATGGATCAAAAGTACTCACATCCATGTAAAATAATCAAGTCAATGTTGAGGTTAAGAGATTTCAACTTTGCTGCCGACATTTCGCGCACTTTTGTCTCGTTATACAAATTCCACTTACAAATCCACTTCATCATAACTTAGAGGTTGTGACACACACATTCAACTTTCTCACACAACAAATGAATAATGGCGAGCAAGGAAACATTTCTTTGGCTGTCCTAAAATGGCGTCATTCAATTGCTATCACTGTTCAAAGTTGACAAAATTATATTCTCCTTTATTTAATGTATAGTGGAAGCGTTCCTCTAGTATTTCATAACGCCCAAAATGCTCCGCCTGCCGTTCCACGTAGCAACCACGGTCATTATGATTTTGGCCAAAACGTCACTAAGTACGTCTTTATTTTCGACCACACAGCGCTCACAACGACCCATGTCGGGTCAAAGTGGGCGCTGACCACATAGCATTAATTCTCTCTATCGATTAATATTGAAAAGGCGTGATTTTCGAATCAACCGATGACATTAGTGTATTATGTTGTTAATGACATCAACGCTCCATAATAATATGTTCCACAAGACTACAAGAGAGTGAACGTAGTCGTTGTAAGTCTCTTGTGGAACGTAGCCAGTGTAGTGTAGTAGTATAGTTAATAGCGACACCAAACGTAGAAAATCGACAACAAAGTTCAGATAATATTTTCTTAAGTTTTCGCGACTAGTATACGTTTTAACGGTTTTAAGCGCGGTATTTTATTTTATTTTTATTATTCCGACGTTTCGGACACTCTTCAGTAGACGTGATCAGGGAAGAAAAAGATGTCAAGTGTCAATGAGTATTTGCAGTTTTATTTCACCTACCGCCAACTTGTTCATTTTAATTATTTAGTTTTAATATTTATGTTTATTATTTACTCTATGGGAGCTTTATCTAATTAACCACCGTTTCGCAATATGTTGGAGCTTAAAGAGAAAAAACGGCGTAAGAAACTCTTCAGCAACCATGCCTAGCTCTAGTAATTTTAGAGGTAAAAAAACAAAGTTCATTATGGTATTCAACAGTCGTATACGGAACATTCCAATGTACAGACAAACACGGCATTTTGAGATTTTTATGACATTATAGATATGGACAAAAGAACTTTGATCTTTTTCACTTGTCCAATATGGACAAAGAAGCAAGCTAACATTTTCATTTAACGATAATATTATCCTTATAAGATAATACAAAAGAAAATTTCAGTCAAAAGCAGCCGTGTTCGCTCGAAACCAAATCTGAACAAATTAAATAAAAAGTTGATTGCATTAAAAAATCTTGATCTCGGCTTTCCTTTTTGAGGGACCCGTAGCATTAATAATATCCCTCTGCCTATGTATACCAGGCATGCCTTTTAAGTTTTGTCGTTGGAAGAAAAAAACAACTAGAACCTTTAAGTACTTTTTATTGTTTTTCAAAGTATTTTTACCACGTAGCTTAATACACTTTTCCATTCGCTCAAACCAGTTATTATAACATTTATTCAACTCTAAAGTGGGGGTGTTTAAAATGGCTGACTTGAAAGCGTCGACTGCTTCTTCACCGGACTGGAACCTTTGACCACGAAGACTTTAATTTTAGGAAATGTAAAGAAATCGTTAGAGCATACGTCTGGACTGTATGGAGGATGGTCAATAATTTCTACTTTTTCCTGCTTCAAATACTCAATCGTTTGACGAGCGCTGTGTGAGCTTGCGTTGTCGTGGTGCAGGATGATGCGTCGCTTTGAGTTAGATTTTCGGTTCGGCGATGACTTGTGGTAAACAAACTGTGGTGTACCACTCTGCGTTAACCGTTCTATGATCTTCAAGTGCAATAGTCGTAACATGGCCGGTTTTTCCAACGAACGTGGCCACCATCTTGTTTGAAGTGCTTCGAGAACGAACAACTTTAGTCGGCTTTGGCTCGTCTTGAAAGACCCAGATTGTAGATTGTGGTTTGGAATCAGGATCGTAGGCATAGATCCAAGATTCATCACCACTGATGATGTCGTAAACGTGATTTGACACTCCTCAGTTGAACCTTTGCAGAGTTTTCTTACACCATCTCTGACGCGGGCCGCCTTGTGATCGTCGGAAAGCAGATGCGGTATCCAACGGCAAACTAGCTTTCTTACACCAAGCGCTTCATGCAAGATCTTCTGAATGGTTGTCCCTGAGATGCCTAATAGAGCCTCTATCTCTCGATACGTGACATGACGATCTTCGAGAATTAGTTGTCTCACAGCAATGATGTTATCTTCAGTGAAGGCGGATTTTGGTCATCCTTCGCGAGATTTGTCACTAACACTAATAAGTCCACGCTGGAATTCTAAATACCAGCGTTCGACAGTCCGCTGACATGGGGCTTCATCACTGAATACAGATGTTAGCTCTTCAAGACTCTTCTAAAGCTGTAGAAAATTATTGTACGAAAATTTTCCTTTGTAAGATTCATTTTCGTACGTAACCTGACAGATTCCAATCGACACTGTGACTAAACAATAGCATTAATCCTAATACTTTCAACTGTTTTGAGATTCAAAATTTAAAGACATTCAAATATATAACAGTTCCAAATTCAAAATTGCCGGGAAATATGGAAACGACAGAACTTAAAAGGCATGCCTAGTATCACAGTTATGAATGAATGCATATATATACGTGAAGCAAAAACTTTATACCCATTTTTATGAAAATTGCGCGGAAGGAGTAGTATGAAATTTCGTGCACTTATAGTTTATATATAGAGAAGAAGCGTCGAGTACAATTTTTTTTAATTTTGCATTAAATTTTCGCATTTCTATTATATTATAAAAGTATTTATTTTATAGTACACATTACATTTGTAGACTGAACATATTAAAACAATGGGAATAACTTAACTAAATACTTAAAAATAAACTTAATTATAAATAAATTAATATAAAGAATGTAACATATCGCTGCCACAGGGTAGCGTGCCCAGAAGGCTGGCTGCATTGCCACGCTGTATGGCAATGCTGATTCGTTGCGCGAAATAGGAACCAGCCTTCTGATCACGGTGACATCGAGAGTTCAAACTTACAAATTTCTTTGAAGAAACCCTTTGCCGATGGACCCCGCGGACCTAAAGTTTCAACTCCAAACGGCACAAATATGTAACTCCTACCTAGGGTTCCATATTTGCGCCGTTTGAGACCGTCAGCTGTTGATGCACCGTTGCCAGTCCCTGACTTAGTCACTGGAAGATGAGATGCCGCCAGAGTGTCAACGCATATCGCGTCCCACACAAGCGGCCTTCCCATCTTCCAAGGAGTAAGTGACATTCCATCCGGCCTTTATCCGGCCATCATACATTAAATTAATAAAAAAAAACATTGCACTCACCACCATGCATTTGACACACACACGCATATGTACTCTTTTGTTTATTGTTCAAGTCAAATTAACAGTGTAGCCTTGGCGAAATCTGTGATTATGGAAATATAGTCTTTGACATTAATTATTATGGTCGAATCTCGACCCAGGGCGTCCACTAGTAAATATTAATGCGCCGTTTGTTTTGGGGAGGCCTACGTCCAGCAATTGCGAATGGCTGACGAAGCTTTAACCCCTTTTACTTGTAGGTAGCTAGTTATAACGTCATTGGTATATACACTCGTACAAAAACAGGTATAGGTATAGGTTTATAAAATTTAATAATATTTTGTAAGTTTTCGCTACCTACACATAAGAAAACTACACCTAAATTTTAGATAATGTAGCCAGCCTTCTGGGCACCTTACCCATAGTAGACGGTGATCTAGGCTGTGTTTTACTTATAGTCTTAAGGGACTACGGATAGAATACAATACAAATAAGTTATGTTTCTTTTATTGTATTCGATTACTTATAATTTTCTCAGTGTAATAAATAATATATTTATTTATTATATTGTTACGAGTTGCAGGGCTCGAATTAAAATATCATTGGAATTATTATAGAGTTTATTAGAGCTATACAAACACGTATAACACTGGTACAAGTATAACTGAACCAATCCAAACGTAATTCACAATTCAATATCACGCGTAAAGTCCGTCACCAAATAGATTACCGAATGTACACACGTCTTGCGTCGCTTGTGGTTATCGCTTGACTGCCGTATCTCTCAACTGGGGTATTGCTTTATACTGTACAAATGCAATATGTCTGCTCGACTGCGTGGACCGAATTTCCCTACAATCACATCTGGCTAATGACTACCATAAAAGATTACAATACACAATGGGCTATTTTTCTAATCACAAAGTAAACAAGAAAAGTCCAAATGCCGAAAAGGTAATAAAATGTGTTTCTACAGGGCAGCAGGTGTGAATTTTTCTTCGTCGGCATCTAGTTCGTAACAATAAATTCAAATATAAATGATTGTTTATGGTTAATATTTTACTCTATGGGATCCTAATCTCATATACCAGCGAAAGCGGTGGGTTTCAAGAAGTGGCGCAAGGAACTCTTCAGCAACATACCTAGTTCTAATAATTTTTATGCCTGCGGAACCCTTGTGCGATTGACACGTACTTGGCGGGTTTTTGTGACTTCTAATTCCTTTCAATAAAGTAGTGGATAAAACTTAGATCTTTTATATATTATGAGCAAAGATAAAAATTTGTTTGATCTTTCTGCGGTCTTGTAATGTATTAATACACTAAAAAATAATAAATTAAAATATAGTAATATATAACGTTTTCTGCGATCCGGAGAAGTCGTAGTGCTAATTTCTTGACCATGTTTGAGAGCTGTAGAAACAGTATAATTGCGGCCATTGCTAGCTGCCAAATAAACATGTATTGGGACTGGTCCCAGATTGCTGCATAGAATAATTAATTTAACGTAAAATATATGTAAATGAAAAAGGGAAAGACCTAGAAAGAGATGGGAAGATTTTTTCGTAAAAATATATGGAATGAAATGGAGAAGAACAGCTGCAGATAGAGAAAACTGGAAAGAGTTCGGGGAGGCCTACGCCGCATAGGCGACTTCCATTATTCATTGTGTACATTATAACTATATATATATGTATATATATATATATATATTAGGGTAATCCAAAAAAAAAAAATTTTTTTCCAAACAGGCTCAAAAGTTTCTTTTGGGTGTAAAATAATAAAATAAATTTCTGTGAAAAGATGAGCCCTTAATATTAATATTAAGATTGTCCTCATCGATTTTTTTTAATTCCCATAAGAATAACACAGGAAAAACTTTTTGCTTCTTCTGATTTTTGTACCGTTCATACGACTGGTTGAATGATAAATAACTGTTCCAATCTTTATAGAGAATTGAACGCTCTACAAAAAAGGTCTAATAACATTTATTGATACACATATATATTTTATTTCTACCAAGTTTAGTTTTTAAAGTATATATATATATAAAGTACTAGTAAAGTAAGACTTTATATATATATATATATATATATATATATATATATATATATATATATATATATATATATATATATATATATATATATATATAAAGTCTTTTTATTTTTAACCGACTTCGAAAAAGGAAAAGGTTCTCAATTCGTCGGAATCTTTTTTATATGTATGTTCACCGTTTACTCTGAGATTTATGATCCGATTTACGTGATACTTTTTTTTTTTGTTCGACGCGGAATAGCCATTTGGTCCCCTAAAAATTTAACATAGTTGGCCCAGTAGTATTCATTTTGCGATCTTTTTTTGTTCCCGTTTCTTGGAAGCTATATTTTTTAACGCACGGCACCTTTAATAGGCGTACCCATAGCTAGACACTAAAAAGCAACAGATAATAATAAAAAAAAATGTTTAAAAAACCGACTTCAAAAACTCAAAAGTATAAAATTACTTATATCTAAAGCTTTAATAATAAGATATTAATTATAATATCTTATTTTTAATATATGTTATCTAAAACATCTTGAAGGCAAAGTAAAATATTTTGAAAATTACTAAGCATCGACTTTAAGATGTTTAAGATAATATATGTTAAAATAAGATATTAATATAATTAATAATAGCATTAGATTTGTTTTTTGCAAATAAAGACTGATTGATTGATTGATTGATAGAAATAAGTTATTTTATACTTTTTAGTTTTTGAAGTAGGTTTTTTTTGTTATATGTTAATGAAAATGCTTCAATAAAGGACTGACCGATTGACTGACTGATGGACATTTATTAATTTTAATTTGTAAGGTTTAATTAATAACATTGTCTGTATAAAATTTGCTGTTATTATGGATGTTTGTCTGAAATTTATAGGAGAACCGAACAGTATACTCTGGTCCAAGGCGGCTTGGCAGGTTTGACACATCAGTTTGTTGCATCACGATGATGTCCTTCACCGTTGTTAGCGCGTGGTAATTGTAAAAATATACACATTAGATCAGAAAACTGACTAAAGATCGAACCCCCGCCCTTTGAGTTTGGGACGCGTGCGCTAGCCATTACGCTACCATGGCTTACATTAACTAATTAATGAACTTTTTTGCAAATGCAAATTCAAATTTATTTACTGCAAAAAACATGCTTCAAAGGGTGTTACAGTAGTTATATTTAGCTACACATGTTTTTGCCAAATTGGCGTGCAGGTTTAACTCCTACAATTTACATTATTTATAATATTATCATAATTACGTCAAAATTAAAATTAAATAAATAGCGTACATAGTCCCATTATCAGATAATTATAACAGTCGAAATAAATAATTTTGTAATTGGTAATTAAATGTTATTATCATTGTAAGGTTGTATTATATTTTATCATTTATGTATTCATTTATAGTGTAATAGCATTTATTAACAAGCAACCATTTTTAGATACAATTTGAAAGAATTTGTATTTAACGATTTTATATTTTGTGGAATCTTATTGTATATTTTTGGTGCCATGCATACTAAGTTTTTCTGCAACAGAGCTGTTTTGTACGGATGCGTGCAAAGCCTATCTTTATCGCGCCTGTTATTTGGAACACTATCGGACAACTTGGCTACTTCGAGGATGTACAGTGACGGTACTGTTAGCAATTTGTGTTTTATAAATAACGGTCTGCAGCTTTCAATAGTTTGTAAACACGTCTACAACTATTTTCAAGGTCGACTAGCAACAACGAAAGTCTGTATTATTCTCCTATAAAACCACTTAATAAAGTGGCATTTTCTATGAACACAACTGCCCTATAAGGTGGCACATTTTTCCAATTATCCTTAGGTGCCTACTTAGCACCTAAGGATAATTGAAAAAATGTGCCACATTGAATTGTTTTACATTTATTCTAGATACCTTTTATAGCCTTAATGACAATCGAGGTAAGTCGAGTACATACCATTCTTAGAAACGTACCATTTACACAGAAAACTTCAAAGGATTTAGACTTATTTCTCTATGTGCCAAAATGTATATCACCTTGGATTATCGTCATTACTATCCTAAGCAAGAAAATTATTATTGTGCGTAATGAATAAGTAAGAATCTTCTTGTTAATATTAAGCCAAAGAAATTGAACTCCGAATGAAGCCAATTGTTTTTCAATCACTGATATTTATTGTTACGAAATTAAAATGCCGTTAGAATTATTATAGACTTTATTAGAACTATACAAACACGTATAATACAGGTACAAATGTAACTGAACCCAAAAACAAATCCAAACATGATGCAGAAGGTCTTAATTCAATAAAACGCGCAAAGTCCGTATTGTTATTAGATTCCCGAATGTACACACGTCACGCCCGTATCGTAGTCGAAGCTCAACTCCCCTCTCTCTCTCCATCAGGCCGTGGTTTTATACTTCACAAATGCAAAAGAATCCGCAACACCTGGCTAATAATTCCAATGAGTAAGTACAATAGGCTATTTTTCACAATAATTAGAAACGCATGCCTATAAATAAGCTAACAAATGAAGACGATTATAAAAGAATTACAACTAGTTCAAATGCCGACAGGTAATAAAATGTGTTTGTACAGATTTGTACGTGGAATTTGACTTTGTCGGCGCCTAGGTTGTAACATTGCATTGTTATTATGACACATTTACATTCAACTATTGCCGGTTCTAAAATTAAATATGTCATGTGGTGAAATGTTTACATTTTCCTTACCGTCCATCCGCGCAGGAACGGAGAAAGAATACAATTTCCTGCGGCCCGGCGGCCTGTCGTAAGAGGCGACAAAACAACCCACAGCCAGGTGGTAGGGCATTTGCCCGACTGGATGGCTACCACCCCTGGTCTAGAGTATGTCGCCATAACAACCTTGTGTTGTGTTCCGGCATTAGTGACCAGGTTCCAGGCTCCCTAAAGAGAGCTGCAGCGCATTCGTAGCACCTTTGGTGTTGCAAATGTCCATAGGCGATGGTAACCGCTGTCCATCAAGTGGGCCGTCTGCCTGTCTGCTGAACTCCTGCAATAAAAAAAAAACCGTCCGGCTTCATCTGGGATAAAAGGTATAGGCCGTTACAGGCATACGTAGCGATGGGTGTAATGCGCAATTTGAGATGCGACATTGTTAATGACGTTAAAAATTGACATTTATAGTAATGTGACATTGATTTATGGTTACATAAAGATAAAGTTCTATATTAATTTAATAAATTATTGATAGATTAAATAATGTAAATATGGCCAGGCACCATTGCAATGGCCTATATTGTACGTCCGAAAACGCAAACTGTCGTTCCAACAAAAAACTCGAAAAACTTTGTAATTTTATGATTGTGACAGATATATATATTTATTTTTTTATTTATTATTTATATTATTTATTATATATACATATATATATACAATAAGTCTTCATTCTATTCTATTCTACATATAACGTAAGTAAATACACTAGTGTGGCAAGGCGTTACGTTATTTATTAATGCTCTAAATAAGATGCAGATGTAGCCCCAGCAGTACAAGTTTGAAAACATATTCAATTACCATATAAAGATAAAGAACTTTTTTGACTGAGGGCGTACCATCAAACGCGTATTCGTTACGTTCTTTTTGTCGAATTCCACGACCTTCTTAGGCGGATTCAAAGAAAATGAACGTCAAAAGCATTTGAAGTAAGCCCTCTGGGCTACGTTTAAATAAATACACATTATTTTTTTAGGCGCCTTTCTGGACCATTAGATAAATGTTAAATAAGCAACGCAATCTATTTTATATATATTGCACGAGTTCATTAGGCAGGCAGACGGCCCACTTGATGGAAAGCGGTTACCATCGCCTATGAACATTTGCAACAACAAAGGTGCTACAAATGCGCTGCTGCACTCTTAAGGGAGACTGGAACCTGGTCACTAATGCCGAAACACAACTCAAGGTTGTTATGGGGGCATCCTCAAGACCAGGGGTGATAGCTATCCAGATAGGCAAACCCTACCTGGCTGTGGGTCGTTTTGTCACCTCTTACGACAGGCCGCCCGGCCGCAGGAAATTCTATTCTATCTCTGTCCATGCACGGATAAAGATAAGTTGTTACGCGAGTATTTATTTTAATGTTGAAGGAACAAAGTAATTAATTATTAAAATTTATTTATTTGTTTTACTAATTAAATATTACATAAGTACATAAGTAGTATATAGTGGTACTAATGTCTTTATCAGCGTGATACCTGTATGCTGGCTTTAAGAATACTCAAGAGGTAACTAGAATCAAAATATTATTCGGTATAGTGCTTAATTTCACCGCTGTGCCTCAGCATGTTGGCAACACCAACAAACAATTGATTTTTGACTTTGACACATTAAAAATTTCCTTCAACATGTATTGGTGCAAATTCAGTATAGTAATTAAATATTTCTCGTAGTGCAATTTCTACCTTGCTAGTTTTGAGTTAATCATGTGGTTAAATTATCGTATTGTTACATGCCGACAAAGGTAAATGCGCACCTGCCTCCCATAAAGCACTGTTTATTACCTTCCCGCATTTGGACTTCTTTTGTTTACTTAGAAAAACAGCCTATTAGCACTCGTTTATGACCGTTCGCAGGAATAATTAAGCAGGTGTGCAGATTACGTTTTCTTGGAAAATGCAGTCCACGCGGTCGAGTGTTGTATTGTACAGTTTAGTATAAAAACAATGCCCGAAAGCGGAAATGAGGCAGTTAAGCGACGATTACGATACAATCAAGACGTGTACATTCGATAAACTATATAGCGACGGATTTTACGCGTATTATTGAATCATGCAGTTTGTACTGGTTTTGTCCAGTTATATTTGTACCTGTGTTATACGTGTTTGTAGAGTTCTAATAAATTCTATAGTAATTCCAACGGCATTTTAATTCGAGTCCCGCACTCGTAACAATACTATTTATTATTATTCTTATCTGTATGTCTCTAGAGACCATGGGCCATGAAAATGGCCCGGACTTTTGGAGAGCTTGCGTGGGGCCATGGGAAGGCCAACACGTGTAGGGCCCTTGACAAATTTAATGTAAATGTGGCGTGACACTGACCGGCGATTATCCCTTTCTACACCATATAGTAATACACCCAAGGACAAGCCCCGGCCAGTGTAGGACTATTGTGGGAAATGAGGACAAAAACCGTACCGAGCTATTGGGGTGAACTACTAGTGGTACTGGGTGTCTGGGAATATGAGGACTATGGCGTCTACCCGTCGCAATGTTCAGGGAACATGGAAAAGTCGGCAGAAGGTGACCCGCCACTCATTGCGTGGGCCCCAAAGATGCTATAAAAGACAGGGGCAACATGGGTGTGAGTGGCTAAGGGGTGTCGAGAGGTGGGCTGCGGGTTCACCGAAGCTACTTCAGACGTGATACCATTTATCACTTCCACCCCTGGAGCTTGAGTCTTAGCTCTAGCGATCTTCACTCCGTGCCGGCTGGCTAAGGCAAGCACGGAGGCGGGGGCCTTGCCTTGGCCCTCGGAGTCACGACGATGTGTCGCTACTCCCCTATGGCTTCGGCACAAAGCCCCCCTGCGGGTTAATTCATTATTTACTATTACGATTGATGATAATTGTTTTTGGTTCTAACGCCAAATGGAAGGTTCGCATTGAGGATCAGTGTTGTGTCGGATATAATTCCGACATAGTAATATGTCGAGTGCAAACCTTGTTTGCTGAAAATGCAGTGTACAAATTCTCAAAATATGCTATGTGTATAATTAATGTATGAGGTATGTAATTACGTCGCTATTTCTTCAAATAAAGTGTTTCTTTCTTTCTTTCTATAACGGATAAGCAATTGCTATACCATAGAAAATGTTCAGTAAATTCCAGAAATAATTCGTCCATAAAAAACGTCCAACAACTATTTTACATCTACTGAAATGAAAAAGGTGCTCGAGTTTTACGAACATTTGGGCCACTTTTAATTAACAAACTTTAAAAACGTTCGGAAATCGGTTTTATAAAAGTCACATATCCATATGTTCGATTAAATAATATTCCCATTGGTGAATAGGCACGTACATATATGCTGAATGTGGCTGATACGTGATTCTTTTTTATATGGCTGGTTTTAACGTTGTAAAGTGTAAAACGGTAGTAGAATTTCCCCATATCCGTTCATATATTTTACGCATTAATTGTACCAGCGGTGCCTGTCACTTAGTGCGCGCGGGAGTTATTTATATCATCTAATATAAACCCTACAAGATATCGAAATTTACAATAAAATTCTTGATTAATCTCTTACGTTTTCATTGAAATCTGTTGAAAAATTTAGCTTCTGTATGTTTATATCCGTAAAACACGAAAATAGTCGATGGATTGTATTCCCAATGTTTATTACACCAAGCTGCATACGGAGCTTGGTCAAGATTAGCTAGTATCACACTTTTTTTTTGAAGCGTGGGAAATTAATTTCTCACACTACCTAGATGAGATCATGAATGGGCACCAGAGTCAAATCGCTGGCTCGTGTGGAGACTCGACTACTCAATACTCCACTAAAACCACCCTCCTCTCATGTGCCCCGCGCTTATGGGAGGAAGAGCGTGAGACTTGGAACATAGTTACGCCCACGCTGAGCTAGTATTACACTACAGTGTCTAGTGTGTGTGTGCGGCAGCAGCCGTGGGACATGGATAACTTCACCAGCATATGGCTGCTTGAATAAGGGCTTATTTTACCTTTGCGTGCTGTATCGCCAAACAAACACATTAGGGATCCAAGCTAAGCAAGTTACGCTTGTGTTATGGGTAATATACAAAGGACCACCTGGCGCCGATCGCAGACACCCAGACCATAGTAAATAACAAAAAGTAAGTTTCTGAAATTTATCATGTCAAGAATTAAACACCGAGCTTTTGAGTTCCAGCGAGTTCAGCCGGCTAAGACTTAACCTGCTCAACCACAGATGCCGTCAAATGTATAATGTCAAAAATGACACAAACACATGCGGAGTGTGTTGAATAAATGTTACCGGTCTGACGTGCGGGCATTACTTAATAATACAACCGTTTAGATTGATGGAATGGAACGGCTTGCTCCTTGGCTGGGTAGTCTTGATGATAACCTCGTTGTGGCAGCCTGAGACGAATCCGACGAAAGGCGTTTTCTCTTAGCTCATTCCTCACTAAGGCTTGGTCGCAGCTCTTGTATTGCTAATATTTAAAAGCAGAGTGGTAACCTCGGGTGAAATGCCTATTTAGGCACTTGATTTGTCGGCACCCTCGCCATGCTCGTGAGTCAAACCATCCCGTGCCAAAACAGGTCACTTTTGCCTCTCGTGGAACAATCTACTATAACCTTGTCAAAAACGATAAAATATGATCTCACTGTAGTGTTCATGCAGTGAGACCATACCCCAAATGCGTGTGGCCATTAGGCTGTCGACAAAGTTGTGTCAACCGTCGCGCCCCTCGTAAATACACCATGTTGATACAGTGTCCCAGACACCGATTGTACACACATTTGGACAACCGGGGTTGTTACCGAGTACTTCAACACATCCGTTTCCTGAAAGGAATTCCTTAAGTAGGGCTCGTTTCTACCGTTTTGAAGGTTCAAGGTCTCGAATGTCAAGTTTCTTATGAACTAGAAAAGTTCAAGTTTGTAACTTGTGATACATACATACATTCATAACTTCACGCCAGGTCCCTTGCGAGGCAGGCACGAACAACTTGTGATAGTTGGTTGAAAAGCATGGATGGCCGCAGGATTATTTTTAAGGAGGTGAATCTACAGCTATATACGTTATACGACTAACGTCTATATTCTAGCCGGAAGATGTAGCACAGAACGTACATTTAGCATGTTACGGTATGTAAAGACGAAGATGGGACACGCGACGCTAAGCCACCTGTGCATGGTCAGTGTTCACGGGTAAAGAGTAGAGGAGGATACTTAATTTATTGACAAGGTTATGAAGAAATTTGGACAAAAGTTTGGGTGTTCCTGTGTAATTTCTGTACTATTTTATTATGTTTCAACAAACATTTATACTCAAGGCAACAAATTATATTATTATCTTCAGTGGTTTCGTGTGTACGAAATATCCGGGGTTTTTTCTAACTTCGAATCCTGCCTGGACATACCTGCTTTTAGTTAAAAGTAAATGGTGTGCATTTACATCCCTTAGGTGTCACTTTAGGGTGATTAAAAAGGTGCAGAAAGTTTGCTCGACGCCAGCTAATCACATTCACTGCTGGACGTAGGTCTCTCCAAGTCCTCGCTCCTCATCCTGTGCCTACTGGCGTCCTTATGCAGGTAACCAGTAAGTCAGGCTGGAGGGCATCCGACACTACGTCTACCTAGACGCGGTCTCCAAACCATGACTCGTCTGCCACATTGGGCATGAGTCCTAAGGCAGACGTGACCGACCCACTGCCACTTCAGCTTGCTAATTTTGCGAGCTTAGTCGGTTACCTTGGTTCTCTTACGGATATCCTCATTTCGAATTCTATCCCGACATAGTTTGCTCCATAGCTCGTTCAGCGACTTGGAAGTTTTCTCAAACCACGAGTATATTTGGTCAATAAATAACACTGGTAATATAGAATTGTATTTACTTATACAGTGTGAGAAAAAATTAAGTATTAAGAGTGTAAAAACCCCAACCTGCAAATTAAGTAATCAATAAATATAGTAAAACATAACATGATATAGATATCGTTCGTGCCTACCCCGCAAGAGACCTGGCGTGAAGTTATGTATGTATGATATAGATAAAATAAACAAACATGTAATAAATAGAATTCATTAACTAGAAAGATATACAATGGTAATAGCAAATAAGTAAATGTATTTATTAGAAAGTAAGATTTGTAATTATAAAATAGAAAAAAAAAGATAATATAAAATAAAAAAATTACCTCACCCCTTATTATCGCTTGTATATTAGATATAGATAGTTAAAACAAGACAATAAAAAGAAAAGACTCTGTCTTGGCATATGACGAAGGAGTAGGCGAAAAAAAACCACGACTATTTGTAATATTATATACACGAACAGTCGCTACATATAATGTTTTTAATTTAGATCGCTTGTAACCAATACCTTTCGCAAAATGATCCACGAATCCAAGTTATTCAAATACCAAAAACCAACACGTAGGTATCTCCAAATATAAACTGGAATCCCGAAAGTGTACGCCGATACGAGCTCCACATAAATAAAGCGGAGCGACCAATTTTAGCACCGAAGCAAACAAGCCTTATTTACAACTCATACCCAAGTTATAAAGTGCCTTTTGTGGGTTTCACTGATCATGTTACCTACATTTTCTTTATTTATTTTCCACTTACTTTTTTCACTTACTTTACTTTTTCGCAATATTAACCGTGAACAAAAAGCCACTTTTATTCACGCTCAACCTTCCTTGGGTTCACACTACTATGTTTATCATATAAAGGTGAATTTTTCAGATGGACCTTCAAGCCAAATCCTAACTATGCTAAATAGGGGATAACTCAGGAGCCTCGAAGCCGATTTTGACGAAAACAATAATTTATTGAAAAATCATCTTGTCAGTTTTTGAAAAAATTAAGATTATGTATTATTATACTCATACCAAAATCATAGTATAATTTCGAAGGATCAAGTTCTGTCAAAGAATGGACCGAGGGAAAGGGTTGTTTTTAAACAAAAAGTTCTATTTTCCCCATACATTAATTAAACATCAAAATATAATGGCGGTAATTTGACCGCACCTCATTTGAACGTAATTAATGTCTACTCATTCGCTGATTTGATTTATTGTGGTAATATAAGGTGCTTTTCGAATATTAATTTATATATGTCTATTGAAAATAGAATCATTTTTACTATTTCCATATTGTGTTATATGTAAAATGAGGGATGTTTAATCTAATATATAAAATTCTCGTGTCACAGTTTTCGTTGCCATACTCCTCCGAAACGGCTTGACCGATTCTCATGAAATTTTGTATGCATATTGGGTAGGTCTGAGAATCGGCCAAAATCTATTTTTCATCCCCCTAAATGTTAGGGGTAGTCCACCCCTAAATTTTTTTATTTACTTTTTAGACAAAATTTTTAATTTCTATTTTTTTATGATACAGCATTAAAAGATACATACAACCCTAAATTTTCAACCCTCTACGATCAACCCCTATTTTTTACCGGGCAGGACGACGTCTGCCGGGACAGCTAGTTAATGTATAGAAAAAAGATAAATTTTGTTGGAAAACAACATTTCCTTTAGTGTGCAGTTTCTTTACTGAAATTGGTACTGAGAAACTACACTGTGATTGATATTATAATACAAAAATGTTTATTTTAGTTTATTTTATTTATTTATTTTAGTTGGTCTGAAAGAGAGTGTCAGGGTGAAGATAAGGAAAGGAAAATGCTCCGGTGGTTCGGGCATGTGGAAAGAATGTATGATGAAAGAATGACTAAACAGTTATACAATGCAAAAGTGGATGGATGCAGAAGTCGCGGAAGGCCACGACACACCTTCCATGATCAAATTAATCATGTACCTACTAGCAGAAGGTGATGTCAGGAGCCTTTAGAACCGACGAGCGTGCATGAATGAGCTATGAATGTCAAAGAAGCAAGTGAGGTGTGTAAGAATAAGCCTGAATGGCGCACTGTTGTTCGTGCCTACCCCGCAAGGGACCTGGCGTGAAGTTATGTATGCATGTATGTATATATATACAATCCGCTAACAAATTGACAGTAAACGAAGTATTTTATAAGAAGTGTAAGAATTTTTCTGCCAAGCACGCATAGAGTTTGCCAGCTGTGAACGTTTATAACAGGAAACATCCATTCCTCTTGCTTTATCTCCTCACAAGTTACAGATCTAAAAGCTTCCGTGGAATATTTTTAAAGATTATTTGAAAGCCAGTAAATCCCAGAAGCAAAGTTAGTAAGTTTTAACTTAAATCCACTTACACGTGATCTATAGCATGCATGTAGCAAGTTTCCGTAAATGGTTAGTTATTTGTTTTACATTTTTAACTGACTTTAAAAAAGAAGAAGTTTCTGAATTCGTCATTTAAATATATATTTATACAAGCTTTTATTTAACTTGCAATGGATGTACTTATGTATATAAGTTCGGAATCTTGCAAGTTAGATTTAACCAACTTCCCGGTTTCCGATTGAGCTGAAATTTGCATGCGTATATATATCGCGTGACAATGCAATGATGTGGTACCATGGAGCTGATCTGATGCTGGAGTCGGAATGTGGCCATAGGAACTCTTGTACTAAAAAAGATAGACTCGTCGTGTTTGGGCTCGTTTTACTTGTCTTGGCTAGCACTCTGCTGCTACATGATATCCAGGATCTCAAGAGCTTGTATCTAAAAACAAGTTATTCTATGTATTCTCAGCCACAACTTTGTTGTTTATGAACCGATTTTGAAGAACTTCTTGTGTTCGGTTCTTAATGAAATGGCTTCGAAAAAGTTCCACATACATTTTATTGCTAGCAGACTTTGAGTTCCGAAGATATATCAAACAATCCTTGAAATCAGACTGGAACACTTAACACTTTTTTATTGTCTCTATTAAGGGGAAGACACTTGGTTCACGTATTCTTTATTAAGCTAGCACAGAACACTACACTTTAGTTTTGTTTGAAGCATTGCGTACATAGCCTCGTAAGAAATTGCAATATTACATTTTTATTTTTATTATTCTATGCTTTTTTATTTATATAATTTTATATTCATGGACAAATACATCTATTATTAAATATTTTTTACCTTATTTACCTATAAACATTTCTTTTTATTTTTTTTATTGCAGGAGTTCAGCAGACAGGCAGACGGCCTATTTGATGGAAAGCGGTTACCATCGCCTATGGACATTTGCAACACCAAAGGTGCTATAAATGCGCTGCTGCTCTCTTAAGGGAGACTAGAACCTGGTGACTAAATGCCGGAACATAACTCAAGGTTGTAAGGGCGACATACTTTAGACCAGGGGTGATAGCCATCTAGTCACGCAAATGTCCTACCACCTGGCTGTGGGTTGTTTTGTAGCCTCTTAAGACAGGCCGCCCGGCCGCAGGAAATTGTATTCTTTCTCCGTTCCTGCACGAATATAAATAATAACTGAGCCTCCTTACTCAATGGGTTGCTTAGAATAATATTTATTCCTCGACTATGCAATGATGAGTCTGGGAATAATATCTTTCTTACTTTAGTCTTTAAATTAAACAAGCGACGAGGACTTAATTTCATTAAGGCACGTGGTAGGCCGACTTAAGAAAATTAAGGATAATGCGGTCGTGAATTCTGGAAGCAAATACTTAACGTTTTCCGAGTTATTTCAGCCGTTTCAAAGCGACTGTTTTATATTAACACAAACTAATTAAAATATATACATCCATCTGGGATAATGTTACAGTTATTGGCCGTGACGAAATGCGTTTTATTTATGTTAGTCTTTATGTTTATTTCAATTAGAATTTAGCATAATTTACATCGTCTTTGAGGTGGGTTGTACGTCTCGAGTTATTACTGCAGCACAGTTTTTATACTTTTGTAGTGCAACGAAATGTTTGTTATGTTAACATGTGTTTCTTTGTGCGCAAAAGTATCTACTGTATGGCGCCTATCATATTTAATAAACTGCCAGAAGTGTTAAGAGTTCAGCCTATAATTTTGTTTAAAAAGGCTCTTAAGAAAATTTTATTGAACAAAGTTTACTATACTGTAAGTGAATATGAGAATGACAAAGATATGACTAGTAATATTTTGTAAGTAGACAGATAGATAGATGCAGATATTACGAATTGCTACCCATGATCTTATCCAAAAAAAATCGCTGCCAGAGGGAAGCGTGCCCAGAAGCTGGCTGCATTACCCAATGTATGGCAAGGCTGATTCGTTGCGCGAAATACGAACCAGCCTTCTGATCACGGGTGGTATTAAAGAGTTTCTTACAAATTTATTTGAGAAAACCCTTTGCCGATGGACCCCACGGACCTAAGGTTTCAAACTCAATTTTTTTTCAAGGCAGGACGTTTGCCGAGACCGCTAAGCTATTATATATTGTCAGGTAAAACAACTGTCAAATATATTTTTTCTGAAGTACTTACATGCAAATAACTCAATAAAACCATTTCGAGCAATTTCAAGAAAAAAACGCGTAACTTAAAATAAAGGACAATTTCTTTCTATAATATAAAAGCCAGAAAATGAGAAAATAAAAAGCATATTATTCATTTGCAAACCTTATCTAACTCCTTCACACACATTTCACGTACATATGTCAACGATATGAGTTATAACCTACTCGTTATCTATACCTTTCTCTCTTCACCTATTGGTGTTAAAAAGGGATGCACAATATATCCCTGCTTCTATTAAACTACAGGAACAAGTGAGCAATGAAATCTAATGTTAATTGAGTTGGCGCAAACAATTGACGTTTTAATTGGACGGGGTTATATGTTTTATGGTTGGAACTACGCCAAGACCAGCCACTAATAAAATAGATAAGAAGTTTGGAACGTGTTTCTCATCTGAGAAAGACATTTGATTAATTGAATGAGATTAATGATATTTGTAAAAAGCAACTGACAAATGTTAGGGAAAATATGTCATTGTTGGCTTGGCGCCCAGGTTATCTTTTAGGTAAGGGTTCTCGATCCTAGACCATTTCGAACTAGACAATGGTGTTCAATGGTATTGAAACGTTTCGCAACGGCAAATAAAATAGCAGCTTTACTCCTAAGGTGAGAAAGTTGTCGAACAGGAGGAGGGGGAACCTATACAAACGTAAAAAACAAGAATTATGATAATGAGTATTTTGCTCATTATTCCTCATTATAATATGCTAATAATTGTTTTCTTTTAATTAATTTCTTTTTCCCGGAAGATATAATTTTGACTTCTGTTTGACTTTCAATGACTCTCTCACAAATTAAAATGCAAAAAGAACGACTTTTGTATGTTATTACTGTTACAACTTAGCCCCCGATAAAGACAAATTCCACGAAGAACATTTTATTACCTTTCGGTATTTGAACTTATTGTAATAATTTTATGATCGTCTTCTTTTTTCACTTATTTATTGGCATATGTTTATAAGTTATTGTGGGGAACAGCCCATGTCCTATTGCACTTGCTCATTAGCATCATTAGCCAGGTGTTACAAGCAAATTCTAAGAAACTGTGGCGACGATGCCCATTGAGGGAGGGGGCAGTTCAGCGATAACTACGATCAAGGCGTGACGTGTGTAAAATCGGAGATCTAGTAGTGACGGACTTTGCGCGTTTTATTGAATTGCGACCTTCTGCATTACGTTTGGATTTGTTGTGCTCGGTTATATTTGTACCTGTGTTATACGTGTTTGTATTGTTGTAATAAACTCTATAATAATTCCAACGGCATTTTAATTCAAGTGAAGAATACATTAGGGTTATGATACATAATTTTAAAAATGAATTTACGCAATATTAATTTCATATTATCAAAAATAGGAATGTTTATCATCATTCAAGTGTTTAGTTCTGGTTTGATAATAAAAGCAGAGTTATCATCATTCTAGTATATGGTACTGATTGAGTCCCAGGTCTGCACACGTGAGCCTGATGGTCTGCTTTGGGAATAAATATAGAATCTTTTAAGATTATATTTTATTGATTTGTAGTTATTTTTGCTTTACATTTATTGCAAGTCCTCTAGATCATTAACAATGATTGGTGTATATATTCCTTGAGCCTTGTCCCCCATACATGTTATTATATTCAGGAATAATATTTACGTGCGCCAGATCTCGTGCCCATGTAGTTAGTTCTAGTCTTCTTAACTAATAGTTCTGGTTTGTTACGTTCAGTTAGTATTAAAACTTTAACTTTGTCTAATGTACTCATAACGTTTCAATATTAAATCATTCTTTATAATTGTAATTATAATAGTGTTTCGATCTAGGTGCCGACAAAAACAAATTCACACCTGCAGCCCTGTAGAAATACGTTTTATAACCTTTTCGGCATTTGGACTTCTTTTGTTTACTTTGTGTTTAAAAATTGTGATAAGACAGCCCATTATGTATTGTAATCTTTTATGGCAGTCATTAGTCAGGTGTGATTCTAGGAAATTCGGTCCACGCGGCCAGGCAGACATATTGCATCCGGGCAGTATAAAGCCACGCTTCGATTGATGGACAAGGCAGTCAAAAGATAGCCACGAGCGAAGCAAGACTTGTGTACATTCGGGAATCTAGTGACGCACTTTGCGCGTTTTATGGAATAACAACCTTATTTATGCATTACGTGTTGGATTTATTGTATTTGTTTATATTTGTACCTGTGTTATACGTGTTTTTATAGCTAATCTATATTAATTCTAACGACATTATAATTCGAGTCCTGGAACTCGTAACAATACTATAGATTTTTAAATACAGACTTTCGTTGACATATTAATGTTCGAATCTAGATAAACCTTAAAATCACTTCTAAAATTAACATCTTACTTGCTTCATTATTAAATGGTTACGGAACCCTAAAAATTAAAAACACGTTAAGTGAAAATAATTTCTCAAAAAGATTTCTACACATTTTTGTCATATTAGCATTATCCTCTTGCTTCTTTGAGGAAATCTTAAACGAAGCTGAACCGCCATCAAATCTCTTTCAATCTAAAGGGATAAGATAATGGACCAGTTATGGAGGGACCCTCATAATTTAAGCATTTTTGTCTTCTTTGTTCTGAGCTGCAATATACGTAATCTAAAATGTTGCTTCGAAGGTCTTATTCATAGTTCACATACAGTATATGTCGCTTCTTTGCTTCAATAACGTGGTATCTGGAAAAACCCAACTTTACAGTACGCCACTTTTAAAAGTTCAAAAAAATATTTTATCCAAACATATTTTACACTTTTTTGTATATTTTTTACAATTAAATTTAGTGTCAATTTACTAAGCTTTTTGAAATATATGAGAAAGTTGTGATAATATGATAAATTTAGCAAAATATAGTGAGTGGGTGAAATAAGTGAGTATTGGGATGTGTCACGTTATTGAAGCAAAGAAGCGATGTATATTCATAGTTTGAAATGCTGTAAGTTTTATCCGTGCAAGAACGGAGAAAGAATACAATATCCTGCGGCTTGGCGGCCTGTCGTAAGAGGCGACAAAACAACCCACAGCCAGGTGGTAGATAGGGTATTTACCCGACTGAATGGCTCCCACCCCTGGTCTAAAGTATGTCGCCATAACGACCTTAAGTTCTGTTCCAGCATTAGTGACCAGGTTCCAGTGTCCCTTAAGAGAGCATCAGCACATTTGTAGTACATTTGGTGTTGCAAATGGCCGTAGGCGATATTAACCGCTTTCCATCAAGTGAGCCGTCTGCCTGTCGGCTAAACTCTTGCAATAAAAAATAAAGTAAAGAATTCAAAATACGCGTAATTGTGTTCACACTCATGAAGCAAAACTTCTTTACGATATAATTATCATTTTTGTATTGTTATATATTTAAGGCTTGTAGCATGACAGAAACTATATCCTATCCTAAAATTATAGCAATTTTTTTAACAAAAACAATACCACATTCATACTAAAAACCCAAAAACTTAACCGACTTTTTCTACAACATCTGCTATGGCCATAAAAATCTGCCATACAAAAAAATTATATGACGAATTGAGAAGTTCCTCCTTTGTTGACGTCGGTTAAAAACTAAACTCGATTGTAAAACCACCATTCAAGTCCAATTGTAAATCTATACCATTCATACACCAACTCAAACACATGCGAAAAATTGTTTTTCAACATCCTGGAACCCGATTGCAACATAAAAGTAATTATGAGAATTAGAAAAAACTATGAGAAACAAATAAAATACTTAAATGACAAAATTTCATTTACATAGCGTTTTTATCTTGCCATACTTGTAAGGAATATATGGAGATATGTTGCAAAAAAATATTAGTACGTTATGTCTCTATATTTACAATATTTATAATAACATTTTTTATCCTTTTATTGCGCTCTGTCTTATTGAATATGCACTGTTTGCTTCAACTCCATTAATTCTTCAAAAGTTATTCTGTAACATAATTCTGTATAAAATCTTTTAAAAAAAAGTACTTAAATGTAAAAAATAGAACAACAAATATAAAGAAAAACAATTTTTAGCTAGACGTGTTGCTGGGGAGTTTCTTGCCGCTTCTTCTCCTTAACAGCAATAACACGTTGCGAAGCGGTGTACATAGACTAGGAAGTAAAATTAAATTTTAACCTATATGTATGACCTTCAAAAAGTGTTCTCCAGTGGAACTTATTTTGAATAAAAACTTTTGAATTTGAATTTTGAATTTGTTAGAATTCTGGTTAGAATTATCAGGAAATAAGTTAGAGTAGTTACAATCCAATATCTATTCCGTTGGGATATGAACAAAATTGTGTATGATTCACAATACCTCTAATTTGCATATTGTAATCTTCTCGCAAATTGTAGCTACCAATACTAGGCAATTGCGTCCGCACGAAATTAACATGAATATTGGACAGTTGACTTGTTAACCGACTGCAAAAAGAAGAGGTTCCCCGTTCATCTGTATGTTTTATTTGTATCAATGATTCAATGGTTGGTGACAAATAAACTTTCTTACAAAAAGCTTAAAATTAATTTATTTACTTACTTGTTTTTACTTATAACAAAAAATGAACAACGTTACTTTGCTCTAGAAATGACAGAAAAAAATTGATGCGTAGGAGACATCATTTTATGAGCCGCTAGATAGTACAGTAGGCGAAAAACTGGAACTGAAGGTAGTTACCATACATGTAAAGCCGGGTACTCGTTCTCTAATTTGTATAGTCCATGACCCCAGCCAACAAAGTCGAAAACAATAACAATAGGCTATTGTCTAATTGCAAATTTTAAACACGAAGTAAGCAAAAGAACTCCGAATGCGGGAAGGGTAATAAAGCCAGGTGCGCATTTATTTGTCGTTATGTAACAATATTATCAAATATAATATTTTCCAATGAACCAGACAAATCTGACTGGCAAAATATCCTCCCAGACTCGTTAAGAGTTCCGCTGTGTTAAGTGTGCCGCTTCATATAAATATTTAATCATAAATAATATATACCTAAAAATTTAACTGCATATATATATATATATATAATAAGAAAAAAAAATAAAGTGCTACTCTTCTTATCTTATACTGTAGTTTAATTTTTGAGGTATTTTATCAAATATTAAAAAAAATCCTACAAACAAAATTCTTTTCTTGTTCGCAATTTTGTTTAAGTAAATAAAACTGTTGATTCTCGAAAACATTTATGGACATTATTTGCTCGAACACTTCAACACAAAGGTCGTAACATACAACCAAACAATAAAAGACCCTTTGTTCCAAACTTTGCTTGTTATGTTGCCACCAATTCTCCTGTTAAATTGATCAATACAAAGTATATTATATGCGATATTACAAGAAATATTATAAAATAATAACTGTATATATCTTAATAAAACTACGTTTTAACGGTTTTAAGCGCGGTAATTTATTTTATTTAGGTTTATCCGACGTTTCGGCCGCTTTTCAGTTGCCGTGGTCACGGAAGACAAAGATGACATTTGTCGAACGTGTATTGTCAAAGTTTTTATTCAGCCTACCGCCAACTTGTTCATTTTAATTATTTAGTTTTAATTTTGTTTATGGATATTATTTACTCTATGGGAGCCTAATCTAATTTACCACCGCTTCACAACATGTTGTGGCTTGAAGAGAAGAAGCGGCGCAAGAAACTCTTTAGCAAACATGCCTAGTTCTAAAAAATTTTATATAATATTAAAATAAGTGGAAGGAAAAAATAAAAGAAATTATCAGTCAAGTTGGTTTGTTTCGTTGCACGCAGAAAGAGCCCACAGTGTCTTGAGGTCTGGCAGTTAGTTTTTGCTGGGTTTGGGTCTTAATAGTTTTGATGATTGGATCCCAAACAGGTGGTACCTGCCAACCATCTTCTCTATTGAAATTTGGGTGTTTTTTGATTTCAATAGCCTCACGCATCATTCTTGGTATGAAACGATTCTCTTTCGCGAGGATTTGTGGGTTATCGAATCTGATGTAATGGTTGGGTTTATCCAGCGTGTGTTCACTGATCGCAGACTTCGTAGACCTTGCGTGTTTCATGTCAGCAATGTGTTCTTTTACCCGTGTTTTTATGCTCCTCTTTGTTTGCCCAATGTATGATAAACCACATTCACAATCGAGCTTGTAAACACCTGCATTTATTATGTGTACAAGTCGCGAAAACTTTAGAAAATATTATGTATATATCTTTTCTTTTTTATATATAAAATTCTTAAGTTATTACTTTGTCACAGAAGTCCCTCTAAACCCCCGGACCGATTTTGATGACATTTTTATTTGTGTTTGAGTGGGTCCAGAGGTGATTTAGATTCACAATTAGAACCGGTAGGTGGCGCTGAAATAGGGTCGTAGATTACTAGTCTATTAGGGCAGGACAATTTGTTGTAATTGTTTAAGAGCCGTGTCTGTACATTGAACCCTTAAAAAAACGACTTGACTAAATAGATAACGATAGAGAACAGGATACAATTTTTGCTTGTTTGTTAGGGATTCACGTAAAAATTACTCGGCCGATTTCGATGGTTTTGGCTAGTCGATAACAAATTCTCGGACTTCAAATCTGTGGTTATTTATGTCCCGGAATCCCGCGGAAATATTCTTGGTAACGGTTAAAAATGTCCAGGGTGAAAAAATATTACGTGACTATGACTTGCGTGCTACGACACTTTCAGTACCTATTACAAATCTTTAGTAGATCAGATGTGGTTGCGCATGTTATTAGTAACATTGCTTATCCCGGGATTTACGGGATTTATGAATTAACAATCTTATAACTAATCGACGGTCTTATCGCTAACAGCGATTTCTTCCAGACAACCTTCTGGAGATAATCTTACATTTTTAATAATGGGTCGGTATTAAGTGCGCATATTTTAAAATATACACAATAATATATATAACATATATTACTAGTAAGTAAATAATATATAAATACACATACTTACATATTTGTATACAAATATATGTACATAGTCATACATAAATTACTGTTTACAATTAATATTGATCTTTGAGGAGTGTATTAAAAGAGGTAAGTGACTTTGCACTTCTGATACTCATCGGTAATGCATTCCACAACCTTACAGCCCGCACAGTAAAATATTTCGAAAGTATGTAAGTTCATAGAAATACGATACCTACACAGAACATATAACTAGAATATAAAGAGAGAAAAAATCTAGAACTCATATTAATATTGTTATAATATACAAATATAAACACTATTAATATATGTATAGGAAAGCAATAGCTATACAATATTAATAATAGCAAGATTATATACACTCATATATAGTATATTAATATACTAATAAGTTCATTTACATATAAATTATTAGATATTTATAAAAGTTTAAGAGAGTATTCCCTTACAAGTTTTTTGAATATTTTGAGTGATTTTGCCTATCCTATGATTTCGGGCAGTGAGTTCCATAGTCGGACAGCCTGCACAGTGAAAGAGTTGGTGTGGAATGTAGAAGCAAATACAGGTATTTTTAAAGGAAAATTATCAGAGAAACGCAAATTACACGTGTGAGAAGCATTCGCAACGTTTTTTGGGACAGGGAGGGGTAAGAGGAATAAATAATGCTGTACTATCAATGAAGAAGGTGATCATTCCGGCGAAGTGAGATTAACAATCATTTAACAACTTCGCTGCCAACTCCGCGTAAATGCGGGGTGTCGGTCGCCGCGTAGAGCCAGCCGCTCATATGTGCGGACGACGTCTGTTGAATTTCTATTGACTTAAAAAATATTTTGACCATACACGTGTCACCAGAAATTTCAGTCAGCAGCGAAGTTGTTAAGCTTTTTATATATAGTATTCAGTGACATGGTCATATTTCTTTAAACCAAATATGAACCTTTATTTACTACCTATCCAACATGGACAAGTTACAGGCGAATACTCATTTTCATTTATAATACTCGTCTATAGTAGAATTATTTTCTCCGTGCAGTTTGGGTCATAAATCAAACTCGGCCTCAGTCCGGCTAGGGCGGTGAGCATGTTGCGCGGGCGCAACGCCATTATCGATAAAAACTCATTATTATCAAAGAAAGATTATCATTCTTATAAAAATCATTATTATCTTTTTGCTGTTAATTTTAAACTTAAATATAAGTATTTATATTTATTTTTAATATAACTTGTTACATTTTAAACTTTTGTACTTACAGTTTTTTAATACATAGATACCTAATTAATAATTTATTTTAAATAATTATTATTCTCATTTTTAGAAATACGTTGTTTTATCTAAATTTTTTTCTTTCATTTATTTATTTATTTAATTTGTTTGGGAATCATACAATAATTAATATTCTTAAATATAAAACACAAAATTAATACTTATATCAATCAAGTTTCCACTATTAAAAATACATTATATTTATATCACTAACACACAAAATGACAAAACTAAATACACTATCAATAACGCTTATCGACAACAATAATGCGTATCACTATGCCTGCCCATAAGGCCCGTGAGTGGAAGAGAGAGCGAAATACTCGCTTCACCACTCCGATTATTTATAACCAAAACTGCACGGAGAAAATAATTCTACTATAGTACTGATAAATGAATCTTGGCTCAAGAGTTTTTATTACCCGGCCATAAAATTCTTGTAAATAAATAACAAATGTAAATATCCCACTATCGCGCTGTCACAAATTAGATATATACTCACAAAAGTAGTTATCATGCGGGAAAGATATAAAAATGGTTGGTTTAATTACACAATTTTCTTTATGACCTTGTTAATGGGAACTATATTCAGTAATGATGTGCCATGGTCGCTGTTGTAAAATAAATACTGAATACAACAAAAAGAAAGTTACATCTATGTGTATGCTTATATTATTCAGGGTCGAATATATTTTTTAACATATAGGTATTATTGTGGAGAGAGAGCACCCCCCTGACCTGCCCGCCGGAGCACACCTACTCTCCACGCCCGCATACCGCCGATGCCCATAGCTGGCATAATTAGCAGCTAGGCGTCGGACAGGATGCGGGATATAGGAGTAGCCTTGGAGGCAAAAATTGTTCTTCATTCAATTTTTCACAATTCTTCATTCACAATTTTATTATTATTCTCAACGACGACTCTCTTGCATAATCTGTACTTATTCTCGAAATATACATGAAAATAGTTTCACAATTGATATTTTTTTATTTTATTTTTATTGCAGGAGGTCAGCAGACAGGCAGACGGCCCACTTGATGGAGAGCGGTTACCATCGCCTATGGACATTTGCAACAACAAAGATGCTACAAATGCGCTGCTGCCCTCTTAAAGGAGACTGGAACCTGGTCCACTAATGCCGGAACACAACTCAAGGTTGTTATAGCGACATACTTTAGACCAGGGGTGGTAGCCATCCAGTCGGGCAAATGCCCTACCTCCTGGCTGTGGGTTGTTTTGTCGCCTCTTACGAGAGGCCGCCCGGCCGCAGGAAATTGTATTCTTTCTCCGTTCCTGCACGCAGAAGATTGATTGAAGGAGAAGTCGAGTAACGAGCGTACAAAAAACAAAAACAAAACAGACGAATCGTACTCTAATTGAACCTCTTCCTTTTTGAAATCAGTTAAAAATTAATTTATAACTGAGATAGAATCAATTCGTAGGGCATTCAGAAGATAAATGCCGTCGTTTGTCACGTTCCGTCTGGTGGCCGCAATCGTATCGTATTGCAATATTACACAGTTTCAGTATAAGACAATTTGTCGCGGCATGGAAATTGTTAAACTTGGATAGAAAAGACGTCTGTACAAAGAAATAAAATTGAAGTGTCTGTGTATAATGTCAAAATGACGCCTTTTTACTAAATGCATACGAAAGTATATACGGTGCTTATATAAAAAAATCAATTTTTAAAGTTTTTGTCTGTCGGGATGTTCTGGCTAATCTCTGACATGGCTGGACCGATTTTGATGCGACTTTCACTGGCAGATAGCTGATCTTAACCAGCAACACAATGGCGGCAACGGCTACGGGCGGAGGCAGCATTCTGATATGGAATTTGATGCGCGTGTGGCAATAGCATCGGCTAGAAGGCAACAAATTTGGTGAGAGTGACATATAAAGTTTAAAAAGGACCGAGGTGAATTCAATATTTACAATATAAAATACACGATTTGAAACCCAACGGGGAACATATTTATGGCGATTCACGATTTGATTAAAGAAGATACAACAACCCCTCTCCATTTCCTCTTTCTCACGGCAGAGGTGGAAACTGGGCCGGGGCGCAACCATTTCATCTTATGGCATATTTATATGGACATATATATATTTGACGGCCTCTGTGGTTGAGCGGGCTAAGCCTTTGCCGGCCTACCTCACTGCAACCCAAAGGCTCCGGGTTCGATTCCCGGTATAGTAAATTTCGGAAACGTATTTTCTCCGCTATTTACCATGGTCTGGGTGTCTGGGATCGGCCCCAGAGTGGTCCGTTGTGTATTACCCATAACACAAGCGTAACTTGCTTAATTTAGGGATATACAATGTGTGTGTTTGTCTGCCGATTATTATGTATGTCTTTCAAAACCACGGGCCATAAAAATGGCCCGGACTTTTGGAGGGCTTGCGTGGGGCCATGGCGAGGCCAACACGTAGAGGCCCCTTAACAAATTTAATGTAAATATGTGGCGTGACACTGACCGGCGATTATCCCTGTCTACACCATATATTATTATTATTTGTATAAGCAGATTCGATCATCGTACATCGATTTGTGTGTGATAATTCACTCACTGAAGTAGTGGTCGCCCGTGCTCGAAAATCGACCATAATAATTTGCTGTCAAAGACTATACTTCTATAATCACAGATTTCGGCACGGCAACAATAAAAAAAAGAGTATGTATCCGTGTGTGTGTCAAATACATGGTACCTAATGTGTGTAAAGTTTTTTTTACTGATTAATGTGTCATGATTGTCGCGGCACGATTTATCAAATGAAGGTACACACCGGTCCAGCCGAGTATAAAGCCAGTAACGCTAGCGCCGGTGTGTACACGCAATATCAAAATTGCCTATAACAAACGCTCATAGTCTATGGTCAACCGCCAATATTCGAAAATTCACTACGAAACAAGACGAACAATGGGGATTGTTCATTTTTTTTCAATCTGGTTATTTGAAAAACCATTTCGAGGAATAGTGTCCCTAATCATTTCCGTCTAGTTAAAATTCCAAAAAACGTACGATCTTCTTGTATTTTGTAAGAAATGCGTTTGACTTTTATTTGACCTTACTAAATCCAATCAGGTGGGCCGTCAGCCTGTTTGCCTGCTTCAGGTGTAAAAAAATTCTAGCTCTACATTATTTGATTTAAGTTATGTAACATGGATTTTCCCTAAAGACAATTTTAAAAAATTTAACGATAACTATAGAAAATAATAATGGTTAAACACGAAAAATTATAAGCCTAGCCTCAAAATACACTAAAATGATAGCACAGATTACTATGATTAGATATAGATAAAACTTGCTTTTATTATTTTTGTTTTCTATGCAAAGAAATCAATGTAAACTTGTGCGTTATGACGTCATCGGAGAAATAACTTTAAAACCGAATCATAAAAAAAACTATCGCTTAAAATACAAAAATATTCAAATTAGTATCTTAAAATACCTTATTTTACCTAATAAAAATATAAAATCAGAGGGTATTTTTTTGTGAACCATCCCCATTGTGCGCGCAACAAAATTAATTGTAAAATCGAAAAATATTAAAATATACGCATTTTTAGAGCAAAACGTGCTTCATTGAAGACTTCCTACGCTTTAGTGTTTTTTTATGCATAGTTTTAAAAAATATTAGCATTCGTCTCTTCTTCTCTATATAAACTGTTTTTTTTTTATTGCAGGAGTTCAACAGACAGGCAGACGGCCCACTTGATGGATAGCGGTTACCATCGCCTACATTTGGACATTTGTAACACCAAAGGTACTTCTAATGCGGTGCTGCTCTCTTGAAGGAGACTGGAGCCTGGTCACTAATGCCGGAACACAACTAAGGGTTGTTATGGCGACATACTTTAGACCAGGGGTGGTAGCCATCCAGTCGGGCAAATGCCCTACCACCTGGCTGTGGGTTGTTTAGTCGCCTCTTACGACAGGCCGCCCGGCCGCAGGAATTTGTATTCTTTCTCCGTTCCTGCACGGATAAACTATAATAATAATAAATATAATAATAATAATATAAACCCGCAGTGGGGCTTTGTGGCGAAGCCTTAGGTGAGTGGCGACACCTCGTACCTGACTCCGGGGGCCAAGACGAGGCCCCCGCCTCCGTGCTTGCCTTAACCAGCCGGCACGGAGTGGAGATTGCTAGAGCTACGACTCAAGCTCCAGGGGTGGAAGTGATAAATGGCCTAATGTCGGAAGTAGCTTCGGTGAACCTGCAGCCCACCTCTCTACACCCCTTAGCCACTCACACCCATGTTGCCCCTGCCTTTTATGGCATCTTTAGGGGCCCATGCAGGGAGTGGCGAGTCACCGTCTGCCCATTTTTCCATGTTCCCTGAACATTGCGACGGGCAGACGCCATAGTCCCCAAATTCCCAGACCGCTAGTACCACTAACAGTTCACCCCAATAGCCCGGTACTTTTTGTCCTCATTTCCCACAATAGTCCTACACTGGCCGGGGCTTGTCTTTGGGTGCATTATTATATGGTGTAGACAGGGATAATCGCCGGTCAGTGTCACGCCACATATTTACATTAAATTTGTCAAGGGGCCTCTACGTGTTGGCCTCCCCATGGCCCCACGCAAGCCCTCCAAAAGAAAGACATACATTGATAATACTTATAAAACTATAAGTGTGCAAATTTTCATACTCCTCCGTCCGCGCAATTTTCGTAAAAAGGGGTGCAACATTTTTACTTCACGTATTAACATATAGATTCATAAATAGCGATATTGAAAGACATGCTCTCAGATACAGATCGTATCATATCTGCATAGTGTTAGACACTCTACAAAGAGTGCAAGAATAACCGTTGGATTGATCGTGGTGAATAGCAGTTTCATAGATTACGTAGGCGGTAAGGAAAAGATGAAAGAAAATATACTGGAATGAAACTAAAATAACTTTTCAAATGAAGCCGATGTTTATTCGCTGGAAACATGGATAATAAGGTCTTATAAAAAGATTTTATCGCAGAAAATGAGGTGTAAGAGAATTCCGCGTTATACAAACTCAAAGTTTAGACAAGCAAAACCACATGAAAATTCCTAAATAACTTTATACGAGTTCCTTCCTAACAAGCATAAAATAACAAGTTTCTTCCCCTACGACGACGCTTATCCAATTTGAATTACAAACTTCTACCGTACCTGATTCCAATGCTCAAGTTCTTGTTTAAACTTTCCAAAAACTTCATATTAGAAATCAATTCATTCCGTTTGAACGGTGAAATTAGGTGCCGACAGTTGTCGGTTTTGCTAATGGGGAAACTTCCCAAGAATCCCCTTGAGAGGGTATAAATACCCCCCCACCCCCCGCTTCTTCAGCGAAGTGCTGAATTTTAAACTAAGGTTTAACTTTGACAAATTTATTAAACTGTAATGATTTAATTACATTTTCAGAAAAAGTTTGTTGTAGCGACTTTGGAAGTTTACGAATAGGAAGATACGGACAATCCTTCTATACGAGAAGAATTACAGCGATGGTTGTGTACATCGCAATTGCAGGGTCGTGTTTTAAACCGACTTCAAAAAAAGGAGGAGGTTCTCAACTCGTCGAGATCTTTTTTTTATGTATGTTCACCCTTTACTCCGAGATTTATGATCCGATTTACGTGATTCTTTTTTGTTCGACGCGGAATAGCTTCCAATTGGTCCCCTAAAAAATTGACATAGTTTGGCCCAGTAGTCTTCAATTTATGTTTTTTTATGAAAAAAATTCCATTCCGTTCCACATGTACACCGATTACGCTAAGATATATGATCCGATTTACGTGATTCTTTTTTTGTTCGACGCGGAATAGCTTCCAATTGGTCCCCTAAAAAATTGACATAGTTTGGCCCAGTAGTCTTCAATTTATGTTTTTTTATGAAAAAAATTCCATTCCGTTCCACATGTACACCGATTACGCTAAGATATATGATCCGATTTACGTGATTCTTTTTTTGTTCGACGCGGAATAGCTTCCAATTGGTCCCCTAAAAAATTGACATAGTTTGGCCCAGTAGTCTTCAATTTATGTTTTTTTATGAAAAAAATTCCATTCCGTTCCACATGTACACCGATTACGCTAAGATATATGATCCGATTTACGTGATTCTTTTTTTGTTCGACGCGGAATAGCTTCCAATTGGTCCCCTAAAAATTTGACTTAGTTTGGCTGAGTAGTTTACATTTTATGAACATTTTTATGTTCCCGTTTCTTGGGACCTTGGGAAATTATCTTCTCGAAGTTGGTGCAAAGTAAAACATAAAAATGACTATATTTTGAAAATTACTAAGCACCGACTTTAAGATGTTTTAGATAATATATATTAATAATAATACATAGCTTTAGAAATAAGTTATTTTATATTTTTTAGTTTTTGAAGTCGGTTTTTTAAACGAAGTTTTTTTATTTACTAACTTTTCTATTTTCAGGAAACGAAGTTATTTATCGGGATAAAAAGTATCCTAAGTTACGTCCCGGGATATAAACTAGCTCTATGTTGAGTTTCATTTAAATCCGATCAGTATTTTTCACGTGATACTCTAACAGACACACATACAAACATATTCAGATCAGAAAGATAACAGAACAGAAACAGACAGCCATATAGAGGGACAGACAAAAATTCTTAAAATTACATTTTCGGAATCTCCTGATCCGAATTATCCCTCCTAATATTTTTCACTTTTTTAAACGCATTGTACAAACTGGGACCGTTTAGAGATTTGTTGTAGTATGGATAGACTATTCGTTTAATTGCCTTACCATCGGTTGACAACACATTTTACAACAACAAATTTTAACCGGAAGTAAGGCAAATGAACGATCGGCAAGATATAGAAACCAACTCTAACTAACTCTTTTGTCTCAGCGACCCAAAGTGCGTCTTGGCCTCCGAAACGAAAGCATGCCACTTACTTCTGCCTTGCGCAGTGTCTTGCCAGTTGTGGGCTTGTAGTGCGGTCAGGTCAGCTTCTACGCTATCCATCCAGCGATACTTGGGACGACCAACTGGTCACCGACCGACTAGTCGCCCCAATTACACATGATGACATGATTGTACATACTCGAACCATTTACAAATTTACTGTATACAATATGCGACGATAGATAGATTAAAATGGGTGGGAGACAAAATAAAACGAAATTGTCAATCAACTTGGTTTGTATTAAGGTGCACGCAGAAAGAGTTCCCAGTGTTAGTGAGGTCTGGCAATTGATTTTTACATTGGAATAATGAAAATCAAATAACTTGCCGCGCTTAAAACCGTTAAAACGTAGTGTTCTAATAATTGCGTATTTTCATGCCTAATCCATCTGTTCGTCGTATTTCATTGTTATCTCGTTACAAGACATGTATTGTTTAACGTTTATTGATGCGCCGCATGTGCCAATAACACGAATGCATTGCCAAACAATCGAGAGGTACATGTTCCATAACTTGCTAGATACGACCTAGGGATTATGGAGGAAGTATATGATACTTGCAACATAATAAATTCTTTTTATATGTTTTAATTATTATTTTTATTAATTTTTATAATTAAATACGTTAATAAAAAAAACAAAGACATTGAAAGTAAAATATATTATGGCAGATCACTGCCAATCATTGACTCATTCAAAGAGATTTTTTACTTGGAAATGAAAAGTGACTTATGATGTAAAAAAGGAAGGAAGTTGTTGTTTGTGAAGTGAAGATGGAAATTATATTTTATTTTTTTAAATATTGTAAGTAATAGTTGTAACATTTCATATTAGAAATATTATTTATTACTTTTTTATGTTTGCTTATAAGTAAACTGGCAGACGGGTTGGTCCACTTGATGGCAAGTGGCTACCGTCGCCAATGGACATCTCTGCAACTGTAAGGGAGTCGATGCGTTACCTACCTCGTTGAGACTTTAAAGATCTGTTTACGCCCTTTTTGAAGAACCCCATTTATAAATCTTTTAAAATCTATCCTTTTTTAAGTTATCTCTTTGTACAGATAGTTCTATATATTCAATCAATCAATCAATCAATAATTTATTGTACACCAATACAAAAAATGAATTTACAGACCAAAACTTATTGCTATCATATTCCAAGGACAGGTAACATTTTCTGATTATTGTTTTCAATATCGTAGCGATTTTGCTTGTAAGATAGCAACTAGCAGCGCGTTCCAAAGGTGCATTGCCTCGATGGTAAGAGAATTTTTGTGGAAAGTTTTACTATGCGCAGGGGTATTTAGTTTCAGTTTAATAGAAGGGAGTAAGCTCCATAGCTTGCTTCGTGCTACCATTAGCACGAAATAAAATCAAAGCGTTCTTTACAATAATGAGGATTATTAATAAGGACAAATAAGATACTGGACAGAAGACAAAGAATATGAGTATTCCGGCGAACACGAATTCTCAACCACTTCAGTTTTTTACGGCATTCAGAGACGTCATATTTGTGTAGGCCAAATATGAATCTCATACAGAAATTTTGGAGACACTTAAGTTTATTAAGTTGTTCTTGAGTTAAATCTGGATAGCTAGCGTCAGCGTAATCAAGGATAGGGAGGAATAGGGACTCGACTAGCTTAATTTTAGTGGTAATGGGCAATGATCACTGTTTTAAATATCTACTGTATTCTTCCTTTTTATTGCAAGGTGGATCCAAGCAAACAGACAGACGGCCCTTGTAATTGAAAGTAGTTACTGTCTATAGAGGTTTGCAACACCAGAAGCCAAAGCATTGCCAGTCTTTAAGATACGATAGGAGGACTGGAATCTCAGTAGTGGATCAGGACGTGGCCCGGTATCAAGGGCAAAGGATGGAATACCGAGGGTTTTAGTGGGTATCCCTGTGTGTGGCAATTGCATTTTTATTTCTACCTAGAGATGCTAGTGCCACCCTGGCGAATCTTAATCTCTCTCTTAATCGGGTTTGAAGAGATAGAATACAGATTGGATAGAGGAATCAGTCGGAAAGAATGGATTAGGGGGATGGGATTGGAGAAAGGGAAACTCTCACACATCGTATGAAATACGATCATCTTAAGGATTACCGTTTAGTTTCTCATTTGTGTCGTAGTTCTAAATAAATCTTTTTCTTTCTTCTCAACTTAAACAAATAGTCTTTAACCTCATACAATAATTAGTAATAAATCTATAAAAGTTCCGCCTACATATAATGACCTAATGGCATTTGAAATACCTATTTGTGCGGAATATCAATCAATGCGCAAATGAAGCCGCAAAGGTTACCTTGATTGCTCGGGTTAACGTAAATCATTCATGCTCCAACGGGTCCGATAAATTCACGAATGCCCGCGAAACAGCACAAGCTTATTTGTACTAATTATTTTATTATCTTTAATATTATAACGATCCAAACATGCTGTGTCTAGTTTGAATCTATTTAATAACTCTGTCTGATTAACAGAATATAATCATGCTAATACATTTATTATAATAACTTATGTATTATCGTATATATATAATTATGTATATATTCGTATATATGTTTATATATATGTATTTAAATTAGTTTGAATATTTACACCTATTTCATCATCATCAACATCATCATCATTTTCTTCAACCGATCTCAGTCTACTGCTGGACGTAGACCACCCCAAGTACGCGCCACATATCCGCGTCTCCTGACTTCCTCATCCAGCCCTGCCGGCGAACTTGCACAGGTCGTCAGTCCACCGGGCTGGCGAGTGTCCTAAGCTACGCTTGCTGAGACGTGGTCTTCACTCCAGGACTCGTTAGCTACATTGGTCGTCGTTCCTGCGGCAGACGTGGTCACGTCCCACTGCCAGTTCAACTGGCTAATTTTGCGAATGTCGGTTACCTTCGTTTTCTTAGGGATGTCCTCATTTCTTATTTTATCCTTAAGAGAAACACCTAACATAGCTAACCTAGCATAAGGGTCTGCGAAACCCATGTCGCAACCCAAACGTCAACCTCACCTGCCCGTGGTGTTCTCTGCCGCCAACTAACGAGGCTCAGATGACCGATCGATGGCTGTATCATAAAAAAAAAAATTGGGGTGGACACCCCTTATCACATAGGGGTTTGAAAAATAGATAGTAGCCGATTCTCACATTTACTGAAAATGCATAAAAAATTTCATGAGAATAAGTCAAGCCGTTTCGGAGGAGTATGGGAACGAACATTGTGACACGAGAATTTTATATATTAGATATATAGGTACTGAGTTACTTTACAAATGATTATAAGAGCTGAGATTCAGCTTTTGTTTAAGCATAGTTTCTACAGATTTAACTTCTTGATCTGAGCACTTGTTCCTCTTTTTGGTCATTTATACCATCGATAACGAAAAAAATAGTCTCATATATAAAATAGCGACATTTACAGCCAAAAGAGTCAGATAAATCCTTTTAATAGCCATCTCGAATGAATAAATGTTGTTGAAATTAATTACGCTGCCTTTGGCTTCAAAAGTGCGATTCCCAACGTCAAGGGGCTGATAAGCGAAATTCCTGGCCTTTGAGACTTTTAATAAAAGTACATTAAAGGATAATTTAGAGGTCTTTGAGGGTGCTTATTACTGTTGTGATACTATGAAAATTTACATGGATGTTAGCTGTGTCGATGTTTTTATTTCTTTATTTTCTTTACTGTACACAAAATAATAATTATAAAACTACAGAATACTAGCTGACCCGGCGAACTTCGTACCGCCTATTTTCTGAATTCCTAAAAGACTTTATTCCATGACACAAAAACAAAATCACCAAAATCGCTCCAGGTGATCAGGAGGATTCTAGAACCCGATCTCAGCGCCACCTACCGGTTCTAATTGAGAATCGAAACCATTCGGGAACCCACTCAAACACACAAAAACAAAATCACCAATATCGCTCCCGGTGATTAGGAGGATTGTAGAACCCGATCTCAGCGCCACCTACTGGTTCCAACGGGATAAAAAGTATCCTATGTCCGTGTCCAGGTTCTAAGCTACCTCCCCAACAATTTTCAGCCAAACCGATACAGCCATTCTTGAGTCATAAATAGTGTAACTAACACAAATTTCTTTCATATATATAGATAATAAAATCTAGGACCCGATCCCAGCGCCACCTACCGGTTCCAATTGTGGATTTAAACCATCCGGGGACCCAATCAAACACACAAAAAAAACACCAAAATCGGTCCAAGTGATTAGGAGGATTCTAGAACACGATCTTAGCGCCACCTATCGGTTCCAACGGGATAAAAAGTATCCTATCTTTTAAGTTGGATCAAACAGCTGCACACGGTGTGCAAATTTGATTGAAATCGGTTCAGTAGTTTTGAAGTTTATTGGCAACATCATCGTGACACAAGATTTTTATATATATAAGATATGGCTAAGTACAAAGGCGGGATTAACCCTAAAACAGTTTTCTTCCAGCAAACCTGTGGGTCTAGCGAGAGTGGGAAATAAAAATGGGAGTATATTAAAGTATATATTCTTTAATTTTCAGTATTAAGCCTACATTTAAACAAAGTTACTGCAAAACCGAAAAGTACTCCTAGTAGTTTTTCTATGAGCGCTTAAGAAATTTTTTTATAGACCAAAATTTTTTATATCTAATAAACCTAAGAAATGATTGGTCTTATTCAAACAGTCATCCTATATTTCAAACCGTCCTAGTTTTGTTTATCTATCCACCGTCTGCGAAAACTACATAAATAAAAAAAGTGACAATAATAACAAAAATTACAAAAAGTACAAAAGCACAAACGTACAGAAGGACAAATGTACAAAAGGAGAAAAAGGGCAAAGAGGAAAAAAAGAACAAGGATGACCAAAATTATACAAATGACTAAATCAACCAAAATGACGAAAATGGTAAATCACAAAAAACCTATCCTACTTTTTGGGATTACCTTTAAATATATCTATCCCATAATGCGGGATAAAAAGTATTCCTTATCTACCCTTGGTATTAAAATTACATAAATACCGATTTTTAGCTAAATCGGTCCAGTAGTTTTTCCGTAAAAGCATAACAAACAGAGAGACAAATATATTTTTATCCCGGAAACTGTCCCATTTTTCTAAATAAAATGTATCCTATGTTCATTCTCGGCATCGAAAATATATACATATATACTGAGTTTCAGTCAAATCGGTCCAGTATTTTTTCCGTGAAAACGGAACAGACAGAGGTAATTTTGCATTTATAATATTAATTAATAATTAATATTTTGTTGAAATTACACAGACAGAGAGTAACACAAAGGAAATGCCTAAATCCATATTATTTAAAGCAAACATACATGTAAACCATAATTAGATTATAAGATGTTGCTATTTCCTTGTCTGTATATTTATCAAATTCTTGTGTTAATTAAAAACTAACCAACATTATTTGAAAAGTATAAAAGTGTCCGATGTAATTAATAAGAATAAAATTTATATGCCTCCACATAATACTACATTGCATGACAAAAGCGTGTTTAGGGTGGTACAAAGAATATGAAATAAGTTACCGAATAATATAATAATAATAATTTTAACCTATTCAAACAAAAATGATTCGAATGGTAAGCCCAAAAGTCGCTACTTTTCTCCCGGGTGCCCCGCGGAAATTTTAAGTCAAGAGGGACAAGCCACGAGAATATCCTAATATCTAATATTTTTATGAGAAAATTACAAAATTTGTAGTTACATTTTACATTGGTATTGGTGACAGTTGCTTCTTCTTTGGAAATTAAACTCGATGTAATGGACTGTATGATTATTATAACCGAACTTATTACATGAATCGAAATATACATAGAATAAGTACAAATTATGCGAGAGAGTCGTCGTCGAGAAATACAGTAGAATCGTGGATGAAGAATTAATAATGGATGAACAGGAACAATTTTTGCTTCCAAGGCCGCTCCTATAATACCGCATCCCGTCCGACGCCTAGTTGCTAATTGCGCCAGCTATGGGCGTCGGCGTTATGCGGGGCTCGGAGAGTAGGTGTGCTCCGGCGGGCGGGTCAGGGAGGTGCTCTCTGTCCGCAACATATGGTATTAATTAGTTTCTCTTTTGCTTTCTTCACGAGGTCACTTCATGTGGGACACTAATGTGTACGAGCATTGTTCGTCGTGCAAGTCGATCTGCTATCACGATGTCAGGCTTATTGCCTACAATAGTCCTGTCCTTTATTTCACATTATTAAATATTTTATTGCCGACACCGCTCTTCTTGGCAAGGTCACGTTAACAAATATTTTGTAGTTTTTATTTTTGTTTTTTATTGCAGGATGTCAGCAGACTGGCAGACGGCCCACTTGATGGAAAGCGGTTACCATCGCCTATGGGCATTTGCAACACCAAAAGTGCTACAAATGCGCTACTGCTCTCTTAAAGAAGACTGGAACCTGGTCACTGATGCCGGAACACAAATCAAGTTTGTTATGGCGAACATACTTTAGACCAAAGGTGGTAGCCATCCAATCGGGTAAATACCCTACCGCCTGACTGTGGGTTGTTTTGTCGCCTCTGACGACAGGCCGCCCGGCCGCAATATTGCCGCCGGAAATTGTATTCTTTCTCCGCTCCTGCACGGATAAAAACGGTTACGTATTATGACTAAAAATAATCAAATATTCCTTTAAAGTAGGCTGGAGTTAGTAGGCACTTGACCGTACCGAGCGCCCTACACAATGTTAGCACTCTCCCATGCTAGGAGCGCCTTTGTTCTTGGTCTCCCATTATACCTACGCCTAGACCCAAGCCCACTTCACATTTAAAAGGCCAAGAGCAATATTATATGCATAATGAACGGTATTTGTCCGACGCTTCTATTCATACGTACAGTGGAATTGATTAAATAGCATCAAAAACCAATATATGATGTGATATGATAGGCGTGTACGCTAAAATGCTATCTTGTTGTTGTTTACTAAACGCCATCCATGTTACAATTTAAAAAGTCTTACTAGTATGCAAGTGTATCTAAAAAGAAGTGTATTCCAAATTTTAGCCTTATACAATCAACTTGTTTTGTTTTATTCGCAATTTTGTCCCTTGTGTAAAACTGCACTTTTGTCTGTACGCCCATTTGTTATGACGCCCTCGATATGTATATACTCCAAATTTTTTAAGATTTCTAAAACCGCCAAAAACCGTTTTATATTCTTTTTTTTCTGGTAAAGTATAATTTTATTGACTTGAAAAGTAGTTAGTTTCTCAAAGTTTCCGTTCAAAATTGGAATTTTAAAAGATCGCTCATATTTTTTTTAAAGTTACTAGTGCAAAACAAAAAAATATGATCTTATATGAATACAAGTCGCTTGAAAAAATCTAAAGAAAATGAAAAAAATATAATCGACCTTTTAAAATTCAAAGTATTAGTTTTTACTTCCTTTGCCAAAATGGCATTAATTATGAAATTATGAAATTACGACACTTAAATTTCATTGGCGTAGAAGATTAAATAACAAGACTGGTATGTTTAATGAGACGTCACCAAGCTGTTATTTATTGCCAGCGTTAGACAAAAAATGTCAGGAAGTGAGCCTCGCATAAACGGAGCAGAATTGAGAAAACAAAAGCTTGTGTATTTCATTATTTTACACTTCGCTTGTAAGAGATGATAAAATACAAACATATGTTTGTTGCTCGTGAAATATTCTCGAACATGTTGGAAGTTTTATTTATGTTCGCACATAAATTTCGTAGTCATGATTTTCAAGGAAAGCTTAGGTACGTTGTGTTTATCTACCTGTCAGAAGCCATATTTGTCACAGAGTTTTTTTTACTTTCATGGGTGCTTCTATCTATCTAGTTAACTGCTATAATTTGCGCCCCGCAACTAAATACACAATAAACACACCTCTTGATACATATTGTTTTTACAATAATTCTTTTGCTGTCCAGGCTGCGCATCTTTGAAATCAGCTACCTACTGCTATAAGATAAGCCAAATCTTTACAGTGTTTTAAAAATCTGGTCCAGAAGCTTTACTTTTAAAATCCTTAATTTAAGTTATTTGATTTGTTAAATCTTTTTATAACTTAAAGATCGTCCTAATCTAATGAAAGTTATGAATGTTGTAATTTAATAAGCGACCAATCTGAGCAGAGTGTGTGCCTCGAGCGGAGTCCTGGCGCCATCTGTACTTAAGCTAGACGGGCGAGTTTTGTGATACATTGGAGCGATAGCAACGGATGGAGTTGCTTGGTGCGGTTTTTTTACTATCCCACGGAAACTCTTTAATTTTTCAGGATCAAAAGTACCCTATTATGTTGACCAGGGATATAAGCTACCACCATACAAAATTTTATTTAAATCGGTCCAGTTGATTCGAAGACTACCCCGGTACAAACAGACAGACAAATCGACAAACAGAGAAACAAAAAATTAAAACAAAATCGAAATTAGTTCTATTTCACCTCTTATATCCCCCTGACTCGATTTTTACTATTTTTTTCATTGTACAGAAATTCGACCTCTACAATTTTATTATATGTATAGATATGTTTTGTGTATACTTGTCATTTTCAGCATTAAAAGTCTATCAATTACTGCCAAGGGTTGTCAGGAAGAGATCGCTTTTTAGCGATAAAGCCGCCCGTTCTATCTCTTGTGCAATAAAGTGTTGTCTATCTAACTAACCTTCAAAGACCCCCTTATGTACTCATATCTCAACTTATCTATTCTTATAACACCACACGTCCATCCAATATTAGCATCTCATTTGAGTGGAGACGTTTTCTGGTCTTACTTTACTGCCCTAACATTCGGACCCGTATATTTGAAGTACCTGTATTATGAAACTCGTACATAAATTAGGTAATTAGGTCAACTTTCTGCTCCATCTATGCGCTGTTGCCATTTTTAAATAAATTATAATAAAAAAACGTTTTAACGGTTTTAGTCGCGGCAATTTATTTGATTTTTATTGTTCCGACGTATCGGCCACGTTTCAGTAGCTGCAATCACGGAAAACAAAGATGTTAAGTGTCAATGAGTATTGCTAAAGTTTTATTTAGCCTATCGACAACCTGTTCGTTTTATGTCTGTGGTTATTATTCACTCAATGGGAGCCTAGTCTAATTCACCACCGCTTTGCAACATGTTATGAAAAAGGAAAAACCATTCAGAAACATACCTAGCTGTAATAATTTTATATAATATTAAAATGAGCGGGAGGTAAAAAAATGTTAATCAAGGTGATTTGTGATACTGTGCACACATAGTCTTGAGGTCTGGCAGTTGGTTTTTTCTGGATGTAGATCTTAATAGTTTTGATGATCGGATCCCAAACAATTGTACAAGACATAGACAACACTTTATTGTTCACCATAACAAAAATTACAAAAAAAATGCACAAGACAATAGTTACTTGGTAAAACAAAAAGCGGCCTTATCGCTAAAAGAGATCTCATCCAGACAACCTGACTTAAAAGGAATTCTTAAATTATCTATAATTATTATTTAATACATTAAAAGAAAAAATAAACAAACATACATACATACACATACATAACTTCACGCCAGGTCCCTTGCGGGGTAGGCACGAACAACAGAGCGCCATTTAGGCTTATTCTTACACACCTCACTTGCTTCTTTGACATTCATAGTTCTTGTCATGCACACTCGTCTGTTCTTAAGGCTCCTGACATCACCTTCTGCTAGTACACGATCAATTTGATCATGCAAGGTGTGTCGTGGCCTTCCGCGACTTCGGCATCCATCCACTTTTGCATTGTATATATGTTTAGTCATTCTTTCACCATACATTCTTTCCACATGCCCGAACCAAAAATAAACAAAAATGACACATATGGACAGCAGATTACAGTCAAACACACGAACTTACCAACTATCTTCTATATTGAAATTTGGGTGTTTTATATTTATTTCAATGCCCTCACGCATCATTCTAGGTATGAAATAATTCTCTTTTATATGGGTTTATGGTTAAAGAAATTATTTATTATATGATCTGCCTTTATTTACAAGTACATTGATCTAAATATTTATTTGACGTTGGAGATTCATACTGAAATTCTTAATCACAGCTCGGCAGGCTCTATCGGTGTTATACCACGCGCTCACAGAATATCGGTGTCAAACGGTTAGCCTGGAGCACACGTCCTCTTCCTCCTATCACATCTGATCTATCCCATCCTAAAGCCTGGCGACGCGTTGCCTACGCCCCTGGTGTTGTAAACTTCTATAGGCGACGGTACTTACTTTCCTTCAGATGGGCCATCGTCTTTTTTGCCAACTTGCCAAGTTAGCAGTGAAACATGGCACAGAAAACACCAATAAGTAGCGGTTCATTTAATTTAAATTCAACCACACCTAATAACCGCGCTTTAATTCACAAGGTGCAATTATTTCCTGTGTCAGTAGGTAATTTCGTATATATTTGCTCATTTCAATAAACGATTAATTTTATTGTCAATCGGGATTAATTTTCTATAGGATTCAACGTATCCAAACAAACAGTTTAAAAAGTGTTCTCAGTATCATCATATTCATGCGTGAAGCAAAAACTTTATACTCTTTTTACCAATTACAAGGAAACCATACTTGCATGGAATACTGCTTTCATAATTGGGATGGCTCAGCTAAATAAATAAATACCAGCTCGAGACGCTCGAGACACTCGAGTCAATAGAGAAAAGAGTTAGGAAACTGACAGGCAATAGCCGACTATTCGACGAGAGGCTTCAGAACCTAAATCATCAACGTAAAGTAGCTAATTTGTTGGTATTCTATAGGATACATTTCGGGGAGTGTGCCACGGAATTGCTTGAATTGGTTCCTTCCTCACCATATTACCATCGGACAAGCAGACATACCGCTCCCGCCACCGATATATGGTGGAAATACCAACAAAGCTATGCTTCCACTTTTATCATACGCACCGCTGAATAGTGGAGCTCTTTACCGTCGTCTGTCTTTCCCAAGGATTTAATCTAGGTGTCTTCAAGTCTCGCATGAACAGATATCTTCTAGGTAAGTGTACCCCGCTTTAGACTTTATTTCCACCTGACATTGGGCACAATGTCGGTAAAACGGGAACCTATTCATTGCAAAAAAAAATTGGGAGGCGTCAAGGGACACCCGGATGGAACGAAGTTCCTTTCGATTAATTAGTGAAGGTTAGTGAATTTTATTTTTTTTAAGTTATAAAAATAATCGTCGCGACACCACACTGTTCAATGCGAAATAGAAAGACGAAACGAGCAGACAGAGAAACACACGCACGCCGCACGGCTTACAACTATGGGGAAAAGTGTCGTTACAACTTTTGGTCTTAATTTTTTTCGTCTAGCCTTTCGCAACGCGCGATAAGGAACTTCGTTCCAAAAAAAACACTTTTACAAAACTCTTAATTGTGCGCGGAATTTAAATGAAAGCATGCCTATACTTTACTTGAATACCAGCTAATATAAATGTATAATGAGACTCTCATATTGACCCTATACTTATGAGTATAGAACGCAATAGAAGTTTTCCAGCCCTTATATATTTTGAAGATAGACTGCGACCTGTTTATAGAAAATTATAGGAGCGGAACGTTTTTCAGATGCCGGTTTTTCGTCGCCTAACGGCTTATTTTCCGATAAATATTTCCAACGTTGCCTCCGAATTTTGTTTGATTTACATGGTAAAATGTGATTTCGATTAGGCTTAACGTGATTTACGAATTTTGTTTAAGTTGTTGGTGTGACGCTTCGGTTGATCAAGGCATTGGTGCGTAAAAGGTCAACTCCTATTTTTTTGTACATTTATTATTACCTATTCAGAATAAAAAAGGAGTATGTACAACTTTAAATTTCAAAAATAAATATTATAATAATAGTACATGGTCTCCGAACATTGCGATGGGCAAACGCCATAGTCCCCATATTCCCAGACACCCAGTACCACTATAATTAAATTTACGACGTTTATATACGTAATTATTTTCGTGTACCCTTATTATTATTGATGTTTTAAAGTTACGTACTAAGGGGCTTTGAGAGTAGTGAAAAGTATGCCCAAAAGCGTTAATTCAATTTGTAGCGGCCAGCAGGCTGCCTAAGCGATTTAAGGATGAATCATGCCAGACCGTAGCGAGCGCGAGCCGTGCCCCGTACGAGGCACGGTCCCGGCACGTGCCCTTCTAGACTAGTCGCAGCATGAACTATCTTCCGTGGCGTGTCCAAGCAGCGAGCGACGAAACTTTAGGGAAGCACCATGTATTTTTGAGTCATTATAGACGATGAAAAATTATTTTCTTAGAGACATACTACTAATCTTTCTTCATGTGTAATTAGTGACTGAAATTTTGTGTTCTGTCTTTTAAGAGCAGGCGTTAACGTATGTAATAAAATTTGAAAGTTATCCTTAAAAATTCAAAAATATCCAAAGAATTTGTATTCATCATCTGATATCTCCAAAGGGTACAAAATTCTCTTTCATAACGGCGCTTTCTTTAATGTAAGAAAGTAGGGTGCACGCCTTATTTTCTTACATTTCTTCTTGCTATTGATTCCTCTTCTTCATCAATGGTAATGGCAATAGCTGCCATCTCCGATAACGAGAAGTCCATTATTTATTAATACTTGTGTTAAATCAATATGAAGTCACAGCACTACGTCCATATCGGAGTCACCGCGGCGGTGTAATGACTCGACGCACACTCCGTATAATACGAACATGTAGTCGTACGGGGCTCGGACAGGGCTCGCGCCTGCCACGGTCTAGGATAATTCATCCTATAATCGTGACAAGCCGCCTTCGCGTTATTCGCCGCCCGCGCCGCCCTTACGGCGTCCCTGTTCCCCCGACAGCTATAGGCTGTCGATCTGTTTCGGTCAGCGCGCGAGTACAGTCCTGCCGCGGTTATCATGCTTGTATTCTAAAAAAAAACAATATTAAATGTGCCATAAATAATAGTTTCATTAGACAAACCGGCAACTATACATCACTTTAGTACACTGTGGCCTCGATACGATAGATGACGTATATGTAAGTCACCGAAGTAAATTTATTTAAAAGAACCCCTAGTAAACAACATGAAGGTTGTTATTTTCTTATTGCGTTGTTGATATGTTTTTCTAACTCGAGTGATGTATAAAGTTAGTCAATAATTCAGTTAATCTATATAAACATATTCCCATGAGTGTAAAAGGAAAATGTTTGGTGGTGGGATCAAAAGGTAGTTTCTCACTAATCGCATTTATTTAGGCTCGCTATCACCATGACACAACGTTGAGCAGCTAAAATTGCGCTTACAAAACGGTGCGGTGGTAAATTTCATACTGATAATTGGCGTACATATTCAATTTTTTTCTAAATAAATTTTATATAAATACAAATGCTCACAGACAATCTCAATACGTTATTATAAATTTAAATGAGTTCCTTTTGGTTCTGAATATCGAGGTAAGTTTCGCATATTTCCCCAATAATCTGTATCTAATATATTTTTTATTGCAAGTATATATAGTTATCAATATTTTACAGTTTATTGGGTTTTTCTTGTATAGTGTTTCAAATAGGTATGATAAGAAAATACAAAGTAATAATAAAATACAAAACACTTTAAATTACAAACACAATTTAAATTTATCACAAAAAAATATTTTTTCAGTTTAAATCAGCTAGCTCAGCTAATCAGCTCCTGCTGTCACTGAGCGAAAACCGCATCGAAATCGACCCATTAGTTTTTACGTGAATCCCGAACAAAAAGATAAAGGACAAGAAATCTAAAAAATGCATTATGTTCTCCATAATTTATGTAGTATACCAGTTAATTTTTTGGATAGCTTTAATATGCAGCCACGGCGTGTTAAGAATTTTATCATATTATAGATTTTATTACATCTCAGATCAAAAAGGTTAATCCAAAAAACGATTTGCGTCATTTTAGTTGCCCTGACCTAACTCTGTTATGACCATGGCCGGTTCAGGATAACTTGATAACGCCGACAATCTATCGCTAATACCTCATGGATATTAATATTCATTGGCTGTGATTGTGTACAATTATTTTAAAAGGACCCTAAGATTACCCATATTAATCGATTAATTACGGAATCTATCAATTAAAGGCTCTTCTGGCTTAATCATTCTGATAAATTTGATCGTCTGAGTAGTGGTTGTTTCCGAGCTTAATATGCATGTGGTACTTCCAAAATCCAAGGCTTCCATTCGTGCAGGAACGGAGAAAGAATACAACTTCCTGAGACCAGGCGGCCTGCCGTAAGAGGCGACAAAACAACCCACAGGCAGGTGGTAGGGTATTTGCGCGACTGGATGGTGACCACCCCTGATCTAGAGTATGCCGCCATAACTTAGTGTTGTGTTGTGGCATTAGTGACCAGGTTCCAGTCTCCCTTAAGAGTGCAGCAGCGCATTTGTAGCACTTTTGGTTTTGCAAATGTCCATAGGCGATGATAACCGTTTTCTATGAAGAGGGCTGTGTGCCTGTCAGCTGGGCTCCTGAATTAAAAAAAATAAAAAAAATCCCTTTTGTTTCTGCCTTTACACGAAATGAATAAATAAATTTATTTATGTGTATGTCGTGAACTATAAAGAATTTTCAATCTTCTATCTATATACTTTTGTTAAGCACGTCTAATATCAAGTTGTTGCTTTAGATGGGTTCTTTAGAATGATTCGTTTTGAAAAGAACATTTTAGATTTGAACTCATTACACAAAACCTTTTGCAATATATTCAAAAGTTGTAAAAAAAACCTCACAAAAAAGGTAAAATTACTAAATAAACTATTATCAATATTAGTCGGTCGCCCGTGGTCGAAATTCGACCATAATAATTAATGCCAAAGACTACACTTCTATAAATAATCAAAGATTTCGCCATGGCTACACTATTTATTTGACTTGAACAATAAACAAAAGAGTATATACGTATGCGTGTGTGTGTATTAAATACATAGAAGTGTGGTATGTTTTTCTAATTGATTTAATTTTTTCATGTATAATTATTAAAAAAAAACTATCATTCGTCACTTCTCTATACAAACTATAAGTGTGCGAAATGTCATACTCCTCCGTCCGGAAAAACAGAGTGGAGGCTATCTTGTCGGAGCTTCGAGCCAATAATTGGCAAGAAATTGCACAAGACAAGAAAAAATGGAACGTTCTCGTTTGGCTGCCAAAACCCAATTTGGGTCGCTGAGGGAACGGAGTAAGTACTCAGATTATTTGAATGTCTAAACCAGTACAAAACTTCATATAGGTTTTGAAAACTTAATAGTTAATTCTAAAGGAAATCTCATATGGTAGCCGGGCAGTCAAACCAAATCATTTTTTTTTTAATTTATTATCCAATATGCTTACATTCATGTAAATTAGAAACGCATTTGAAATGTAGCACAGAAACCTCATGGGTTTATTCGTGACGCAGGGAGCCGTGTACACATTTTCCTCAGTTTAGTTCCTGGTGTACATGTGAGCATGATGGTTCGCTTTGGGAATCAATGTAGAATCTTTTTAGATTATATTTGATTGGTTTGTGGTTATTTTTGTACTTGGATTGCAGGTCTTACTTTAAATTCTTTTGTTAAACTTCAAGAACGTCGCATCCTCATCGATTTTGGATCTTCAATGACGTCATAATTAGGTACAACTGAAAGGAATTACACACCGCACGGTATTGTAAACGATGGTGTTATTTTACTGCTTGTTCTTTCAATTGAAAAATATAATCCATAACTTAAAAATGATAAAAATTAAATGTACAAAATAAACTTGTTACAAATTAATTTATTTAAAATATGTAACTAGTAACTCGTGGTACGGTAATGGTTAGCGCACGCGTCCCTAACTCAAGGGGCGCGGGTTCGACCCTGGTCGGAATGCATGCACCACTGAGGCAGTTTACTGACCTAATGTGCATATTGTTACAATTACCACGTGCTAATAACTGTGAAGGAAAACATCGTGATGCAACCTGCACATCGAGATAACCGATGTTTCAAACCTGCCAAGCCGCCTTAGACAAACGTAGCGGGTATATTGTCCGGTTCCCCTACATTGGGAGACCGAGCCCAGAAAACTGGGTATATTTCCACGTTGTATGGCATTGTTGATTTGTTCCGCGAAATACGAAACAGCCTTCTGATTACGGGTGTCATCAAAGAGTTTCTTAGCTATTATTTGAAGAAACTTAACTTCTTCCGTCAAGAAGAATTCATTGTAACAAAGTCCACATCCCTATTATAGTTTCCATGTATGGTTGGTGAAGGAAAACTTTCGAAAAAAGCTACACCACATAATGTATCCATCCCAGCTTTCCATCTTAAACCAGCGTGACAGTTATACTTCCCGAAAAGTACAATCCGGGTATCTTCAAGTCTCGTGTTAATAGGTACTATCTAGGTAAGCGTGCTGCTCCATCTTCGAACGCATCATCGTCACGCTTTGGAGGTGATCGTGGTCAAACGCAAGCCTAATTAATATTTTATAAAAATGTGTGCGTCTCAGGACGCCCTACAGAAGTGATTACTTGCATGAGAGAAAGAGAAGCCAGACATACTGGTAGCGTAACGCGTTACGTAATGAAGCGGTTTACACTCCCATAAGAAATTATCACTTGAAAAACTTTTTAATTTTCAAAGAGACAGGAGGACTAGAGAGCCTAAAGAGTACTTTTTCGTAGAATTAAAAACAACGACAAGCGTATCTAGACATATGTCAATTTCACTGAGCGATTCTCCAAAAGCAACCGCATTTGGCCCTCGTAGCTCAGTAATGGGACGTATGTATATTGCCTGGAATTATTTATTCTTATCATCTCATCCATTTGCATAAAACGAAGCACACGTAATATGACAAAATCGAACGATCTCGCTATAAAACATGGCAAGGGCACGAGTGACGTTAAATGCTCTTGAAGTGTTATTAATAACCCATTACATGTGAATTTATGGGCACCTTATCTACTAAGGACAGTTACGAGAAAGTGCAACAGCATTAAGGGGATCGGGCTGATATCTACGTGATCAAGTAGGTAGCATTATAGTGACGGGTTTTTTACTATACAATACAATACTCTTTGTTAGGGACGTATGAATTTAGTAAGAATATATTGAAATAATACGCTGGTCAACGATGGTGAATAATACATGTATTTTTCACCATCGTTGACCAGCGTATTATTTCAATATATTCTTACTAAATTCATACAGTCCTTAACATTTTGTGGTGAAAAATACATGTGTTATTGGTCACTAAGATAAACAGAAAAGTCACTTTCTCAACTAACAGAACATATTTAAAAATAAATACGAAAGAGTTCGTAACACTCTTTTTTGGATACCCACATGAGAGAGAAAAATACACAAAAAGCTCAAATACTTTAAAGTAGTAGATTTTTGCCATAAAAGAATCACCCAATATAGCTCGCTCTAAATTTGTGGACCAGTCCCACCGTCAAAGTCCACGTCTTGGCACCATATGTCTTAATTGGTAGGACGCACTGCTAGAAAACTTTCGTCTTCAGTATTGCGGAATGGTCGATGAGAAGACTTGACGAAGCTTATCGAATATACCTACCTAACTCTAAGAGTACCTTCTTTAATTCTATATGGTGAATGACGTAACACCTAAACAGCAGCATATACCATTGTACGTAATAAAAAAGATATAAATAAACAGTAATTATTAAAAATAAAAGAAAATAAATCCCTACATCTTACCACATGATGGATAGAGGCACTCTATATTATACTGTATAATATTATATTTATTTTATTTATTTATTAAAAGTATCCGACAGTATAACCACAATTTGAAGGCTTAACAATACATACAATAAATCTTAACCAAAACTGGATACTTATAATCTAGAAAAAAAACATAGGAGATGGTGTGTTACTACACTAAAATAAATAAATTACTTAATATATCTAATACTGTGAAACTTCTGACGGGAAAACTAAACACAACTAAATTGTTAGGTCTAAATACAAATACTACTTTCCTTTTCAATCTTCTTGATAAGTTTACTAACGACTAATGACTTGAAAATTAATTTCGAAGTATTAAAAAATATAAAAAAATATTTGTTTTAGGTATTTGTACAACGACGCAGATATTCATTTTGTCCGTAGTTAGTTTTCGAAACAGGGGTAGCAAACAGTTTGAGTGAGGAACAATTTCGAGGGTAACGCTGTGGTACGTTAATATTCAAGGACGAAGTGAGAACAGGACAATCGATAACAGAATTTATGATATCGTACAAAAACGTCATATCGAGGTAATGCCTTCTTTCACTAAGAGGTATAAGATTATTATGTAGACAAGCTGCAGTATAATCATTGAAATGTTTATTAAACTTGAAATTCAAATGCTTGACAAAAAGTTTTTGGATACGTTCAATTTTGTTTATATGTGTGTAATAATTAGGACTCCATACAGTACTGCAAAATTCTAAATGACTGCGAACATAAGCGTAGTATATCATTTTTAAATCATATTCTTAAATGGCTTACAAGTTCGCATTAAAAACCCAAGATTCTTATAAGCTCGGTCAGTTATGAAGAGGTAATGTTTGTGAGTTTGTGACGTTGTAATCTCTGGATTTACTAAACCGATTTTGAAAATGCTTTCACCAGTAGCAAGCTACATTATTGCTTAGTGACATAGGGTATACTCGATTGTGATTAACATTTTTCTGATGCCCAGCAAAATGGGCACGGGTCAGCTAATAATAAATTAAATAAGAAGAATACCTTCTTTCAGGTCTGTAGGTATTAAACCTTATTCTTCCGAAGGTCTTAGTCAAACAAGAAATAAACCGTACTGAATCTTAAACGCGTTTAATACAAAATCCAGTGATGCGTGGGGCCTGAAATTAAAATACCTGCGCGGTGCCTGGCAGGGGTTGGATGCTTTGCAAATACCCGACCTCCCCCCAGATTGCTACACGGCTTTGTCTTACAAATAGGACAGTGACCTACATGTTTTGTTGAATGTAATTAGAAATGATTACGGAAGCCTACAAAAGCTTATTTGCTAGTTTAAAATGACATGAAAATTCGACTGTTTACGTACTGTTATACCGAGATTTAAAAACGGCTTTTTAAAAAAGAAATTATTTAATAACTAAAAGAAAAATACACTTTAAACAAAATATCTCTAGGCAACCGCACTGAAAGAGGAGAGAACGTAGACTGCTTTAAGAATGAATCAAAACCTAAAAGGTGTACTTGGACTGCTGAGCTAGTCGGCAGTCTCAGCATTATAATGACCAGGTAAGGGATGTAACAGTACCTTACCTTACTATTCGAGTCTGTTTCTGATAAATAAAAATTGTGAACTGCAATTTTTTTTTGAAGTTATACTTCTTTTGGCGCATTAGGGAAAAATGATGAGAGTAAATTATTACGATGCGCGCGCACACCATCACGAAAAACCGATACCCTGAAGTTAGCTATAGTCAACATTTTAGTTTTTCTTTGTTAGTGTCGTTTTTTCTACAAACGTAGAATAAAGCGAAAGATAAAATTTTTGAAAAGATTTTTATCTTGTTACGCCAAAGAAGTATAACTTCTAACGCGTTTACGTATGTACTCACACGCTTTTTTATTGAAGAGAGGGCCCATTTGATGGAGCGGTTACCATCACCTATGGATATTCGCAACACCAAAGGTGCTACAAATGCGCTGCTGCTCTCTTAAGGGAGACCGGAACCTGGTCACCATGCCGGAACACAACACAAGGTTGTTATGGCGGCATACTCTAGACCAGGGCTGGAAGCTATCCAGGTGGCCACATACCCGACTGTATGTTGTTTTGTCGCCTCTTACGACAGGCCACTCGGCCGCAGGAAATTGTATTCTTTCGCCGCTCCTGCACGGATAACGACTTACTAAAGCAATCCGTTATATAAAAATGGTAAGCCATTTTTATATTCCTATATTTAATATAATTATCATAATAAATTCCAAACTATTTTTCAGTCAACGCGTAATAAGAGCTCGTTATATGCGCTAGATGTTACTTAAAGCTTTTAATGAGCTAACATTATTTAAATAACAAATTCAAGCCAGCTCTAAAATGCTATTTGTGTATACGAATGTGATAATATTTCATTTTAAGCTGAAATTACTGAGTAAATTTGGTAAACAAAACTAATTAAGCACTAAAAATTATCTAAAATGAGTATAGGAGTATTTTGTTAAGTCTTATACTTCACTTCTACCTGTACAGAAAGAAAGGACCTACTGTTCACATTTCATTGGCGCCACCATTGCAAAATACTGACGAATAGATCGCAATGGCAACGCGAATGACAATGTCAGTAGAATAATTTAATGTTTATCTCGTGTAGTTATTTTGAAATAATAATTACTTTTGAAATTTCTAAGAATCAAAACCTGATTGGATTGGCAAAATCTACCCTAAAGCGATTGAAGTCACGGTTAAAAGCTAGTATAATTATAGTGGAATACGTTAATACTTACGGAGTTTAGATATAATTAAATTACATTTTCTTCGTTGTCTTTAACTGGATTTATTTGTGACTTCGAAATAAAAGTTTAAATTATCTACAATTTCCTAATAAAAAAATACACGTGATATATAAGTCCCATATCGCTGTCTGGTGGGAACGTGCATAAACACTGGCCGCATTCCAGCACTGGATGGCAACGCTGATATGTTAACTCGAGTATATGACAGCATTTTGGTCAAGTAAAACTTCTATCAAACTAGACGATAGATCTCGATAAAATAATACAATTTACATTGTATATTATTTAACATACAATGTTATTGTTCATTATTTTATGTATTATAAAACATACATACAAAATAAGTCAATACAGAAAACAGAAAACATTCGGAGATGCTTCTACGGACATGTTCAGAATAATTACATAGTTGACAAATATTGTCACGTAGTACTCAAGATTTCTGTGCATATAGTCTTACTGTTGTTATTTTTAAATTAATTAAGCAATATGTTGTTAATGTTAAATTAATTAAGCAATAATTACATAGAGAGTACAACACCTTATAGTATTATTTCGTACTCCTCTCTCGAGCGGACGAGTCTAGCTACCGGGGCGATTGGCGATTCATGGGCTCTCGCCAGTGATGCGTAATCCTATACAACCGGTAACATTATCGACACACCACACTTAAATTCAAATCTAATACAATTATGAACATTTAACCTAAACAAACCCTTAAAATTAGTTTCGTTCCCAAATACAACCGAAATTTACTGCTAGCAATCGGTGCAGGAACGGAGAAAGAATACAATTTCCTGCGGCCGGGCGGCCTGTCGTAAGAGGCGACAATACAACCCGCAGCTAGGTGGTAGAGCACTTGCTCGACAGAACGGCTACTATCCCTGGTCTAAAGCATGTCGCCATAATAATGTTGAGTTGTGTTTCAGTCTCCTTGGTACCGCCATGTGGTTTACATGGCGGTATAACCTTTCAACCTATTAATACTTTTCTTCAACTACTTAAATTCTTCCTTCAAATGTGACGGCGCGTTCCCCTTTCGCACGTCACTTCAGTCACTCATTGTCATATCATAAAATAAATTAAATCGATCCGCATTGTAAATAAATAAAATACCTTAAAATAACTTAAATATACCGCACCGCATTTACAATAAATAATATTATAATAAATGAATATTAAAATATAGAAAATTAATACATATATAATATTAAATACTATAAACATAAAATACAATAAAGTGTGCGTGACGTGGATAGTGAAGAAGAGGAGCCGCATTTCATTCCCATGAACTAGGTAAGTGCGTGCTCGTTCTCGAATTCCCATCTAAATTGTCCCACTTCTTTTCCCGCAAGTTTGACATAGTTCGCTTCCCGCTAAATACAGTGCCGCCGCAACACTCCTCTTTAAGAGAGCAGCAGCGCATTTGTAGCACCTTTGCTGTTGTAATTGTCCATAGGCCAACGAAACGATTTCCATCAATTGGGCCGTCTGTTAAACCTATGCAATAAAAAATAAATTAAAAAAAACTAATATCAGATGTGAATACCTAAAAAGCCACAAAAACTTGTATTACAACATAACGAAGTTTCAAATTAACAATAGCTTTCCTAATCTCGGACCGGACCCACTCTCATCGTTGAAACACAAATCAAGTGTCTACAAAGTTCCGTCTAATGACATGTGGGAGACTAGAACTTCATTACTTACAAAGTGCCTTACAAAAACGTGCCCCAAAAAACCACCATCCGTGTAATCAAATTTATGGGTAAAAGATACGCGTGGCGGTAACTTAATTACTAGAAGAGACAAATTGAATTTGTGTAATAGAAATTACCTTCATGAGTGAAAAGAAAAAAATATTTTACTAAGAAGCAAGTGAGGTGTGTAAGAATAAGCCTAAATGGCGCTCTGTTGTTCGTGCCTACCCCGCAAGGGACCTGGCGTGAAGTTATGTATGTATGTATGTGTACAATCTATCAAATACGTCTCAGGCTATGTCCGTTTGAGAATTTTGTAGAAGAGGAGAGAAAGGTTCTCTGTCTTGTGTTTAAAATTGAAAATACTACAAATACCCTAAAATGACTAAATATCAATACAAACTAAAAACACAATTTTTATAACTTTGAAAATGAGTATTCTGATAACTATTGACTTAAAATAAAACGATATGAAATTATAATGTTTACATAGGATAAAATAAAATCACTTTTCATGTCTGCCCACAGCTTCGTTCCCGGTATATTTATATACTTAATTTATTTTTTATCTAAGTAAACTAGAGCTTCTTGCTACGGTTTGACCCGCAGCGTAGCCGCGAGGAAAACTTTAGTACATATAAACAATATAAACTAATTCAATGAAGAAAACTTAACTAATGCTTATAAGTTCATACTTGCCAGGTCATGGAAGTCAATGGGTAAGGTGCCCAGAAGGCTGGCTACGTTATTTCGCTGGATAGCCATACAGATCAGTTGCCTAAGGTACGACGAACCAGTCCTGTGATCATTTGGAAGAGTCGATTAGGCTGAAATAAAACAGGAATTAAAGAGCAGTCATGAATTTTCAACATTTGACTAACAATATCCCACAGGACTCTATGAGCTTAAAAAAGTTTACAACTCGTTATTTTTTTTAGTTTATCACACCACTGTTTTGCGGCATATTGATTACAAATTCCTAGAAAATTTCGTCACTATATAACCAGTAGTTAACGAGAAAAATTAACTTAGAAAGATAAACGGCGGTTTTGTAACGGTTCTGTTAATTTATATATTTTTTATTTTAATCGGTAGACAAAAAAACGCATTGCCTATCGTCAAGCTAAGTAAGTTACGTTTGTGTTACGAGTTATATACGACACACCAATTTTAGAGCTTTCCAAAAGTCCTAGACCAAAGCAAATAACGGCATATAGAGTGGTTGGCCAAACGTACAGAAATCGCCTGTGGGAGACAAACAGGCAGACGGCCCGCTTGGTGGAAGGTGATTATACCTTCGTCTATGGACTTTTGCACCACAAGGGTTTCTTACGCGTTGTGGACCTTTAAGAAATGTTATAACGTCCTTCTTAAACAACCCCATGCTATAGCGCTGAGGGAAAACCTCGAAGGGAAGCTCCTTCAAGATCATACTGGTCATAGGTCGTATGCAGAACGTTCTAGAGAACGAATGCGTAGTTTAGTCTGAGAGCTCAAGTAAATGGAGGTGAACATCTCGTAGATGGCGAGCAGTGTGGTGAAAATAATGAGGCGTTAGCACCAAATGAAACTATCCCTGGTAGCACTCCCCGTTGTACAGACGGTAGAATGTGCAGAGAGACGCAGTCTTTCCCAAGACTAAGTAATTCTAAACTATCGTTAGTATGGGATAGTCGACCATGGATGGAGTCGGGGGGGGGGGGGGGGTTGAGTCTGATAAGCGGATCCCTCGGCCCAAAGTTGTGAGCACTGTGAAGGCCTAACAACGTAATGTAAGTTCAGCAATAACGTGCTAAAAAGATTTGTAGACCAGCCAATTACGAGTAAGCGGAGCGGACCCGCGGTATAAGACGTAACTTTGATGAGGTAAGTGCATGCACGAAACATGTTTATCTACAGAGGAACTCGATTATGTATCTAGACCGGCTTGTAACGAACTACAAACCAACTCAAACGAGCGTTTAATTCTCAGCTCTTAATACGTTATACGACAGAACTAGTAAAAGAAAGTATGTGGTGTTCTGCTTCCAGGAGGAAACAATTTTTTCCTATATTACGTCACAGAGTAGATTTAAATTATATAAATAAAATTTACTATATCTATATTAAATACAAGTCAAATTTTCAAGTGAGCTTTCAGGGCTAAATCCTTAACCGTAGGAAATAGCGAAAAACGCTCAAAGGAGTCCCGGACAATAAAAGTGGTATCATTAGATTTCGGAAATCAATTACCCTTCTCAGGCAACGAATCGGTTGATTTTGTGAGGAAACATACATTGTGTAATATTATACCAAATCATGGTGTAACTCGCAAGTATTGTCTTTGAAGGAACGTCAAACCTTTAAAAATTCCAACATGAAACGAACGACTCGCACATCGGACTTATTATTTTTAAGATATGAATAAAATGCAATATAAAATAGTGCCCATGTCATGTAAAAATTACACATTCAAATATATTATCGAATATACGTGTGGCTGGAAAGTTTTTTCCACTTCTTCTCCTTAAAACAGCGATACCATGCGACGAAGTGCTTTATACCTTGTCTTACAAGATATATTTTTGGACAAAATTTTAGTTAACAAAATTGAAATTCAATTTAGATAATTAATATAAAACATGTTTTACTGTAATATCTAAGTTCAAATGTGGCTTAAGTAGTCTAAGAAATTTAAACAACATTAGGTTTAATTCCTTGCTAAAATTCTGTTTCTAACTTAGGACACTGATATTCCAAAGAATAACAGTGTAGGTAGACATATAGAACGTACGTAGTAAACTTAACTGAAAACTTTGTTGGGATAAAAAGCTTTGAATTTAGGTTTTAAAATCTCGTCTGCTTGGACCAAAGTCATACTAGAGTAAGTTAACTATTGTTTAGAACTCAGCACTACACGAGTTACGATTAATTTGGATTAAGAACGGTGTAGTGATGAGAGGAAGTAATTTAAGTTAGTTATTTGAATTGCTAACTTTACCGGCAGTATACTTATATGAGTGGGTTGTTTTGTCGCCTCTTGCTATGCCCGCCCGACCGCAAGAAATGGTATTCTTTCTCCGTTACTGCCCGGAAAAAAATAAAACGAAATACCCATATAGTGCTTATTACAAATATTAAATTTAACATTTATCCCTCTACAAAAAGCGATTCCATTAGTAAAGACGTTTTAAAGTCAAATGTTCACCCGAAGAAGTCACATTGAGGATTTACTATTTACAGTGTATGTACTTTTGCCGCTTTCAATAAAGTTCGCATGTCTACTTCGTGGAATATATACGCCCTTGACAATATATCTTCATTATCTTGACAGCTATTGGTTCTTTACCTATAAAAATGGAAATTTTAACTGTTTAATTTGAAACATTGTAGAGGACGAAAAATGTAATCCGTAGAGTTGTAACAAATAAAGTAAATATTCTTGGAGTAAAAACTAAAATCACTGAAGATTTCACACATAAGAAGTATATATAATGTGATATATATTACATTGAAGACCTATTATTTATATACAAGAAGTACTTTTACACATTTACAGGAGAGTTTCTTAATATATATATATATATATATATATGTGTTCATATATATATATTCATATATATATATATATGTTCATATATATATATTCATATATATATATATATATATATATATATATATATACATTACTGCAGTTCTTAATTCTACGTAGTCATAAGAAAGGTATTCTCGAAAGGTTCGCACGCTTTTGAATTCGGATCTGAACAGATTGGCTTATGATTTACAGACAATCGCCTCCGATGACTAACTGTATGGTATTAGAAGAATTGTTCTGAGAATGCCTCAGACAGGTAGATATCTTTCATTGTTAAAAGAACATACCAAATTAGATTAAAATCGATCGCTTAACTCCATTTAGTAAGGTTTATCATATTTCGTAGGCTTTCAAGGCAATAAAAATCTTTTAAGGTCCTTAAAGAAGCTTACAAACTTACTCTAACTCAAGAGACTCTAACTAAAGACTTTGTGACAAATTTGCATACTACTTATTTATATATAACATTCTTTAAGAGTATGATAGTACACTGCGAGAACGAATATAGTTTCATTTTATTCGAGTCAAATGCTAGAGAATATTATAAATGTAAGTACTCGTATTTCTTTTACAAGGTTTTTATGCCTGACTATAATTATATCGATCTAGTTTGAAGTATTAAAATAATCTTCAAGCAAACAAGCAGCATGCGAAAGTCGATCTAATTTTTGTTATAAATTAAGTCCATCCGAAGTCCCTCTCTTTGTTATGACATTCAATCCAAATTTAAATCTTTTCATGTAGTAGAGCTTTGCTACAATCGTTATCTTCATTACAGCACCTAAGGCGGGATCGATCTCGCAGAGTATATCATCGTGAAACTATATTTTTTGTGTGTGTCTCTAACGAAGTTTTAGTCAGAGTTACTGGTACACTACACTTTTACACTCACTGAGTAAAAAAATCTTATGATTTTTACAATTTATCTTATGCTTACTTAAAGTTTTACACATTTACAGGATAGTTTCTTAATACATATTACTACAGTTCCTTATTCTACATAATATTTTGTATATTTGAAAAAAAAACAGAATGTTTGAAAAAGGCTGGTTATTGAGGGAGATAGGTTTGGAAATGGTTGCGTCTTATCGTGAAACGATTTGAACTTGAATTGGTCGTGTTGTTGCGTGCGATGAGAAGAAGCTATCAGAGCTTCCCACCCACTTCCCTCTCTCCCTATCTCATGTCCTCTATTCTATTACTGTTTTATTGCACGAATGCAGCACACACTTAATGGAAAAAATTAACCGTCGCCTTACGGTTGTAACATCAAAGGTGCTATTAATGTGCTGCCGCTCTGTAAAAGAATACTGGGACCCGGCCACTAAGCATTGCCAGGTAGTCGGGCATTTGCCCGACTGGATGGGTGCCACCCCGGGTCTAGAATATTCACATAACAGCCTTGAGTTGTGTCCGGCATTAGTGACCAGGTTCCAGCCTCCTTAAGAGAGCAGCAGCACATTTGTAACAACTTTGGTGTTACAAATATCCATAGGCGATGGTAACCGCTTGCCGTCAAGTGGACCATCTGCCTGTCTGCTGGACTCCTGCTATAAAAATAAAAAATAATATCGGAACCCAATTCAAGTCTTCAGCAGGGTTTTCATTTCATTTCGTAAAAAAATATTTCAAAAATCTCCTGACCTTCTCCTCCTCACAAACGTATCTACAAGAAGTCTCTTAAAGTTCACAAGGCCAGACATCTTATAACGCTACATTTTTCCTCGTGTATGCGTACATTTGGATCAAGCTTGAATACTCGTTTTGGAAAAGAGAACCTTAAATCTATAAGAAAGCTAAGACATTATTGCATTCTGAGACATAGACAACTCACACAAAATACATAGCGTTCACACGCATTTTATAAGAATTCAATATAGTCTCATAAAAGGGTTTGGTCGAAAATGTAAAAGACCGCGACTTAAACAAGCAATTATACAATTTTCAAATAAAGATTTTGTATTCTATTCAACTAACTCTGTTGGCTCAGCGACCCGAAATGTGTTTTGGCACCCGAAACGAAATCACGCCACCTTTTCTATCCTGTGCGGTTTAATGACAATTATCGGCTTGAAGCATAAATAGGTATGCCTCTGCAGAAGCTGAAGCGGAAGAATAGATCCTTCCACTGGTATTTGGGGCGACCGACCGAATGTGGTCCATCCAATTGTCGCAAATAGGCTTTCTTTACGTTTCGATCCTCTACCACCTGTTCTACGTAACATTGTTAAACTAGCCATGATGTTTTCAATTCCAAGGCTTGTTTGGATCCTTCGGCTATACCTTCTCTCCTTTTTGGGCCCAATCTCACGGATAACCTTTTATTTCACTATCAACGGCTGGTTCTCTTCCTTGAGAGTAAGTGTCCAGAATTTGCAACTGTTCATTAAGATGGGCCGTATGACGGTTTTATAATCCTTAACTTTGTGGTTTTCCTGCTTAGAAGCCGAGACATCAATCTTATACGAATATATAAAGCTGAAGAGTTTGTTTGATTGTTTGCTTGCTTGAACGCGCTAATCTCAAGAACTACTGGTCTGATTAAAAAAAACGGAATTAGATAGCGTATTTATCAAGGAAGGCTATATATCATCATGCTAAGACCCATAGGAGCGGAGAAGCAATGGAGAACGTTTCAAAATCGGGGGATTTTTTAACTTATTTTTCTTTTAACTATTTTTTCCACGCGGACAAAGTCGTGGGCAGAAGAAAGTCCCTTATATAAGGTAGCACAGCATTTCAGAGTGTTTCGAATACATGAGTGTATATCATCCTCTCGGCTATTGGTATCTATAGGTAACTGTGCTGCCCAAATATTTAAATTTGGCTGCAATGGCTGATATATATCTATGTATGTATTAATGATGGTTCAAGATATGTGTATTGTGGTGTTTCAGTATATTATTTGTAGTGGATTGCTGACCCGAAAGACGCCACAACTCCTCTCCGTCGTGACACAGACAATGTTCCTCGCGAGGACCTTAGTAAACATCAAGGTAATGGATATTTTTCCCTGTCTTATTTTGCTTTGTAACGCGTTTAATAGAATTGAATCAAATCACTTAAAAAAGATATAAAAACGCCACCTTTCCTAACTTAATCATTTATATGTCTAAAAGAAGCGACGGAGTTACGTACGAAAATAATTTTATGAGCCATAAAAAGCCTTTTACTTCTCGCGTAAAAAGTCCTACATACCACATCTCTACGACAATTAGAGCAGACTTTTGCGTTCACGTTCTTGTTTACCGGATTCTGGATAACATTCAAAAGGTATTGTTGTTACAAAACAAAATTGGCCTTAGAATGAATATTTAATGGCACGTGTTGTTTGGGTCGACGCATCTGTTGCATATTTTATGTGCATGGTCATGTTATGAAATAGTGATGTGAGTAGGTCCAGTGTCTGTATAATTTATTATTTTCCTAGGTGTACGGGCTAGCAACAGCTGTACATTGCCGTGTCAGCGTTTTACGCCGACACTTGCATTTTATCATATCACTCGCATCAGTACTCGTTTAGCACCGTAATTCGTCAGTCGGTATAACAGCCACAGTATAATCATAAGCACCATCATTTTTATTATAATTTAAGCAATATACAATTAACATCTGAATAAGGCTGAAGGTCTCAAACAGCGCAAATATGGAACCTTAGGAAGGGGTTACATATTTGTGCCGTTTGGAGTTGAAACATTAGGTCCGTGGTGTCCATCGGCAAAATGTTTCTTCAAAGAGATTTGCCAGAAACTCTTTGATACTACCCGTGATCAGAAGGCTGGCTCATATTTCGCCCAAAAAATAAGCATCGCCATACAGCGCGGCAATGCAGCCAACCTTCTGGGCACGCTCCTATCTGGCATCGATTTCTTACACAGTTTATAATTTTATTTTTATTTTTTAAATTGTATTTACTTTAAGACTATTGTTAAAAGATGAAAAGCAATTTTCATTACAAAGAAATTTATAAAAAAACCTAAAATTAAAATCTACATCTCAAAACCTGAAAGAGTTTGACGAAGATGCTAAGTCTGCGCTTTAAGTACAATGAATACATATTAGGTAGTTTGAGTTATTGCATCTAACATTTTGAATTTCTAATATCATGGTAGAGGAGGACAGCAAACACTAACACGTGACATTGTACTGTATTTTTACCATGTATTAACATCTTAAAACATTCTATCATTAACATCCTATGTAGGAAAACCACACTAAGTCTTTCCATGCGGTGAAGGCTTTGTGAAGTTTGCATCTAAATTTTAAAGGAAATATATGCTATGGAAAATTCTATCTTCTTATTATTATTTTTTTTATTATTTTTTTTTTTTATTGCAGGAGATCAGCAGACAGGCAGACGGCCCACTTGATGGACAGCGGTTACCATCGCCTATGGACATTTGCAACACCAAAGGTGCTACGAATGCGCTGCTGCTCTCTTTAGGGAGCCTGGAACCTGGTCACTAATGCCGGAACACAACTCAAGGTTGTTATGGCGACATACTCTAGACCTGGGGTGGTAGCCATCCAGTCGGGCAAATGCCCTACCACCTGGCTGTGGGTTGTTTTGTCGCCTCTTACGACAGGCCGCCAGGCCGCAGGAAATTGTATGTTGTATTAGCTTCATATGGAAATATATACGGCACAGAAACGTATTTTGTAACGATTATATCGCATTTTGTAAGTAGTAACATAGTTTACTTTGCTGTATATGACAAGGCGAACCCCGCTACCACCGCGCCACCCCTACAGTACTTTCGCTGTCAAGCCGACGTCAACGCTAGGTCGACGCGGCGGTATAGTATGTACAGAGAAATTCAAGAAAAGCAGGGCCGTGTCGGCTGTGCCGTCTACACAAGCGTTAAACGTGATCTAATAATAGATATCATTATTAATTTAGCCATAATGTAAATTTAATATTCTTTGTCAACATTATGATGAGCATTATAATAAACATTAATACCTAACCTAATATGAAATGCTTGATGTTTTATTTGAAGTTACCGGCTTTCCGAGAACGTTTATTAGCTTCCACATTTTAAGTGACAGCTCAATACTTAAGGAATACATACATTTATATGGTGCTGGTACCTACGCTCACGTATGGAAGCGAGAGTTGGGCATGGAACACAGAGCATGAAAGTAGAGTAAACGCAGTCGAGATGCGAGCACTGCGCAAAATCTGCGGAGTGACGCTCGCGGACCGCGTTCGTAATATCGTAGTAAGAAAGAGAGTTGGTCTGAAAGAGAGTGTCGGGGTAAAGGTAAGGAAAGGAATGCTCCGGTGGTTCGGGCATGTGGAAAGAATGTATGATGAAAGAATGACTAAACAGATATACAATGCAAAAGAGGATGGATGCAGAAGTCGCGGAAGGCCACGACACACCTTCCATGATCAAATTGATCGTGTATTAGCAGAAGGTGATGTCAGGAGCCTTAAGAATAGACGAGCGTGCATGACAAGAGCTATGAATGTTAAAGAAGCAAGTGAGGTCTGTAAGAATAAGCCTGTATGGCACTCTGTTGTTCGTGCCTACCCCGCAAGGGACCTGGCGTGAAGTTATGTATGTATGTATGTATGTATACGGCATAGATTTATAATACATAACTTCACGCCAGGTCCCTTGCGGGGTAGGCACGAACAACAGAGATAACAAATTTATAATCCAACATTTAACGATCTCTCTGTTCAACTATTCTAAGAGATTGCTCTCCTAGTACTTTTAAGCTATTGCATAGCTTTTATCCCGGTTTAGAGCGCGGCGACCGAATCAAGAAATTCCGTAACGAAAATAAATCCTAACACTCCCCCACTCCGCCAACCATGTAGCTCGGCCGAGCGTTTGCTTAAAGTGTATGTATATGGTACGACTATACGAAGCTAGCACGAGACGTGCTGCTCCGAAATCGGACGAATACGTTATACGTAAATAAAAAACAAGATAGATAGATAGATAGATAACTCTTTATTGCACACCAAAACATACAATTACAAAACAGACAATATTTACAATATTTTCTAGGCGATACAATAGGCGGCCTTATCGCTCAAAGCGATCTCTTCCAGGCAACCTAAATGAAAAACAAATTTGAATCAGGCGATGTAGGTGGTGCAGGAAAAAAGCAATGGACACATAAATACTCAAACTAATTTAACAAATAAATATACAAATACATACATATATACATAGTTATAAATATAATATACAATAATATACGTATACAATTATATATTACAAAACACATATGTTATTATAATAAATTTATTAGCATGATTATATTGTGTTAATCAGACATAGCTATTATGGATAAATAGTGTTTTCTGAGTAAATTTCTAAATGTTGGTAAGGATTTGGCCTCTCTGACAGTAAGAGGCAGCATATTCCAAAGTTTGACAGCCTGCACTGTAAAAGAATTATCATAATAGGATGAAGTGTGTGCAGGTGTCATAAGTTTTCGATACGTATCAGAGCGCAAATTGTGAGCAGTGGATAGGCGAAGGAATTTAAAACGTTCCTTAAGGTACTGGGGACTATTAGGAGTAAATAATATATTATACAGGAGAGTGAGAATGTGAGTACTCCGGCGAAAATGAATAGGAAGCCACTTGAGTCTTTTACGATATTCGGAAACATGGTCATATTTTCGCAAGCCAAATATGAACCTGATACAAAAGTTCTGAAGCCGCTCAAGCTTATTCAGCTGTTCTTGGGTTAAATCCAGATAGCAGGCGTCAGCGTAATCAAGTACGGGAAGTAAGAGAGACTCAGCAAGCGTAATCTTGGTAGCAGTAGGCAAGAAGTTCCTTAATCTTCTGAGGGATCTAGAAGATAAGAAGACTCTGCGACTTAAATCAGTGATGTGAGGCCGCCAAGACAGCTCCCTATCGATGATTATGCCAAGGTTTTTAACAGTGTCGCTAAGAGGTATATGTGTGCCATCAAAAAGAACCTGTGGTAAGGAGGACCAGTTAACTTTAGCATTCATCCTAGGGCTACCGACGATTATCAATTGAGTTTTCTGAGGATTTACGGCAAGACCAAACTTTTTGCTCCATCTTAGTATGTGATCCAGGTCAGAGTTGATTTTGTTAATTGCAATATGTAGTGCATCAGTTTCACTTTGTGTGTAAATTTGTAAATCGTCTGCATATAGGTGGTAGGAAGAAGTCAATTTGTCGGAGATAGAATTTATAAAAACAGCAAATAAAAGAGGAGATAAAACGCCGCCCTGAGGAACACCGGCAGTTAAATCACACCAGGATGAGTGTGCCTCATCGATACGAATTCTCTGCCGGCGCCCATGCAGGTAACTGTGAAACCAGTCGATTACTGATGGAGATATGTTAAGAGTGCGAAGAATACCCAGCAATAAGTCGTAATCAACATTATTGAAGGCGCTGCTAAAGTCCAACAGTGATAGTACAGTCAACAGACCATTCTCCATCCCATGCCTAATGTCATCCGTGATCTTGACCAGTGCTGTGACTGTACTGTGGCCTGGACGAAACCCGGATTGGAAGGGATTCATTAATGAATTTTGAGAAAGGAAAGTGCTAAATTGTTTGTGGACTAATCGTTCTAATACTTTGGAAAGAAAAGGAAGAATGGAAATTGGACGGAATTCAGAAAAAGACGAAGGATTTGGCTTTTTGGGAAGAGGAATAACGTGTGCTTCTTTCCAAGCAACTGGAAAGGTACAAGAAGCAATGGACGAATTAAGGATGTGGGTTATAATAGGGTTTATGACATCAAGAATGGGCACGATCATTCCGCGACTAATACCATCACTGCCGACTGCATTTGAAGAAATAGATTTAATAGCAATCTTAACATCACATTCAGATAACGGACTAAGAATAAAACTTGGATGTAAAGGAGTTGGAATAGAAGAAAGATCTTTTAACGTGTTTGACTTAGTAATTTTGTCAAAAAACTTTGTAGATGTGAAATGTTGATTAAGACTATCAATGTCGAAGTTATTTGGAACAGGATTTTGCACTGACTTTCCAACTCCAAGTGATTTCAGAAATTTCCATACTTTTGATGGGTTATCTTTCTCAACTGATTCATGAATATACCGGCGCTGTGCATCCCTACACACTCTATTGCAGCGATTACGAGCTGTTATGAAAGCTTGTTTATTTTCATCACTGGGTTTAAGTTTGTATTTGGTTTTAGCCATAGATTTTTTATGTATGAGCTTCTTGATACCGTCTGTAAGCCACGGTGCAGGAAGATGCTTTATTCTGACACGTCGCATAGGTGCATGCAAATCATACAACCTCAATAAGGCTGTATTAAATACATACACCTTTTCATCTACAGTAGCTGCCTTGAAGACCCCAGACCAATCCGATTCTTGGGCGTCCTTGACTAGGGCGGCCAAGTTTATACCACCAAAATTACGCTGCAGGATAACTTTAGTTTTGGCTTTTGGTGGACGAATGTTATAAGAAAGAAAAATCAAGTCGTGATGAGAAAAAGCGTCCGCCGAGCACTGACCATGAGAAATAACATAAGAGGGTGAAGAAACAATGATCAAGTCTAAGAGAGACGGTGTGGAATTGGGGAAATAATGTGTTGCTTTCAGTGGAAGTATGGTCAGGCCAGAAGCCGTAACTAAAGATTCGAGGGACATACTACGATGATCCTGTTTTAGGAGACAGGTGTTAAAGTCACCCATAATAATGGAATGGTTATAATTTGGGATTAGGTCTTCTAACAGTTTTTCGAAGGACGTGAAATAATTAACTTTAAGGGAAGGGCTATAAAATACACCTACCAAAACCTTTAAAGAACAAAGTTCCACCTCAATAAATAAGTGCTCACCAATATCAGAAGAAGGAGGTTGCGGTGACATGCTTACAATTGAAAAAGGAAGATGCGTCCGGAGATAAATAGCAACTCCCCCACCGCCACTACCTGTACGATCATTTCTGATAAGGTGGTATCCAGGTAAGTTATAGAACGTTGAAGGGAGACATGGTTTTAACCACGACTCAGATACGAGTATAGCATGGATATTACATTGATTAAACGACGCCAGCATATCTGTAAAATGAGCCGGAATACTCTGCGCATTTATGTGAATAACATTGAAATTCAGGGAACCATTTGAAAAACGCGCCTTAAGAAATTCCGGTAACGATGGGCTATTGTCGTTGTAACTACTGTCAGAGGAACAAGATAAATACTCAGACTCAACATCACTATCACTTGAAAAACCAGCCATTCTATTATATAAATATACAAATAAATATGCTTTACTTATAAGAAATATATAAATAAACAAATATTATACAAAAATATATAATAATTAATTATAAAAATAAGTCTTAATAATGCACCTGCCAATTACATAAAAAAAATAATTAATTTAACTTAAATATATACAACACAATGAAAATGACTACGAGTAATGTGTAAAATATCAACATTGAAGGCATTGGAACGCGGCACTACAAATTGGATCAAATTTCTGAACGCACAAAAAGGTGGAATAAAAAAAAAAGTTATCAACAATAACATAACCTACACAATAACTGAGATATTTTATTCAATTTTACAATTTGAAACACAGTTAGTGCTAAAATAGTAAAGAATCAAAGTTATTACTATTACTGTACAGCTTTCTAAGCAATATTGCCTTTTTGTGGATGCAAGGACAATTATTCTAGATTTGTAGTGCCAAGAAAGTAAAAGGAATAATAACTACTTTTTGAACGTTGTCGCAGTTCTACGTTGTTTTGAGGCTGCAGGGACTTCTTTAATTGCCTGTTGCTCATCCTTGTTTGGCAGACCTATTTTATCTAAATCAACGAGCTGGTTAATGCGGTGGCGAGTATTATTGGAACCTAACACATAGATTATGCCGTTTTGAGTCCAACTCTTCGATGTTCCAAAACGTTGTCTCGCCTTTATGAAAATATTATGCCTATTCTTCGTCAAGAATTCAGACAATGTGAATCCAGAACCTTTGAGCTTGGTTTTAGCCATCCAGACTTTGTTCCGAAGAGTAAGATCACATAACTTGAAGAGGATAGGTCTGGGTTTACCAGATGATAATGATGTCTTGCCCAACCTATGACAATAACGGATATCCTCTATATTGAATCCATCTAACTTAAGCTTAGTGAGTACAAGCTTTGAAACTACTGCAGCCACATTTTCATCTTTATTTTCAACTACTCCATGGATCAATAGAATTTTTCTTCTGCTATGCATTTCAATATGGTCAGTGGATTGTTGAAGCAAATCGATTTGCTGTTGTAATACCTTCAAACTGTTGAGGGTTAATGTTTTAAATGCAGCAAATTCAGCTGACAATGAAGACAGTGTGGTTGATGAACTTGCTCCTCTCTGAAGTTCTCCTTCAAAATTGTCCATGCGTTCTTTAAAAACAGTCCCAAGTTGAGACATTGCCTCTTGCAAGGCTTCCATTGTGAAATAAATTAGTGTAGTTTATATTAGTATAAATTCTCAATAAAGTCTTTGTGTTGCACTTGGAAAACACTTTGGCAGGTGGGTAAACTATTCACTATGATTATGCATATACTTTAATGAACAATTAGGTTAATAAATCAATTAAATTCAAATAAAATTTTAAGAGCTCTTTTTATACTGTGTTACCTCTTTCACACCTACCCTCGAAAAAAAAAAAAAAAACAAGCATCGAAATAAACTAAATTTCACGGTAATATAATCACATGAATAAAAATAAGTTAGTCCGAAAACGCAGTGTAACCATGCCCTAAGCTTGAAGAATCTTTTGAAGAAAAATCTACTTCAGTAAGACTAACAATATTTTTTATTAAATTAGCGGCGGCGTCTAGAGGTCTTTTAACTCAGCGTCTATTAGACACGAAGGCTGACAGTTTCCAAGTTACGAGTGGATACATATAGTAACTAGGTAATGGATGAACACTGTAAGACCATTTATCGTGTTTGAAGTACACTTTTATGACGTAATATTTCACTATATCGTTTAAGGAAGTTATAATGCAGATGCCAGGGTGATGTTTACTGTCATTTTGTTTAGGTTAACTTTGGTTTATCTTTTTTGCTGCTACATAAATAAAACATTACTGATCCAAAATTTACACCGCAAAATAAACGAGATTACTCAAAAATTTAACGTAATAGCGCTAAATGTTTTAATCATTGACATTCTTATTTCCACTTGTCCGTTGCGATTCGATTTTCCCCTTATCCGTTGAAGGAACTGTTTAGTTTCCTCTATCAATCTCATTTCTCTAGTTTACGCTCAAATGAAAATCTTCTACTAACAATACCTAAACATACTTCGTCCTTTGTAGGAAACTCTTTTGCCTTACAGGCTGTTCGCCTGTGGAACTCCCTCCCCTTGAAAATCAGACAAGCTACATCCATTTGTACATTCAAACACATGATCACTGACCATTATTTGTCCATGCAATAAAATTTGTTGCATTAATTCTATTATTGTTTCGCATGTAAGTAAGTATATTTAATTTACATTATTTAATTATGTATATTTATATTACTTTATTATTTTGTTTTTTAATTTTATTTTGAATTATATTATATTGAATTAGTTTTAACTGAGTTGAACCACCAACTATTTTTGTAATGACTCCTTCGACACCGGGTTGCCTGGAAGAGATCGCTATAAGCGATAAGGCCGCCCATTGTTTTAATGCAAATGTATTTATATTAAATGTATAATTTTAAGTTATGATGTACAATAAAGAGTTTTCGTTTATTCATTCATTCATTCATGTTTCACTTCTACTATGTGTCTTAACACAAAGGTCGATTTTTTATTATAATAGAAGTAGGTACAGAAAGCTGATGATCTGACGCTTTTCTTGCTCGATTCTTTTGTTAATCAGTTTATTATAACATATCATGCGGAAACCGTATGAAGAGGTTGAGTTATTAATTTATTCACGAACTTAAACCTTTGGGGAGTTTAAGGTCGTGTTCGCACATGTGGCACAACTAAATAATTAAATACATTATTCATGATGTTTTATGGATATTCCTTAATTAATAGTTGTTGGGTTCGATTTTATTATGTGGTACAATTTTCAGCTCAGCATAGCCTGTATAAAACAAACTTTATGTTTTATAGATATTCTTGCATTATATCCGATATTTAAAGTAGGTATAATCAAATGTTACCTATCTGTGTGAGAGTTTTTATATATTTGGATAAAAACGGAAGCCCTATATATCGAGGGCTTCATAACTATAGGACGTACAGACAAAAGTGTAGTTTTACACAAGGGACACAGTTCTGAATAAATCAAAAAACGCGCCTACGGACTCTACCTCGTAGGTGGCGGGGAAAACGAGGGACCTTTTCTACCTGCTTAGCATTCGATAAGTTAATTTTGGTTAGTTCTATGGTAAAGGAAAGAGTTAGGAATGAATAAAAAAAAAACTCACTTTTTATTCTGCCCTTAAATTGTAAGATTTCATAAAAGGTGTATCTGCTAGTTTCTCCTTAGAGGATAATTTTGGTGCGCTACACACACACTTGTACCAATCAATCACAGTATTTTATTATGTTTCAAAATCTCAGTCAGCTTAAAAAACATCTAAAGTTAGATATTAAAACAAATTTTGTTTAATTAACCGTATAACAACAAAATTGAAAATAAGAAACACTACATATATCGCCTGTAACTCCAGCAAATAAAACAAGAAAAATATTTTTTTACCGAAAAGAAACGGCACGCGAACGAATGAAGGCACAAAGAGACACAAGCCGCGGAAGTAGCCAGCGGGAAACCCGCGAAAGCCACCGAACGCCGCAGATTGGCCAACGAGAGCTGCTGAGAAGTCATCGCCATGCGGAGAAGACTCCAGCAGCTCCAAACCCAGTTACCGGTGGTTAGTTGCCCACTGAGTTGCATCCGGGGTAAAGAGGTATACCTCGAGGCCCCAACTTCCTCATCAAAAACCGAGGAAGAAAACCCTGGAGAGAGACACATACCGATATCATAGCGAGACGCGGACCGAAGACTGTTTTAGGTGCCCGGGCGATCACCGACGCCAGGCCACCCCCGCATCCTGCTCAACCCACTCTGTTGTCCTACGTGCGCAGTCTACGCCATTTATTTAAAAATATAATTAAATATCCCCGTCTTTTTGCGTCGCTAACATTGCCTTTTAAAAAATCCAAAAATATAAAATCAATTTCCACTAAGGTTGATATTTCAAAAGGTTGTTTCAATTTTAAACCAATGCTATTGTTTTAACGAAGCAGCTTGCCAAGGGCGGTTTATGCACCTTGCATAAAATATCGATATAACATCCACCAGAACAAAGAACGACGTTGAAATTCAATACAATAGAGCCTTTGTTTAGTGTATGCAGAAAAATTGACAATAGCTGACTGTCTATGAAAGCTACTGAGTTACATGTAATTTATTTTAAACTTTTTCTAAAAAATATACCTAGTTTCTTCACGGCTTCGCTTGACTCCTACGTGTCCTCCAGTAAACTCCTGGGTCGGGAAAGAGTGCGCACAAGTATTCCCCCTAGTGATATAAAAAAGGATATGTAGGTTATAATATTTAGAAACGTCGAATTTATTTTTTTACTTTGTAGCCTATCTATTAATTATGTGTACAGCAATTTATTTATTTACATTTAATTTAGTACTGGTCGTGGTTTGGAAACGCACAGCTCGTTGGTTGCAACAACCAGTTTTGGTGACTACTCGTATCGGGCGTCGATCGCGCAGTGCGCGGCCAGCACCGCCAGTCGGTATTCATACAACACCCGCAATTACCGCATCGCTTGCCGTCCATTAATCTCTATACATTCATCTCCATACATTCATTCATCTGTCATTCATACATTTAAGAAGTGTACAACATTTATTGTTTCTTACTAGAAATAAAATACTATAAAAACCTATAACTTAAACACTTATTAATGGGTATTTATTTTTATAACGCCTAGCGATAGATATATATAGATTTGACCGTAAGCAAGCAACACATTTTGTCGTCATTCGCGTTGTCACTCCCATTGGCATGATTTGTTTGTTAAGGAATTACAACGATGGTGCTAATAAAACACGATCGGAGCGCCATCATTTCAGACATATTAGTCTATTACATCGGAGTAGTGTTTTATGAAAGGTACCCTATAATATCGCTCCTTGAATTTTGCTGTCTACCCTCTTCTTGTGTGAAGTGACGACCAATGCACAGCAGGGTAGGGACACCCATTTTCGGACACTCACAATCAACGTTTGACGAGAACTACATCGCGCGTGTGCTGATACGTTTACTATTCTATCTACACCCCTTCGTAACGTGCTTTTGCCGTTAAGGAGAAGAAGCTAAAAAGTCTTGCTGAAAAATGTTTTTCTTTATATTTCTTATTCAGTTTATATCTCAAGTATCAAGTATGTTACAGAATTACTTTTCGAAGAATTAATGGAGAGCAAATAGTGAATACACAGTAAGACAAAGACGACGAAGAAGAAAGAAGTATATTATGGTCGTTAAATTAATGCTGAGACGGTCTAAAACTTTATAGTGACAATTAGATGTCAGGAGCGTTAAAAACAAACGAGCGTGCATGACAAGAGCTATGAATGTCAAAGAAGCAAGTGAGGTATGTAAGAATAAGCCTAAATGGCGCTCTGTTGTTCGTGCCTACCCCGCAAGGGACCTGGCGTGAAGTTATGTATGTATACATTACATACAATTTAGAAGTATAGATAATACAGTTAGGATGTCTTAATAACGATACTTTAAACTATTATTCCTCTCTAACCAATATTTAAACATTTTTACGAAAATAAAATGCAATAAATCACTCGTTGTTTCTGATATATCAGACAAATTGCTCTAATTTAACAAGGCCAATTGAGAATCGAATCGTTATTCGTATCGCGTGTAGGCAAATCGATTACAACCATTGAAATTAGGGATGCCAATAAACGTCAACTGTTAAAGTCCGGAGGGCACAACAAAGCACTGAATGTGACAACAAATCTCCGTCGAAATTAAGGCAACCATTTTATATTTGAAAATCGCTGGTGTTCATTTTGCGCATGAATGTACAGTCGTGGTAGGAAAATGTTCGCCACTTTTCTAATTGATTCATATAACGTTCCGCGAGCGTTACTTTTTCAAAGTAAGTCACATAACAGACTCATCATCATCCGAAGTCGGAGCGATCACTTCGACGCCCAGGGTCCACTTTCCTAGATTTTCTTCTCCACTTCGCGCGGTCTTCAGCATCCCTCGTTTTGAGATCGTTGGTACGCATGTCATCCCTCACAACGTTAAGCCAGCATTTTTTGGGCCTACCCCTTCGACCGGGACCTGGCGAAGGCGGCATGGCTAGACATTTGTTCCCCACGTAACGAGTCCCCACGTTAAGTCAGAACAGACTGTTCCTAAGAAAATTATGTTTTAACTATTTCAAATTAAAGTTCAAAAATTACTTAGATCAAAGTTGTTTGATTTTCTATCTTGTCTAAGAAGAGTCTTTTAGGCATGTAAAACCTTTTGTTTTCTTTTTATGCTAAGCGTAGTGATTATATCAACTTTGTCCCTTATTGTTAATCTCAGCGCATGTCACTGTCAACATTGCAATTTTATTTTTTCATGTTTCTATATTTTACAAACTTAAAATTTATTAAAATATTGGTAGTGTTGTACTCGTGCAAGCAAAAGTCGACTTTAAGATGACAAACATTTTCGTTACGCGAATGTACATTGTATGTGTATTGACTTTTTATGACAGTAAAATTGAATGTCATCGTTAGGTTGTTTTTAGATTTTATATCATATTTTAACGTAGTTTTAATTTTTGGTGAACAATAAAGTGTTTTCATTTATTCACATTTATAACGATATTTAGGCCAAGTCTTACACTTATTAAACGTACCTTTAAACTAAACCAAGGACTAACTATTAAACTGATAAAAAAAATACTGCAGGAGTTCAGTAGACAGCCCATTTGATGGAAAGCGGTTACCGTCGCCTATGAACACTTGAAATACCAAAGGTGCTAAAAATGCGCTGCTGCTCTCTTCAGGGAGACTGGAACCTGGTCACTAATGCCGGAAAATAACTCAAGGTTGTTATGGCGACATACTTTAGACCAGGGGTGGTAGCCATCCAGTGGGGAAAATACCCTACCACCTGGCTGTAGGTTGTTTGGTTGCCTCTTACGCTAGCCGGCCCGGGTGCAGGAAATGATATTCTTTCTCCGTTCCTACACGGATAAAATGATAACAAAATGCTGTTGGGATAAACTACTAGTGGAACTAGGGTCTGGATGGACTATGGAAACTATGGCGTCTGCCCATCGCAATGTTCAGGGAAAATGGAAATAATGGGCAGAGGGTGATAGGCCACTCCCTGTATGGGCCCCAAAAAAATCCGTACTAGATTTGCGAGAGGTAACATGAGTATAAGTGGCTAAGGGGTGTTGGAGAGATGGCCTGGACTACAGGTTCACCGAAGTTACTTCCAACGTTATGTCATTTGTCACTACAACCCCTTGACATTGAGTCTTAGCTCTAGCGATCTCCACTCCATGTCGGCTGGCAAAAGCGAGCACGGAGGCGGAGGGGCCTTGCCTTGGCCCCCGGAGTCAGGTCCGAAGTGTCGCTACTCACCCAAGGCTTTACCACACAGCCCCCCTTCGGGTTTATTATTATTATTATAAATCTAAGAAACATCACAACTACACGCTAGTTGAAGAATTAACTTTATAAAAGAAAATCGGTGCTGTTATCAGAAAGAAAACTTAAATCTACTTAACTCCGAGTGGCTCTTAAAACTTCAACGATAGCGTTCTTCAAACTTCATTTTATACACTTAGTCAAAATTCATGTTGGTCCTGGAACCTTGCCAAAAGCTGTTAACACTGTCGCTATTTCAGGATAGATAATATTATGTAAGTTTTTATTAAATTAAAAATGCTAAAAGTTTTTGGATGTAGATTATTAAACTTTGCTTACAGAAAACGCAACCTATTTTTTTAAATATGGCTTTAGAGGATTTAATATTTATCCAATGAAGACCAAGAAGGCTTGAAGATTATTAAAAAACTTGAATATTCATCTCTATTGATGAATATTCAAGTTTATTAATAATCTACAAGTCAACAGACTGTAATATTTGGGAAGAAAAGCATTTTTGATATTTTTATTGTGTTACATTAGCAAACAGGCAGACAGCCCATCTGATGGAAAGCGGTTACCATCGCCTATGGACATTAGTAACACGAGATGAACTACTAATGTGCTACTCTCTAAATAGATGCTAAAACCTGTCCACTAATGCCGGAACACAACTCAAGGTTGTTATGGCAGCATGCTCTAGACCAGAGGTGGTTGCCATACAGGCGGGCAAATGCTCTACCACCTGGCTGTGGCTTGTTTTGTCGCCTCTTAAGACAAGCCTATCCGCAGGAAATTGAATTTCTTATCCGTTAAATTTGTAGTCTAATGTACAAAATACTGTCAAGTCGTCATACGTTTTCCAAAAAACATTTTTATTTATTCTAAATATCTATTCTAATCTGTTCAGATTAGAAGTTTTATAATTACGTAAAAAATCGGTTAAATTAAACTCTTACAGATAAATATTCGTTTTATTTTACCAAAAGAAAAAGTTTTAAAATAGTAATAAAAATTCGAACAAGGACAGACAAACTGCTTTACTTTCGATTTTTCACAAAAATACCGTTGAATGGCATCAGTTTTATTAGCCTATAATGCAACTGCGCTCTATACGAAGACTGAAACATCACAATTGGCTGTATGGACTAAGCATTGAGATATAACATGTTTATGTTGTTACGAGTGCGAGGGACCGGAATTAAAATGCCGTCGGAATTATTATAGAGTTTATTAGAACTATATAAACACGTTATAACACAGGTACAAATATAACCGAACACAACAAGTGCAAACGTAATGCAATGTAAGGTCGTAATTCAATAAAACGTGCAAAGTCCGTCACTTATTAGATGCCCGATTGTAGTACACGCGTCTCGTTTCTTTCGTGGTTCTCGCTTGATTAACTCCTCCCTCAATAGGGTCATTGCTTTATACTGCACGACTGCAATATGTCCACCCGGCAGCGTGGACCGAATTTCCCAGAATCAGTTTGTCCTTTAAATCCGTAACACCTGGGTAACGATTACAATACAACAATAGGCCGTATATATAAGTAAAGAAATGAAGACGACCATAAAAGAGTTTAATATTATTAGTTCAAATGCTGGCGGGTAATAAATAATACATGTGCTTTGTTTCAGATATGCAGGTGGATTTTGTGTTTGTCGGGACCGGAGTTGTAACAATATGACATACATACATACATAACTTCACGCCAGGTCCCTTGCGGGGTAGGCACGAATAACAGAGCGCCATACAGGCTGATTCTTACACACCTCACTTGCTTCTTTGACATTCATAGCTCTTGTCATGCACGCTCGTCTGTTCTTAAGACTCCTGACATCACCTTCTGCTAATACATGATCAATTTGATCATGGATGTGTCGTGGCCTTCCGCGACTTCTGCATCCATCCACTTTTGCATTGTATATCTGTTTAGTCATTCTTTCATCATACTTTCTTTCCACATGCTCGAACCACCGGAGCATTCCTTTCCTTACCTTCACCCCGACACTCTCTTTCAGAACAACTCTCTTTCTAACTTCGGTATTACGAACGCGGTCCGCGAGCGTCACTCCGCAGATTTTGCGCAGTGCTCGCATCTCGACCGCGTTTACTCTACTTTCATGCTCTCTATTCCATACCCAACTCTCGCTTCCATACGTGAGCGTAGGTACCAGAACCGCGTTGTGTATGGCAAGCTGGGCCTTCTGGCTGAGGTTCTTAGCGCCTAGAAGTTTACCTAACGCTTCATTCACACTATTCCCCAAATTTACTCTTCTTTCTATGTCAGCGGTGTACCTTCTGCCGTCTATAACAATATGACAAGGACTAAAACTCCATTGCCTGCCTTTGTGTCGAATTACGACTGTTACAACTATAAACTTGTTTGTATTGTGCAAGAGCATTAAAGAAGCTACTATAGGTATTCTAAAAATGAGGGGTAAAATTGTGGTACAAAACATTTTTAATTTACTATGTAACCTAACCCGCACCAATTTAATATTTTATGGGCACAGAATACAAGGGTAAATGTAATTAAAACAGGTAAATTCAGAAAATTTATAATGAAATTAATAGGCAAGAGAATACCTTAATTACGTGGCAGTCGATTGTCGAGATAACAATGTACTCTATAATAAATACAACATTTATTTATTTATGCAAACATTTTAGAACTATTAAACTTTAATAACTTTATAAAATAACTAGCTTCTGCTCGCGAATTCTACGTGTGGAATAGTTACTTTGGGCTAACGCTAACTTATGCCATACTTAATTTTAGCGAAAATCACCGTTTACGCAGCGCCGCAGGGGAAGCTCGCAAAATAGGAGAAAAACCCCCCTGATTTTGAAACATTCTTCATTGGTGCTGCTATTTGTCTTAGCGTGATAGCCTTACTCGATAAATGGGCTATCTAACACTGAAAGAGTTTTTCAAATCAGACCAATAGTTCCTGAGATTAGCGGGTTCAATCAAACAAACAAACTCTTCACCATTATATATTAGTATAAGATTTCAATTCCAAATGTAATAAGTTCTATTTAGTTACAGAAAGCTAGTTTGTGTTAAAGAGTAGATACAAAACTTAATTATTTTCACTAACTACATAATTAGACATTTATTTTGAAACTCACCCTCATCTATTATATTCCAGTCCTGCGTATATCCAGTTTTGTCGTTTATCATCCAACTATTGCTATGAAAGCAATTTTATACGAAACACTTTGGTTGCTTTATCTAAATAAAAGATAAGGGAACCGTGTAATATATTCTAAATATTGTTACAAGTGCGGGACTCCAATTAAAATGCCGTTGGAATTACTATAGAATTTATTAGAACTATACAAACACGTATAACACAGGTACAAATATAACTGAACGCAACCAGTACAAACTGCACGATTCAATAACACGCGCAAAGTCCGTCACTATATAGCTAATCGATTGTACGTCTTGCTCGTATCATAATCCTCGCTTGACTGCCGATCTCTCCATGGGGCCATTGCTGCACCGATACAATATGGCTGCCAGCCCGCATAGATCGGATTTCTTAGAATCAGTTCGACTCACCTGCCTTATGACTGCCATAATACAAAAACAATAACAATAGAATGTTTTTCTTAATAACAAATTTTAAACACAAAGTAAACAAAAGAAGTCAAAATTATAAATATTTATAAAACAGATAATAGTAATATAGACAATAGTAATAGTAGTTATAATCCATTTAGTTATAAGTAAATCAGTCTATTTATAGTATTTTATGTATGCACTTATTTGTGGATTACAATCCAGATTTTTGTTTATATTTTAGTTTAGTATAGTTTTTGTAATGATTGTAATTTGTTTTGTGCATCAATAAATTTAAAAAAAAAAATGCGGGAAAGGTAATAAACCAGGTTTATGGCAGGCAGCATGTAACAATATAATAATATATTGTTACATGCCGAAATAATATAATCAGGAAAATTTTCGAATTCCCTGAAATATTCAATTATCGTTTTTTATAGAAATTCTATTTAGAAGGGTAGTGTGCTATAGAAAAACGGTTAATATTGATCAATGTTGTTAAAATTCCATGAACTCGAGTATTAATTAATGTCTGGTAATATTAAACGTATTTCATTGCGTATGACAGAGAACTGGAAAATGAACCCAATAAAGCTGAGTCATTTCAATTCTATTGTATGATAGATTGGCGTGCTGCCGGCAACGTAGCCGAGAGTTTTATTGTTCTCGTTTTTAAACTTGGCACTTCGCAAACGGGCCACCGACCACAGCCACCGGTGGCGACCACGCGCCACCGAGGGAACACAACCGCCACCGGCTACACGTGTGTGATGTGTGATGTATCATATTTGTAGTCTTCAGAGATTATTGGTAGAATACAACATAACTAAACGCCGTTTTCACAATCGACAAATAGTTTTATCTTCGATATCATTCGAATACATTATAATCTGACTAAATTCAAAAACGAAATAATTCATCTATTTTATTAACCGACTTCCAAAAGGAGGAGGTTCTCAACTTGGCCGGTATGTTTTTTTTAAATGTATGTACACCCATTACACTGAGATTCAGGATCCGATTTACGTGATTCTTTTTTAGTTCGACGCGGAACAGTTGCCATTTGGTCGCCTAAAAATGTAAAAAACTTCGGCTCAGTAGTTTTCATTTTATGAACATTTTTTATGAAAAAAATTGTATTCATGCAAGTGTTACTTTTTAATTTTCCCATGTTGTGTAATGTAAATCGGTTGAGTCGTTTCCGAGATTAGCCGGTACCATCAGGCAGACAACAAAAAACAGACAAACAAAAAAATTTAAAAAATCCAAATTAGTTCTATTTCACTTCTTATATCCCCCTGACTCGGTCTTTGGCATTTTTTTCGTGGTACAGAAATTTGACCTCTACAATTTTATTATATGTATAGATATATAGTATAGAATTACTTTAACTGGTAATTGAAAAATCGGCCCTAAGTTAAGTTTCCTTCTATTGTATTAGTTTGTGAAGTCATAATGTCAATGAACAAAATATCATATTTTTCAAATACGTTCATTTATTACACAATACTCCAATGTATAATAATTTGTTATTTTTTTATTTTTCACGTACTTTGTCGTTTATTTGACGCTCGATCGCTATCTCGGTGAATAAAACAAGCTAAAAATAACATCGCTCCAGTTTAGTAACTGTGACTTGTTTTTCGGGATGCCCGTTTCTGTTTGATTACCTACTATTCTTGTTGTGTATTAATTGGATCTCTTGAACTGGACTTTAAATAAAGTGGGGTTTAAATATATAGTTACAAAATACGACGAAGAATATATATTCGGACAATCTCCAAAGGCACTGAAACCTGTCCCAACTCTCTATTTGTAGTATTTGGACGTAATCAGACCGCTCTCTTTATCTTAATTATAAAAACCTAATTATGTACCTAAGTAAAACAGAGCTCCCTAAGGCATAAACAGACGCAAAACACGACTGTTTTATACTACGTTAAAATATGTGCTCATACACAACAACACACAACATTGTAACCATCGTAGTTAAATGCGTATAAATTCGGTAGGTATTTTGTAACACAATTTTGATTATAATTCTATAAATATGAAAATAAACAATAATAATTCTAATTAGATATTTTTCAACAATTAAATTTTCCTTTTCAGATTTTTTTAAAATAATTAATTAAAAATTAACTTTATTTTAATGGATATGCGAGATTAACATTATTTTACTTACGAATATTTATTATCGATTGAATTTACAGCCCGTATTTATAGGCCAACTGTGAAAACACAAGGCCACTGACCAAAATACATCTTTGTCAAGCAAATCTTGACATGCTTTCAATCTCATGTTCCATTGAATTTCGAGTCCATTGTCGCTTCGCACAATATCTTAATATGCCATTGTGTAGGTTTCAACCATTTGTCACTTCCATCCGCTAGCTATACAAAGTGGTGCAATTTTTCACTTCATATCTCGAGTATATTTTTTTTGTTTGTTTTTTTTTTCAATCATATACATTACATTCACATTTGAACTGTGGCCCAGAAACCTCATGGGTTTATTCGTGCCGCAGGGAGTCGTGTACACTATGGGCCTTATAATAATCTCGTTAAGAAAGGATTAGCCACCTCTTAAATAAGAGACTGTCAATCCCTTAATCAATGGCTGTTTCAAATAAAACTTGCCATCTTGCGTCTTAGCAGTCACTTAAACTACCTCTCGATGTTGGTTATTTTTGACAGTTATGAGTTACTTTACTACCACCTCTTATCCTCAAAAGGAGTTTATGGGTAAGATTTTCAGTAATCAGTTGTTGAGCAGTTTCTTAAAATTTAACAAAGTATTATAAGTAAGGCTATACATTTTTATTTTAATAAATAGGAGCAGAGGCGCATAGTCGATATATGTCTAGTATATCTATAGTAGTGATGTAAATGAATATTCATATTCATAAGAAACTGCGAATTTTGATGGAAATACAAATTTTTTGTTTATGTAAAATTTGAATTTAATATTGTAATGAGTGACTGTTAAGTTGTTTCTGCCACCGATGAAGTAACATTTTAAGATACATCTTGTAACAACGTAACCCTCTCGTAGTTATTAATCACGTCTTCTTAGCCCCCAACAAACTTATGGTAAGTATTTTTGACTAAGTAAGTGGTAATTATTTAGGGAATATAATAAAGCATTATTTCATATACGAGTACCTACAGGGCTTCCAACGGCTTCGGGAAACGGGGGATAACTGTAAAATGTTCCAATATTCATAATGTTAGTTAACCTTTGGGTTTAATTATACATTGTAAATATGTATTTTATTAAATTAATATGTGCTTTCGCGAATTTTCGCGAATATTAAAGGTGAATATCCGCATCAACATTCGCATCCGCAAATGTGAAATTGTCGTAGTTCGTTACATCACTAGTCTAAAGTTATATGTCATAGCTCTATTATAATACCTATCTTCTTTTACCTACAACAAATAACAATAGTTAACAGTCGTTTCATTGATCTTGTTTTTAAAATAGTTTCGTTTAGTTTATGCTAATTTAATGAAAATGTGAATTGTTTTGGAATTTTGAGTCTGTTTCTTTAATTTTCTGATTATATATAATAAGTAATTACATATATCAAAATCTTTTACTTATATATAAAACTGAAGAGTTTGTTTGTTTGCTTGAACGCGCTAATCTCGGGAACTACTGGCTTGATTTGAAAAAATCTTTCAGTGTTAGATAGCCCATTTATCGAGGAAGTCTATAGGCTATATATCACCACGATAAGACCAATGGGAGAGGAGCACCAATGAAGACTATTTCAAAATCGGTGTATTTTTATAATTTCCTTTTTTTTAATATTCCACGCGGACGAAGTCGCGGGCCACTTCATATATAAAAATATATATTAATTGGAATTGATTATTTATTTAGGTTTGGTTTGGCAGCTAAACCTTTAAGCTTATATCTAAGCTAAGCTAATATCTTAGTTTACAATATATAGTTTCTTCATTTTCTTAAGCCTATGCGTAGCACAGCTGAACTGTAGGTAATCAGCTAGTGCCATTCAACGGAGTTCTTGTGACAACTCAAAAAGCCACATATGACTATACAGATCACAATTCTCACAAAACACATAATTACTACTCAAAAACCATCAATATCCTACAACTATTGTTCAATTTAGAGTAATTTTACACATGTTTAGAAAATAAAACTGCACAACATCTCCTTTCAGTTCCCGCCACAAACTCCATTGTAATTGATCAATAACTATGCTCACAAATCCAACATAACAAATGACATCTACATGACGTCTCGCGTAATAAATTACTGTTGGCTGCCTGTGACAAATGGTTTTATTGAGATACCTTTTTATGCCCGGCCTTATGGAATGACACGTTTTAAATATATTTTCTTGCTCGTGCAATGTATGTTTCAAAATAGACGACATAAACAACAGTTGTATGCAAAATTCAACTGAAGATTTCGCTGTTTTGCAAAGTTTAATAATTATTTTTAATGAATATAAATCTTTTCATCTTCATCATCAACCACACAAACATACAACTAACAACAAAACTTATACACACACTCAAACTAATGCGCACTACCACCGCATTGCATTCCACGCACACTTTACAAACAAACCAAGACACACAATGAGCCTAAAATTAAAAATCCAGGCACAGAAACGAAAAAACAACACACATGACACTAGATAGGATAATAATATAAGTATATAGTTATAGACATAAGGCAGACACTGCACACGCACTTCCTCACAACACCAGCATGTACAGATACACTACATATACACTATACATACACCTCAACACAAAAATCACTAAATTAAGGTCACACACACGAACCAAAATAACCATTAAGCGTGTTAAATTAAAAAACAAATAAATCTAGAAATAAAGTGGTAAAAAAGGGAACGGAACTCGAGTTCGTAGAGATGTTTAAAAAAAATTGCATCTGTCACTGTCTGTCTTATATACGATATTATTTATGGCTCACACATCCTGTCAACAACAATACACCGCGCTGCGTGTTCGTTTATTTCAATATTTTTCAATTATAGGCATGCCAAGAACTGTACTCTCCGATTAATATAAACCACTGGTCTTCAAGTCACGAGTGAATAGATAACTACTAAGTAAGCGTGCTCCATCTTAGATCGCATTTTCACTTAACATCAAGAGAAATAGCTGTTTAACGCGAACCAGACCACGACAAAAAAACTTTACTATACTGTTGTAAGAATGATTTGGAACCTAGTGCCGTGAGCACTTCCTCCGCGTGATATAACCTGAAGGGATCCTGGAGAGTGAAATTATCAAGGTGAGTGCAGCTTCTGCTATTCTACTGAAAGCATCAAGTTCAGATTTCATCCGTGCAGGAACGGAGAAAGAATACAACTTACCGCGGCCGGGCGTCTTGTCATAAGAACCGATAGAACAACCCATAACCAAGTGGTAGGGTATGTCCGTCTGGATGGCTACCATCTCCGCCATAACAACCTTGAGTTGTGTTCCGGCTTTAAGCTCCAGTCTCTTTATAGCATGGCAGCGCACCTTTGGTGTTACAAATGTCCATAGGCAATGGTAACCGTTTTCCATCACCAATAAAGCAGCCCTAAGGGTCGGTTGCATAAGGTTCCTTAAATTTATTAAAGAAACACAAAACGCATTTAATACCCTTAAATACAATTAGCGTTTTGCACATCGCAAAAATTGCCGCTAAATATGTTTAAAGCACTGTCAATACGTTTTGTGTAAAACGTATTTAGGCTTAATATGATTAACTAATTTTATTTAAAGGCGATCGTCATGCAAGCGGGCCTTAGTACTGTTTTAACATGTAATAATATCATCATTTATACTGTTTACACAAATTGTTCTTAATTTTGCCTCTTAAGCATTACTTAAATAGTCGTTACAGTCATCTAAAAGTTCAGAATAAAACAAAGATGGTGCGAAATGAAACAGTCCTTTTCGTCGAGACATTAATTTTATTTATTTCTTTGTACAGAGGATGGGTGGCTATCATTTAGCTTAGTAATTAAAAATTCATTGTCGTACAATATTTAAGTTTACGGAAAAATCACAAGATTTAATTTCATACTTGTTTTAGATTTTAGTATATTAGTTTAATGTGTTAGTAAAATTTAATTGCGCATTAAGTTAATCGTCCTTTAAGTTATCTGAGTGCCACAGTTAATGTATTATTTTCACATTTTGTACGACAACTTTTGAAAATACAACAAAATATTACTAAGCGTTAATAAACAAGATAATAACAATATCAATAATTCATTTAAAATCTCTGAACAGCCAACTATCATAAATTATATAACATTAAACTATACAAATATATTACATTACGAAAGCTAAGAATTACAATTGTCCAGTAAATACTTTTTTTCTGTTTTTGATTACTTTTTTTAGACAAAATAAAGGTAAAGAGAAACATTTTAATTTTTAACTACCTTGATCCAAAAAAAATCAATATATAATCTTAACTATACGATATCCAGTTACCATCAGGTGGGTGGTTTGCCTAATAGCAAACGTAAAGACACAAATACCAGAAAGCGAGGAAGTGTAACTTGTGTCATCATCTACACGAGTAAAATAAAGAAACGTCTGATAATTGCGTTTTATTGTATTGTACGGACGATTGTAACTCCTAATAATCTTCATCCGTAATAAATACCAACAAATAATAGCGTATTTCATTTCCATTTTAAAGCTGCCCATAGTGTTAACTGATAGTCCCTGGCCGCCACGACTTGACCGCTTAGTGAGTTTGTTTGTTAGCTCTAATACTTACTTGAACTCTTTTTAGGGTTAAGCTCGCTTTTGTACAAGACCACTATTTTGTAGTTTTATTTGTAATCATTTTGTGTTTGTGTACAATCAAGAATAAAGAAATATCCTATGTCTCGAAAAGTACCCCACAGTTCTAGTTGAAACTAAATAATAATTTCGTACAAATCCCTTGTTCAACCATTTTGTTTTATTTTAATTTTTTCCGTTTCTTAACTATGTAGTTCGAAAGTCACATTGGAGTACAATCTTTACGATTTATAAGGTTCAATATCTTCCTCTCTTTATCTGGATAATTTTTCAAGATCGGTCAAACGTACACGACAATTACTTGTACCGAAAAAAATTTCAACTTCAATTACAAATATGGTGGCCAGGCCTAATATTCACGATATTGCTACAGCATTGCGTTACAGCGTAGACATGTCTACGCCGTATGTTTATCTGTCTACGGCATTGCGGCGTCATACAGATTATCTTTCATTCAGACCCCGTGACACTAAAAGGGTCCCATTCGCGATCCTGCATGACAGTCCAACTATCATTCCGCCGAGTATTGTAGGTCTATGAATGTTGTTGCAGCCTGCAACACAGAGCATAATGCCTGTCGAATCCGGCAAGCTCTGCCCACTGCAAAACTACACTGCAGGATCGTGAATGGGCCCCATAAAGACAGACGAACAGACGGACGGTTGGATACAAACAAAACAAACATTTCATAAAAGTTCTTTTTACCAACATAACAAAACTTAAAGAATATGAATATTTGAATAAAGAGTATTACGGTTTTAGTAGCTAAAGGTGTCATTAACATTATGTTAACAAAACATGTTTAGCAACTAAAATATTAGACATTATACTTAAAATACATAGTTATTACTAGGATTAAGAGTTTGGATAAAAGGCAATTTGATATGAGGTAGTGGGTATTAATATTTCACTAAACACTATTTCATTTTTAATTTTGATATTTTAAAACTAACAAGAAGTTTAAAAACATTTTATATTACATGGTTTCAACTTAATTGTGTTGACACTTTAAAAATAATTTTATTGTTTTAAGTTTCGTCCACATTTGTAGAGTTGAATAACGAAATTGTACACTAGAATTATTCACAAACTTTTTATATGGCAATGCTAACACAAATGTCAGTGTAAATGCACCAAAACATTGTCCTTATTTGTTCCATTTTGGAACGAAGTTCCTTATCGCGCATTGCGGAAGGGGGCTAGATGGAAAAGTTGTAACGACACTTTTTGCTATAGTCGTAAGCCGTACAGCGTGCGCGTGTTTCTCTGTCTGTCTCTCTCTCTTATAGAAAGCATACCAGTTATTTTCGTTTCGTCTTTCTATTTCGCATTGAACAGTGTGTTATCGCGACGATTATTTTTGCTGAGAGTATACAGGTTTTTTGTACATAATAAATAATAACAATAATGATCAACGATCATCGTACCGATAGTGGTGTCCGTTAACGGTCTAATAGCGAAGAGCCTCGACCGACACCTAGAGAGGCTCTCGCTCGGTAAATGGGTGAAGGGCCAGATACAGAAGGCGGTTATCCTGAGCACGACACGCATTGTGAGGAAGTTCCTGTCCTTGGAACCTTAACCACCGGTAGCTTGGACCCTAGGCCCCGCTGCCGACGGACGTCATCTTTTTATATTTTTTTAATATGTGCCTATTATATATATATATTAAAAAAACATAAAAAAGAATTCAAATAAATATATATGTGAAACAATAATGAATCCTGACAGTGTTTCTGCACAAGTTCCGGATATTGCTGATGGAGTTAGGTAAGTAGAGATTTTATACAGACAATAATAACAAAAAAGACTCGCATCATGACTAACTTCGTTCCATCCGGGTGTCCCTTGACACCTCTCAAGTTTTTTGTTATTTTGGTGTATTTGTGTTTTAGCATACACGAGCTCAGAATATAAATAAAACTACTAACAGTGAGGTGCGCAAGTTATTCTTTTAAATTTTCAAATTCAAGCAAAAGAAAAAAAACAAGATTGTTTAAGTATTGGATAAAATTCTTGCCAAGCCATAAATTAAAAAAAAATCTGTATGGTAATTTCCGATTGCCAAATTAGTATTTTTAGTTAGCGGCGCTTCTTCAAACTAGTATTTATGTATGATATTAGTATTTATGATTATTTTGTAGAGTAATCTGGAAAAGATGTGCAATAAATTTATTCAATAATTTATTTCATTAGCACTATGTTTTAACGGTTTTAAGCGCTGTATTTTATTTCAAACACGTCTGCTGAAATGTGGTCGAAATATCGAAACAAATTTCATATAAAATACCGCGCATTGAACCATTAAAATATAGATTTTATTAAGCCTATACTAGTCGTGAAAACTGAATAAAATGCAATTTAAAGCATTTTTAATCGCTAAAATCGATACACTTTTATGTGTAAAAACATTTCAACAAACTTTTTCTTCCAATATGGCTTCCGTTGCCCCATTTACACCGAACTCAATTTTTTACCTTTGCACTTTTAGAATAACTAAAATTTCTTCACGTATAGGAACTGATAATGAACATATTTTTTCAGCTTATCGCAGCAAAGCAAACAAAAATCTTGCAAATAACCAATTTTTCCCGTATTTTTCCTTTTACTTCCCCGTTCAGAGTAAAGCCGGATGCTATATTTCCTCCAATAAGCAAATTCTTGTTTCTTGGTTTATGCAACTCCCGATTAAAAAGCAATTTATCTCATAGATTCGTACTTTTTACACAACATCAATGTCATGAATTTTTGGTGATTAAATTTTATTGTCTTACAAACGAATAGGAAATGCAATAGTAGAAGAGTATACATAAAATATTAAATACAAGATATAGGGGAAGCTATGCTGTTATTGGCACCCCATTACAATTATTAAAAGCCTGTTATTTTAATCAAAAGATTTTTTTTGTAGCCGTGCAATAATAATAATAATATTTTTTTAAATTATGTAATAAAGTAATACATTCATTGATAATATAATTAGTTTCTACACACGATATACAGATAATTGATCTGTGCAAATGTGTTTTCGATCGGAAGGTAGTCTAGAATAAATCGCTCATAGCGATAACACCGCCTTTACTTTGTTGTTACATTATTACCATAGTTCTAAGTCATGTGCAATAGAGTATATAATATAAAAACAATTTTTTGCAAAATACCCGCAAAAAGATTTTTTATTTTTTTTCAAACAAGCATAGTATGTGGTTAATGGTTATTATTGTGCGTAAATGTTCATATGAAAATTTATTATTGATATAATTTTGTATAATGAATAATGTTTCTTTATTATATGCACGTATTTATATTCAGACACAAAATAGTTTTGTGTATGTTAAGTAATGTTAATATAAATAAAATATAAAATAAATAGACCGTGCATAAATTAACTAGCTGTCAATCATTTGCTAGGGTATCAACAACAGTACAGCTTACCCTATAACAAAATCATTTTAATTACTCATAAAATCATTTTAATTATTCATAAAAGACACATTTAAAAATTACGAAGGTTTTATTGCTAATTTATATAATCTAATTTACAATATTATATCATTAAGGCTTGGACTTTTTAAGTGACATATTGGATATTACACACTAAGAATTTAAATTTATTATCTACTATTATAATTATTAAAAAGTATTAAATTTTGACAAATTACACTAGCCTTTATAATTTAGACACATTCTTAATTCACAATGTCATGAATACAATTATTTGGAAATTTAGTTAACATAAAACTTTATGAACACACATTGTATCAAATTATGATAAATATATCAATAGTAAAATTATCAATAAATAATAGAATATATTCTTTCTAATTTCTTGCTTGATTAGCATAAACCTATAATTTTGACTGTTCCTAATTAATAATACCCTCCTATAAGAAATTATCATTTCAATAATAGAAACAACATATGGGTTTCGTATGGAAACCCATCTTTTGCATCTCGAACTCCGCAGAATTCGGCAGATAATGTAGAAAAGTAATTATTTTTTTCCTTTGTCCATCAGATATCATTTAAATTACAAATTGAATAACAGACAAATAATTTAAGCTTAATTAATAGAAAATTAATTGGTTTTTTTCATAATTGATTTGTCATGTAGGGTTTATAGGTTATTTGGTTTGAGCGATATTTTCAGTATTTTAGTTTCAAACCGAAATAAAAATTAACATTATTTATCAAAACCCGCTTCAGACTAGATACGAAAAATAAATGTTTAACACACTTAAAGTCAGTGCCAAGTAAAACATTAAAGAACAACAACAAAATTTCCAAAATACAGTAATTTTTGTGTTTTACTTGACACCGACTTCAAGATCGTTCGGCCGTTTCTACGGAGGAAACCGGTTGGTGGCAGAGCCGGTCAAATTTGGCCCCAAACTGTTTAAGTCTATACAACGTATTGACTATACACTACTACAATGCAATATTGTAGATGAAAACAAAATTGACAAGACATCAGTAGGTATAATAACGACATAATGGTAATGGTAGAGAGTACAAACAGTTCAAGACGTTGTAGAAAGAAGTCGGTTAATTATTTATTTTTTGGTTTTTAGAGTTAAGTCTGTTTTGTTTTTGTTAAAAAAAACTCTTTAGTTGCACAAATACTTCAATAAGAAATAATATTTTAAGCATCTATAGAAATTGTCCAACTGGCACACGCATACAAATTTGCCATCTCACTCTTCGATGTATATGCTCATTCAGTTCGGTTTCGTTGCGATCCGGTTATCACATTCTGAGTTGGTTACCGCGAGATAACCTCAGGAGTATAATTCCTAAGTATGTACTTAGGCATAAAGAAAACAAATTGAAAATCGGTCCACAATTGACGGAGAAATCGCGTAACATGCCTAATAAAAATTAGGCGCCTATAGAAAATGTAATACTGGCGTTTTTAATCAGAGTTACTCACAATTTCTCTGGAATCTACTCATCAAATCCTGACTTGGTGACCATGGAACCACCTCGGGAGTATATACTTATGAATAAAGAAAAATTATCCAAACTAATATACAATTGAAGGAGCAATCGCGTAACATGTATATAAAAAAATTAAGCGCCTATAGAAAATGTGATACCTGCACGCATAAACAAGTTTTTTTTTCAAGAATTTAGGCGCACATAGTTCTTTGATAAGAGCTATTCTCAATTTCCCTGGGATCCACTTATCAGATCCTACCTTGGTGACCATGGGACTACCTCGGAAATATACACTTGCCAGCAAAGAAAAAAAATCAGTTTACAAATGGCGGAGATATCGTGTTACGAAGAAGTTGTTTCGAATTTTTGTGGGGTTCCTCTGATTCCTTGAAATCCACTCACCAGACCGTGACATGGTGACAATAGCACAAATTCGGGAGTATAAACTGTCAATGCTTTTTTTTTAATTTGGTCCACAATTGACGGAGAAATTGAGTAACATACACACAGATGAATTGAGAACCTCCTCTTTTAAGAAGTCGGTTAAAAATCAATAAGAAAACTATGCATAGCTTATTACGTAAGGAATTGTAATTCTTTGTATTTTGTTAATATATAATAATATACTTTAATTCATGTTTGCAAGCAAGTGGGCCGACGGTTTACTATAATGAGTGGATAGTACCTAACATCGACACATGCAACATTGAGCCGTTGCATACATACATCGTGGATAACTACATATATCTTTACGTCCACTTTTAAAATACTCGTAACATAGCGCTCTAGCAAAACATGGGATGGGAGTTCATTCTATAGCTTATACACGTATGAAATGCCAAATGTCGAAGAAGTGCGAATGGAATCCCAACGACAAGGGAGTGGTGCGGTTATTGAATTACTACGTAGGCAGCACATCAAATAGAATTGAACAGGATCATATTTTACGAAATACTACATAAAATCAGGAACATTGATATTCAAGTATAATCGGTTTTATCGCTAATACCGATTTATCCAGACCTTTGTATGAAGTATCAGTAGGATAACAAAAGTTGGCAGTTGGTAACGAAGCACTTGTACAAAAATTGATTTTAAATTAGTAATTGTTATTTTATTATTAGATGACAGCGTTTTAACAAACATAATATCCATTTCTAAATATCGCTTAAACGAAATGGGTTTTGTATCTACATGGTTTTTGATTAAAGTTTCAAAATATCACTACTCATACAAAACTATTCAAACATCAGTCAATCATACTATCACAAACTACTTTTTATTAAAATATTTTAGTAAGACATTAAGATTGGGTATTATAAACTTTATAATCTAATATCAAAATTGATTTATTTTGCCTAATTTCTTAATCAATCTTCCCAAACATACCGCTTCCTTTGGAATATTGTTGTACGAAAAGCTGTTTCACACAGATGTAGCGATTATTACAATGCGTGTGATGCGGTATTGTTTTTATGGTTAATAGCGTTAAATACTGACAAATTACACATTCTGCAAATTCGCATATAAAGAGTTGTTCGCAAAACTTGGAGCCCTCATACAAAATGATTTTACGAACTATAATACTTCATTGCTTACAAACTAAAATAAAGGTAACTTCATAAAGTTACTTCTGTTTTATCTTAATATCAAAAGTAATTTTATTTTCTCTATTTAAACAGATAAATTAGTTACATTTAATTAAATATTTTAAACAACACGTTTTCACAGATTTTGAGCTCCATTTTGATCTGAAATTTCGATCACTTTTTAGTACTCGTGATCATAGAATGACTTAGACAAAAGTGTAACTGAAACTTTAGATTGAAATAAAAAGTCAATCAAAAATGAAACCGTCGAAATGTTTTTATATCAAATACCTAATGAAACCCTAAGATACAGTAAATATACAATGAAATTCATAAGATAGTATTTTAATTTTATTTTACACTATACCTACTTCATGATATATTGGTGCGGTATAAGTTATTTTCTACCAATGTATAACACTACAGAACTGCATACGTCTTGTCATCGCAGCGAACAACGCAATACTGACTAGCACAACGCAGGAGCGCACATATGAATAGTTGCTCCATCTCGCTCACACATCATCCGCCCTGCTCACACACTGTGCTATACATTATACTAGCAGTACGACTTGTTGTTAATATTTGTACTTAAGGTTACCGTTTCCAAAATAAATCAGTTCACATGAGCCACACGACAGTGAATACTACTCTCAACCATCTGAAGTAGTATTAAATCAGTACCTTTGCTGCTACAACACCTTATATTTAATTCTACGACGCGTACAGTAAATTCCAAGAATGTTTTTACGAAGGTACGATATGTCAATACGTCGTTCTGCCTAGAACACAAATCGGAAACCGCACGCGGATTATGGACAATGAGCAGTAAATTTTTGAGGTGTCTGCTCTTTCTACATACCTTAACCGTACTAACAAAGGGTTTATTTACTCTGAAACCCCTTTTGTTTTCAACTCATTTTCCTCGAATTTATTCAAGCGAATTCGACGAAAGATAGTACGCCCGCAGGCACGAAAAACCCAATAGAATATACATACAACGTATATCATCTGTCATTACGTGGTATATAGTAGACGGTTTAATAACATTATGTGCCGACAGAGCAGCGTATATGTATATATACTAGTCAGAGATTTGACGTCGGTCTACTACAGTGTTGACCAATGATGAAACGGTCTAATAGAAGTTATTTTATATTATTTTCTGGAAAGTACATTTTCACATTTGTCGATACAGTAAGTGTATGGCTTTAACGGAAAAGTGTACGGCGGGGTGACCGGCGGGGCGAGCTGCGGGCATAGTGTCCAACTAAGTGGCCTGAGTGCACGCTCGGCGTTCAACGTTCACAAACCTGTTTAAGTTTATACGACGCCCCGCTCTACGCACATCTCTTCGGGCACTAGGGCCACTCATTAGCGTTTAGATACATATAAATTGTTTATCTACGGTCTCAGTGCACGTCCGAACCGAGCATGCAACGAAGCGAGGTGTGCAGCGTTCATATAGACAACGCATCACTCAACGGAAACATGCCCGCTGAAGCCGCCGCGTCAGCCGGCTGCCACTAAGGACACGCGCGCTAGCTTTCCTGTATTATTATGTTCGACATCGGCACAAGTTACTCTTTTTCTTGTGTAAATGCGACATAAGCTATCAATTTGTCTGTAGGTTTCTCTGTCTACGGTTTAAACGCTATACGTTTCGCCCCGCTGCACGCTCGAATAGAGACCACCACTCAGGCTTTACGCTTACTACGTTCATAGCACGGGTAAGTTGCGGAACGGCTTATTGGGCAGCCACCTTAATACCACACTTACTACATTACTACCGCATCAACTTATCAGCAAATGTGTAATACTAATTCTATACATAATTAAAAGGTAAAGAAGTTGAGGTGTCTAATTAAACTTGGGAGAACACGTCTAACATTGAAAACTAACATCAAATAGCAGTACGAGGTTCGGAATAAGGTGGATAGTGTATTAAATTTCTGTAGGTGATCTCTTCAATACGAGGTAACTATTATTCGTTTAAAAAATATTAAAGTATTAGTATCGAGTAATACACAAGGTCAATTTGTAAAACATCCATGTCGGTATAAATTAAAAAACAATGAGAAACTGATAGAAAAGTCTGAATCATAAATTTTTGATGAATAATAAAATTGCTTTACGCCACAAAACAACCCATCTTGTGATAATACGGTACGTGCGTCTGATGTGTTAATAAATATGATTCGGAATTTGATTATAAACGACATGCAGATGATGGCGTAAACAGGGAAAAACTAATTTTAGTCACACTCAGAAAAAAATGAAATTAATAATTTTGTAATTATAAATATAGAAAAATCCATTTCATTCTATATATAAATGTATTATAAATGTTTATCTTATAAATGTATAGTTATACAAATTAATACATTGCAAGATTGTATAACCAATATAGAAAAAAAAAATGTTTTTCACTTTAGTAACCTCACTTTTCGTTTTATAGCCATTAAAACATATTGGTGCACTTTAATTATATTTTTTTATGAAAATTGGCTCAGAAACTGCTTTGAGATATGCAGTTAAGCAAGACTATTATATAATATCTTACAAATTTTGGCCGCAAGATAAGTATTTATAATTTATAGTGATAATTTCAGGTACGGAATGTGCGTTAGGTTACTTAGGTAAGTATGTCTTACAAACTAGGGTATCATAAGAATACAAAAAATGTCTAGATTCTCTCTCTCTCTTTTTTTAGAGATATTTTAAAATTAATATTACTTACAACTACTATACTCTTTAATTTTTTTTATTAATTGTAAATCTTAATTGTTGTTTTGTTTCCAAAAGATATTTTTGAAAAAAATTATAGTATGTGCAGGTAGATATGACATACAATGAAAACTAATTTTGTGGACCTAACATGATCAACAACCATATCAATATCAGATTAATGTACTAAACATAACGATTATTTAAATTAATCATCTAATTACATTTAAATACAACCAAATCAATTATGGTCTTGCCAAGAAAAAGTGTGACGTGAGTTCTGTTTATTTTTATATTCTATCATAAATTTAAATGTACAAATTACAACACACGTCCCTAATTTTCTATGTGAAGACCATAAGCGTATTAAATTTTTGGGAATAACCATCTCTAGAGGTCCTAAATAAAACATATTTTAATGTTTATATATCTAGGGTTAGTAAATTTATAAGCGTAATGAAGTTCAATTAAGTCGATTTAGACGTGCATTTTAGTAAAGATTTCTTCTCAGTAAAAAATAAATTCCTTCCAAAAATACTCTGGTACTTAATACTATCATTATTCTCAAAGTTGGGAACGATTCCATCGCCGCACCTGCGAACAAAATTAGTATAATCACCCACTTTAATTTTTAAGCGAAATCCCTTCTCGAGTTACAATTACACTTACCCGTGATAATATATGTTAGAATTGACTTTGTGACGGTGTCCCGTCGAAAGATTCCTCGTTTATCAACCTGAGTTTCACCGATTCCCTCCTAAGGTTGTAGCTAGTGGATATGTGGCAATGTTTCACGTCGACAGTTAATAAATCTTCATTAAGCTCTACTCCACTTTTTTCCACGTCAGCAGCAGCACTCGGTTTCCTTTTGTGCCTGAATGAAGTACCTCGTTGTGAACTAGATCCCAAATAACTATCAGTCGTCGTATTACCATTAAACGTTTTCTCCGACGGTCCAACTCCCAATTGCTCCAATTGTATATTGCCCCTCAATTGCGCCGATGAATCGATGCAGGGAATTAGTTGCTTGAATTCCTTTCGGAAATTCTCGTTCATCCAAGCGTAAATGAAGGGGTTGTAACAAGTCGACGACATTGCTATTACGTGACCGATAAAGAATACCAAAAAGTAATACTTTAGATGGATGGCGTATATGTAATAATCGTTGCAAAGGTTTATCACGTTCAAAGGCAGCCACGACAATCCGAATATCGTGACCATAGCTATCAACATTTGATTGGTTCTGCGTTTTCTATTTTTGTCAAACTCTTCCTTTCGTGAATTTTTGCTCGCCGCTTTCGCTTTGGCCCTGTCGTTCAATTTGAAGCTGACACAGGTGTAACAGAAAGCTATCACTATAAATGGCAAAACGAATTGCAACACTGAGGTTGCAGATCCGAATATACGTCTCAATTGCTCCGAAGGCCACGTTTCTTCGCAGTACCTGCCGCTATCTAAATCGTAGTATGTCATAAAAATAGCGTATGGCATCGTCACTGTTATTGCGAAGGTCCAAATCATTATAATAACTGAGATGCATGTCTCGACTTTCATACGTGGTTTGAAAGGGTAAATTATTACGAAGAACCTATCAATTGCTATAGACATAAGGGTTAATGTGGATATGTATACGCTGCATCCCTGTGCAAAAGGCATTATATGACATAAGAGTGAACCCCAGCTCCATGTGCCTCGAAATGAATATAGAGGAGTAAATGGCACTGCAAAAATGCAAAGTAAAATGTCCGATAAAGCTAAATTGCTGATGAACAGATTGGTGACAGTTTGCATAGCCTTATTCCTTATTACGACAAAGCAGACTAGGATATTTCCAAGCAAACCCAATACAAATATGACGGTGTAAATGACACAGAAAATAGCTTGAATCCATTTGTTGTCTATAATATTCTCGAAGCCGGTAGGATATGGGTTCGGCAGACCGGGTGGCGTCGAGTTGCGAAGTTTTTCCGTTAAATTCGCTTCGGTAAAATTCACAATTTCATTCATTGTCAATGCGCTTGTTGTAATGTCTAGATAACAATTTATTCTTGGCCTTAAAACGTCGGTTTTACGAGCACCGCCGTCCTGATTTATCTCCCGAACCTGTAACAAAATAGAGATTACAGTTTAACAACACGTTCACAATAAATACCGGGTTATATTTGTGAACAAACAATGAAATAAATATTTATCATGTTATTCTATTCCCTTCCATTAGATATAACTGTATAGAATTAAACAGTGACATATTTGATCCCCCGACTGGGATTTTAAGCACGAACTTTAATTTGCCTTTGAAATGGAAGTCAGTATTGCTGCGGTGTTTCATTCTAATAAATCACGTCTCGTTACCAGGTCACTCGATGAAAAAGAGACATAACTGTTCACTTTTATTATATACCTACGATCATTGCACGTGTATTTACTTTTTTAATACCGCAAATCTACATCTCTAAGTTGAGTAGAAAAGCTTAATCACTCTCTTTGTTCAGCAGCTTGAATTACAATACGCAATTCCCGAATTTTATTTTGTGCAGGAACAGAGAACGAATATAATTTCTTGCGACCGGATGGGCTGTCCTAAGAGACGACAAAACAACCCACAGCCGGTTGGTATATACCCACCCTATCTGCCCGAATTGAATTGAATGGCTACCACCCCTGGTCTACAGTATGTCGCTATGACAAACTTAAGTTGTGTTCCGTCATTAGTAGCTAGGTTCCACACTGCCTCATAAGAGCAGCAGCGCATTTTTAACGCCTTAAATGCTTACCATTAGGTGGTCCGTCTGCCTGTCTTCTGAACTCATACATTAAAAAAGAAAACTAGATAGATGGCTTTCTGCATTTTAAAATATTTTAGGTATTAAGTATATATCATGAAAATCAATTCATGACTACCTAACCTAACCATGTCTAATCGTAAATGACAGACAAATCAGATTGTCTCAGGTGAACAGGCTCTTAAACGGGTCAAAGAAAATTATAAATTAAAAAAGTAATTTTAAAATTATATGTATATTTCAGACAAATATCTTGTAGATATCAAGGAATATTTACATAAAGTCTGACTCCTAGGTGAATAAGCGGTTCCAGCTACCAATCAATAAAGCTTTTTGAAGTTTGACAATCATCATTTAATCTATATTAATCACATACGAGCAAAATAGGGCAGATCAAGCCCCAAGCTCTCAAACTGAAGTTAGCTAAAAGAAGTTCATTTTGGAATAGGAATCAGATCGCGCCGCAGTGCGTTGCGAGAAATTAGTATTATGGCTTGTCACAACGCCAATGTCCTTGAGGATTTTTCGAACGACATCGGGGAATCCATAGAAGCGGTTTACGGATACATTATTGTTTTATTGTGAATAAAATAAACTAGTATTAAAAAGTCATTATTTATCTCCCTTTTATAAAGAAGTAGATTTATCTATCCTGTTTTGATAAAATATTAAGAAGCAGAGTGGTGAAATTGTTTTTTTAACTTAAAATAATTATATAAAAATTATGATATAACCACGTTACGTCTCAAGATTTATGATAATAAGTAAGACAAATAAATAACAACCAAAAATTGTTTATTTTGCACCCCATTTTCGAAATTTTGTGGTACAAGGGGCGTTAAATAATCGAATTATTACGGATAAGGTTGAAATAGTTTCCATTAAATACATTATTATTATCCACACATGCAAACCACGTGCATACTACGGTATGTCACACATGTGACATTTTTAAGATGCTTCATTTTATTTACCGCCTTTGTGTATGTAGGCTTCGGCTACACTTTCATTTGGTCTACATTATATAGGTATAATAATTGCTCCAATAACACTTATCGCCTTCAAACAAAGTCCTCCAGTGACGTCTTTATAGTGATTTATCCAGTCTTGTCTTTGTCAAAATAAAGTAACCTGAGACTAATGGGCATTTAATTGAGTCTGCACTAATATTTTCTAAAGCTATTTTAGTTTGCAACAAACACTGCTCGCAACAACATCTATCACGTTGTACTATATAGTGCTGAATCTTTTCTATCATGCAGAATAATAAGTATCTTATTTTTGTAAGATATTGTTTGTGTTATGTATCAATAGGTAGCACACTATATTTTACTTTAATTTGTCTGTAGTACGAGTTCAAAAAGTTATCTCCTTTTGAGCCTTGTTGTTATGCTCGTATTGTCCAGGAATTTGATCGCTTCGATGAATGGTAAAGTCAATAAACCTGGGCTTCAGCCCAGTTCCTAATTGCGCTAGTGCAAAACGCAATGATTTATTAATCAGGATCTCCGGTTTGAGTTTTAAAAATTTCCCCAATTTGATGTATGTATTATGCCACAAGTAATATGACTACCAGACGTCGTCATTATTAGCTTTATTTTAGTGGGTCGTTCGAATGTTTACATCTCATAAACAAAATTTAATGCCTACTACAAAAATATATTGGGGAAATAACCTCAAACTGAAAACCCTGCAACAAATTTAAAATGATGCGCTTTTTTTTTAAACAACGAATAAAAAGAATATTAAGCTCTATACCGTTTCAAATTAAATAACGTAATGTCAACAGATGAGGATCGCCTTACAAAGAGCAATTTTTCAACCGAAATAATAAACCCGGACAATATTTAAGAATGCCGCCTAAGCCCCGATACTTTTAATAAACAGCTGTTTAGTCATAAAATGCTTTTATAGGATCATTACAAGGCCGATTTACACCGCAACGAGATCAAGATTGGTGTTTTATGGACGTCTGTATAAATCCTTAAGGGTCGAGAGACGACAGAATGTTAGATGTCTGCGCATATCTTAAAAGTTAAAAATAAAACTTTAAGGGTAGGAGGAGTAGATTCCAAAACAATAATTTCTGCTATACTCAAAAAGTATAAATGATCATTAAGTCAGACTTCTATTATTTACATATACTTTAGAATATTTTAGTATTGAACTTGGCGTACCAGTTATTCGCCTTCTTAGACATTCGGTAAAAAAACATAGGAGTTTTGTGTATAACTAAATAATAATAATATCAACCCATAAATGTTCTACTGTGGGTCTTGGCACTCCTTATGTAGAGAGCGAACAATATATCCACCACGCTTGTCCAAGACGGCTCCGAACATACTGGGCTCGGAGGTTCATATCTTGATGAGCAGGTTTCATCAAAATATTTTCAAATGACTAAAAACCCGCGCCTTTTGATTTTGGAATGTGCATGCTGACCATTACAGAACCACAACTTTTTTTTCGCTAGAAGCTGGCAAATTTAAAATGAATCAAAGAGTTTACAAACAATTTAAACTAAAATTAGTTTAAACTATATTTTATATACATTAGGGTCAAAAAGCTTGATGATTCTAGGAAAACCAACGTCCTTAGGACTTTTTGGTACTAATTTTTTGGACAATAGTGGGGATTCTATATACGCGATCGTTTTTCAGATGCTATTCTGGCATTGATTATTATTACATTTTTTATTAGGCTGTATGAACTGGTTCCTTTGCCTGCTTATCGTGACTTAGTTTTATGCCCTGTCACTTTATTTCCCTCTATTTTGTGTAATGTGTAGTATAACCACGTATCGATAAAAAGATTGTTTTCATTTCAGTATTTCATCTATATAATTTTAGACAGATGCGTTATTACATCGTTATGAATAAAATAAAGTTGATAAAAAAATGTAGATGTTACTCAAGGATAATGTAGCATTCCAATGGTGAAAGAATTTTTGAAATCGGTCCAATAGTTTTTGAGTTTATTCTTTACAAACATACAAAACTCCTTATAATATTCGTATAGATATATTTAAATACGTTTTTTTATTAATGTATAGTTCATTGCTCCTGTAAAAATGTAATAATATTAATTTTATTGCACTAGTCGCTTGATAAGTACAACTAATTAAATTATGAAAAAATTCAAACTACCATAAGTCAAAAGTGACAGTTATTAAACAACAGTAAATAAAAGGAATATATCAAACCAAATATAACACTACAGTTGTATTCGGAATTTGCTTTTAACAGTTTATTAAGTCTTTTACAAAAAAGTGAAACTTTAGTAGCCTACGAGAGAATTTTTTTTTAATTGCAGGAGTTCAGCAGACAGGCAGAGGCAACACCAAAGGTGCTACAAATGTGCTGCTGCTCTCTTAAGGGAAACTGGAACCTGGTCACTAATGGCCGGAACACAACTCAAGGTTGTTATGGCGACATACTTTAGACCAGGGGTGGGAGCCATCCAGTCGGGCAAATGCCCTACTACCTGGCTGTGGGTTGTTTTGTCGCCTCTTACGACAGGCCGCCCGGCCGCAGGAAATTGTATTCTTTCTCCGTTCCTGCACGGAAAATGAATGAGAATGAGATAAGATAGGTTTATTATTTTCCTAATATTTTTACCTCCGTATCGACAGTATAAGAATACTATTCAGATACCATTTTTTCAATGACGCGAGATATTATGATAACTGAAATTGAAAATAAATGCTCTAGTTTCAATTTGATTAATGAATTTCAAAACTTCAAAATATTCCTAACTCTATCTTTATAACTATAAGTGTTTAAATTATTTAATTCACGGCATCACGCTGTTTCGTTGCCATCGAAAGAATTCACTACCGTGGCCAAAAAAGTTTCACTTCAAAAATTGTAATCTCAACAAGCTCTTCCATTAGCGGTAAATTAGAAACTTTTAATGGAATCTATGGGTTTTCCGAGCACATAAAGCCCACACAATAACTTCTTTCGGTAACATAATATTAGCGGACGCGGATTTAGAAATTTCATGTAAAGTTTCGAGGTTCTACGCTGAGTAACATTAAAGAGAGATTATAAACAACCTCTTTGGACCTACACGTTATTTTTAAAACAACCCTAAATGACAAATAAACTACTTTGTAAAGGTTTTAAGTGTGGTATTTTATTTGATTGTTATTATCCCGACGTTTCCCTCTTCCGTGATCACGGCTATTGATAGTGGCCAAGACGCCGGAATAACAAAAATTAAAACCTAAAATCCGTTCAAATTTAGATATTTTTTTTAATAAATAATTATTTGGCAGAGAAATGCATATATTGTATATCCCCAAATAAAGAAAGCAGCAAGTTACGTTTGTTGATGGGTTACATACAGCAGACTACTCTGGGCCTTTTTTTTTTTGGCCAGGGGAAATCCGCTTGAGGACTAAGCCGCGACAGGCACAGAAGCCTGAGGGATGCTCGCGACCCGGTGAGACAGTGTGGGATTCGCCAGATCGGGGGTAGCACTAGCGTGCCCGGCCAGGACCGGTGCCACGCTATTGCCACTCCCCACTTAGGGATACCCACTAAAACCCCTGGGTGTTCCGTCGTGCGCCTTTTGCCAGGGCTACGTGTATGCGGTTTTCCCAACTCCGCTACCCTGGCAGGCGTGGGCCCCGCTCACTGGGCCTCTTCCAATGCTGGGGGAGCTACTCCCCCGGCGAAGACTACTGTTCCCGATCGATCTAGGGTCATCGTCTCTACCTTATGTTGGTAGAGCCGGTATGGGGGCTTAGAGTCTGGACTCTTTGCCCCGGTCCAAATTCGCGGGGGGCAGTGTGCGGAGAAGCGGCAAAGGCTTAGCCCGCTCAACGACAGAGGGCGCCGAGTATTGCAATATTATACTATAATAATTAATAATAATATTATTGACGGTTTTGGTGGTTGAGCGGGCTAGGCATTTGCCGTTCAACCTCAATGCAATGCAGAAGCTCCGGGTTCGATACCGGTATGGTAAATTTCGGAAACGAATTTACTCCGTTATTTACTATGGTCTGAATTGGTCTGGTTGTTTGGGATCATCTCCAGAGTAGTCCGTTGTATATTACCAATATCACGAGCGCAATTTAATTTAGGGATATACAATGTGTTTTTGTCTGCCAATTATTATTTATTATTATTGTGAGTCCTAGGCGCGAAAACTGAAAAAAATAATGTTTTTATTTGCATCCATAAATATTAGAAGATGAACGAACACATTTTCCAAACGCTGTGTTCGGTTCAAATCGCATGATTTATTTTGTAACAGGTATAGTAAGTGGCACAGTGAGATCAATAAATGTTGAGGAAAACACACGTCACTGTTTTCTTTAAATTAAATATTTAAAAAAACAGCCCGCATCAAAACAACTAACGTTAATGCAATGAACACTTAGAATCAGTTATTTCCTTCTCGAAAAATACAAATATAAAACTTAATTCTACGGTTAACGGTCGTTAAACTATTACTTATTACTAAAACCAATATTTATAATTGAGACAATTTCATAAAATAATTAAATAAACCAATTAATCTTAACAACCAGCATTGATTACAATCTATGACGCGGATTTGTTAATAAAAATATCAAATGAAAAACAACACACTTGTGTCGATTAAAAATAACTGTACGTGATAATCGTGACTATTTTGCTTAGCAATTCTCCTAAGTCGACCGCTTTAGGCCCTCGGACACTAGGGGCCTTACTTATAATAATCTCCTTAAGAAAGGATTAGCCATCTCTTAAATAAGAGACTCTTAAGCCCGTAATCAATGGCCGTTTCAAATAAAACTTGCCATCTTGCCTTTTGCAGGCACTTAAACTACCTCTCGATGTTGGTTATTTTTGACAGTTATTTACCACCACATCTTATCCTTAAAAGGAGTTTATGGGTAAGATTTTCATTAATCAGTTGTTGAGCAGTGTCTTAAAATTTAACTAACGATTATAAGTAAGGCCATATTTCGCTCTTATCGAACTAACTAAGTCTAATGGGGCCTCTCTCAGGGGACAACAGAGAGCCGTGTTGCTCTTTAAACTTTAATGAAAATGTTTTGTTTACAAGACTCAAAGTTACTTAATGGACCGTTTTAATAGGTATTATTTTAAAAGAAAATGTTTGCTTTATTATAACAAATAGAGCTTTGAAGGACTTAGCTGGGACATGGAAAACATTTTATAAGTTTGTCAAATGTATATACTTTTGCGTATAGCTAAAAATAATAGATAATGATATACATATTATTTATTTAGTAATTTATTTTTTACTGCTGAATCACAGCAGATGGTCTTGCACCTGCACTTCAAATTCAAATTCAAAAGTTTTTATTCAAAATAAGTTCCACTGGAGAACACTTTTGAAGGTCATACATATAGGTTAAAATTTAATTTTACTTCCTAGTCTATGTACACCGCTTCGCAACGTGTTATTGCTGTTAAGGAGAAGAAGCGGCAAGAAACTCCCCAGCAACACGTCTAGCTAAAAATTGTTTTTCTTTATATTTGTTGTTCTATTTTTTACATTTAAGTACTTTTTTTAAAAATTTAATACAGAATTATGTTACAGAATAACTTTTGAAGAATTAATGGAGTTGTAGCAAATAGTGCATATTCAATAAGACAAAAGCGCAATAAAAGGATAGAAAATAATTATAGTTATAAATATAAAGACGTAACGTAATTATTTTTTTTTGCAACATATCTCCATATATTCCTTAGAAGTACGGCAAGATAAAAAGGTTAAACTCGTACAAAACACAGTATAAGAGGTTGGAGCGAGCTGTTATGTAAATGAAGTTTTGTCATTTAAATATTCTTCAATAGTGTAGTATCCCTTTTTAAGCAAGATACTTTTTATTTTGATTTTGAATTTAGTGAAGGGCAGACCTAACATTTCACTCGAAATCTTATTGAAGAAGCGTATACCAACCCCCAAGAAAGAAGACAATACTTTTTGTAATCTAAAAGATGGCAATATCAGTTTATTACAATGCCTGGTGTTGAAATCGTGAACATCCTTATACCGCTTGTAGGCACTCAAATTATTACGAATATAAATTATCTTCGTAATAATTTTACTTCGTCACAACACCAGCATGTAACGGATACACTCTACATTAGTATAAGTTTAGTATTAAAATTAGAATAAATTAATATAATAAGTGATGCGTAAGGTACACCACAACACAAAAATCATTGAATTAATGTCACATACAATAACAAGAATAATCAATAAACGTGTATGAACTCTAAAAACTTTCTTTGAAGTTAAGTTGTGAAAAAGGGTACGGAACTCGAGTTATTAAAAAAAAATACCGAAGGTGCTGCCAATGTGCTGCTGGCCTGGAAGAAGAAACTGAAACCACTGATGCAGGTACATAACCCAAAGTTGTTATGGCGACTTACTCTAGCCTAGGGGTGATAGCTATCCACTTAATTATTATAGTATTATTTATTATTATAGAAGGACTACAAAGGTACTAACAAAATAACAATTATTAGTGTTTGAATTTCTGCTAGCTAATAATATATAATCCATCATGCTATATGGGTCGGAATGTTGAGCCACTAAAGTGATGAGTGAGCCACAATTGTGTGAAGGATGAAATTATGATATGTGGTGTGACAGAAGATGTATGTCGGAGAGTAGAGGAGTGTGGAAGGAATATGTCTTATACTATGCCCACCGCAAGTAATTGGGATATGGTGAAAGAAAATAATGAATAACTATAATCCATATTCATTTTATTAATGCAAAAATAACCCTGTCCGTCAGTCACGCTTTTATGTCAAAACCAGGGTAACCATTTTGCATTTTTTTACATATGATTTCGACGCACACAACATGATTTTGTCAATGTCAAACTTAAACAACGAAAACGCAGGAGGAAAAGAATAAAATAATTATAAAACTAAGCATATTGCCAGCAGTTTCTAAATGATATCTGTAAACCCTGAGATATATGCATATAAGTATAATAGTATACTATATAAAAACAAATCCAAGAATGGTCGTGCTAGCGTAATGGCTAATGTACACGTCCCAAACTCAAAGGGTACGGGTTCGATCCTGGTCGGAACGCATGCACCACTTAAGCGGTTTTTTGACCTAATGTGCATATAGTTACAATTACGACATCCTAACAATGGTGAAGGAAAACATCGTGATGAAACCTGCACATCGAGATAACCGATGTGTCAAACCTGCCAAGCCACCTTGGACAAGCGTGGTGGATATACTTCTCCCTATAGTGGGACATTATATGTACAATATATACAATATCCGTGTAGGGACGGAGAAAGAATACAATTTCCTGCGGCCGGGCGGCCTGTCGTAAGAGGCGGCAAAACAACCCGCAGCCAGGGAGTAAGGGTATTTGCTCGACTGGATGGCTCCCCTGCCTGAGTATGCCGCCATAACAACCTTGAGTTTTTTGCCGGCATTAGTGACCAGGTTCCAGGCGCCCTTAAGAGAGAAGCAGAGCATTTGTGGGAATTTTGGTGTTGCAAATGGTAACCGCTTTGCATCAAGTGAACGTCTAAAAAAATTATTAAAAAGAACTGTTATTAAAAAGAAACAAATAAGTTTTCGCTAAAATTAGCTACGGGATCGCAGAGGTAGCGGTAACGCTCTCCTATTTAAAAAATAAAGCAGCAACCATACATGATCATCGTAAAGTTTCTCCCCAGTAATATCTCCCAGAGCTTCAAATACAAGGTGTTATTTATAGCTTAAATACTAGAAAATTCAGAGAAAAATATAAAGTTTCCCAAAGGAGCAGTTGAGAGACCGTAAATGTAATAAAATAGAGTTCATTGCATCCTTTTCGTAAGAAAACGAAATGTTACTCGAAAAGGTATATAGATAGCTCTTATAGGAAAATGTTGCAGTGTCTTAACAAGTTTCTGGATGCTTAACACAAAAATTAAGTAGATTATCCCTCCTTAACATCATAACTCATTAGAGCCACCCAGTATACAACCAGAGGGCCTAATCTCGTAGTGGAACATTATCAAGCCAATAGAAGGCGCTGTACAATAATTAAAGTCGCAAATCATTCCCGACAAGTACAAACAGTATAGACAAATTACCAGTAGTAGTAGTCTGATTCAGGTTTAGGCGTGTGAGCACTGCGGGGCATACATAACAAAAGCCTCGGCGAAAGAACGAAGATCTTCATTCGAGACCGAGCAACAGTAGAGATAATAAGTTATAACAGTTCAATTAAAATACTGTTATTCCTGTTACTGTTATTCAAAAATAACAGCATTGATTACCTATTCCTGAACAACATATTGTTGTTATTTACTTGTTATTGGAAGTTCCTTTACGCGGCTTGCGGTGTTTTTTTTTTTTTTACTTGTTATTGGAAGTTCCTTTATGCGGCTTGCGGTGTATACCTACTGTTGCCAACTTAGCGCTTTCAGTGTTACATTTTACCTCTACGTACAAACAATCTTATTTAACTTACTTTTCAGCGCTTAGCACCTAATTCGCGCTTTTTTATTTACGTAACTCTTCACTTCATCGACGTGTATTGCAATATTATCGTCAAAAGACAAGTGTTCATAATCGTAATTTTGTAAATTTGTTGTTTTTTTTATTTACTCACTTGACACCGACTTTAAGATGTTGTAGAAAGAAGTCGGTTAAATATTTATTTTTGGGTTTTTATTATTATTTTATACTTTTTAGTTTTTGAAGTCGGTTTCTTTAAATTCTAAACCTCCAAAAATATGATTATAATGATATGATAATATGATTTAAATAATGGTTTTTGGAAATGGGAGACGTTTGATAAAAAGCTTTATTTATCGTTTCGTAGTCGAATGGCACTAACAGTGAATGTTGTTTTGTATATACATGAAAAAGCAGATTATTACATGAGAGGCGAAAGTGAGCTATTTAGGTATGAGATGGTTTTGATGTTACAAAATTGTTGATATTTTTTATTACAATTCGAGTCGTAATTTATCGTAACAGTGGTTGTAAAAAACCGTATGAGTTACATGTGACAACAGGAAAAATAGTTTCTCAGGAACGAAAAGTACATTTTCATGCATGTGAACTGGCAACTCCAAGCTTACTTTCAGAATATGAGAATTGACAAATATATTTGCAAGATCGGTAACGTGTTATTGTCTGCTTTAGTGTTAATTGTATCTGTGTTTAATTCTGTCACCAACACGCGTTTTGAAATTGTCAATAGAACGCGATACCTGATCTTGAATAATCTATCTAATATATAAAATTCTCGTGTCACAGTTTTCGTTGCCATACTCCTCCGAAACGGCTTGACCGATTTTGATGAAATTTTTTGTGCTTATCCGGTATCTATGAGAATCGGCCAACATATATTTTTCATCCCCCTAAATGTTAGGGGTAGTCCACCCCTAAATATATTTTTTTATTTTTACCGGGCAGGACGACGTCTGCCGGGACAGCTAGTAATCATATAATATAAAGCTGTGCCTATTGATATAATCTCTCTTTTTTCTTTCAGCATACCCCAATTAATTGGGGTCGGCACAATATGTCTTTGATATAATAATAGTAAGTAAAATAATTGATTGAATTTCTAAACGAACTCGGCTTGACAATCCCAATCAGGCCAGTTTAATTGGTGCTCGAATCGATCCGAGTTACGATCGGTTACACCCGCTTTGAGTTATAACATTAAAACCGCAAACATCCATACCCACGGTACATAATGGGAAACATACTTTACTGCGAATTACTCGAATGGAACCGAATTTATTGAATACAATGAATTACATGTTACAGATAATTATGTAATAAAAATTATAAGCAAAAGACATTTTTTTTAAACTTCTGATTAAAATGTTATCTATGTATTAGTACGTTAAGCAAAAACTTTGTACCCCTTTTTCCGAAAATTGCGTCAAAGAAGTATGAAATTTCGCACACTTGTAGTTTATATAGAGAAGAGGCTACGAATGCCAATATTATTATTTTTAATTATGCATAAAAATACATTAATACAATAAGAAAATATTACACATACCGTGTATTTGACACACACATACACGCATATATAAATTAACAGTGTAGTCTTGGCGAAATCTGTTATACTCGTGGAAGTATATATTATAGTCTTTGACAAACAGAACCTAAATAATGTTCAAACTTATAATTTAAATAATTATTATGGTCGGATTTCGAATAGGACACTACAAGTTTCTTCTTCTTTTTAAGATTCTGTTTGGAGCGAACTTCTTTTCAGAAATTACCAACCTGTCTAATTGATAAACTATGAAGATGTAGTCTGTATTTCGCTACAAAGTTATGTAATAAAATCGCAAAAAATGAAGGCCAATGAGTGGCTATCATATATTATTATACAGTTACATTTAGTGAATATTTTTTTTGCGATTCCGTAGCCAAATAATGAAGATAGGGGGTTTATCACCTCCATGTGACCTACTACACAGACAGATGGCATTTAACTAATTTTTTTAAACAGTTTTGATACTTATGCACACACTCCTACCCGGAGACAAACAGTGAGACAGTGTGCAACTGCATCAAAATCACTCCGATATTATTCCAATTATCCGACCAGCGTGACATTTGTAAGCCGCCAACCTGCCTTGGTCAACATTCATACCCATTGGAACCTGTTGAAGCCCTTCATGGTGCACTAATTGCCAAACACTACATTTTTTAATATAGTGATCCGTTCTAATCTATTTTCTTTTTTAATATACTTGATCGACTGCTATGTTGTCTACAAGCAAACATAAAAACAATAGCTTTGCACGTTAAATAAATTGTCACGACGAGGTGGACATATAACATAAGATGATTGGTGTACCATGAACTGTTATAAACAGATGTACAAGCAGTAAAGCTCACTGACGGCCCATCCTATGGATCGCGGTGCGGTTATGGACATTGACACCACCAAAGATGTAATAATTAGTAAACATCATTAGCAAGTAAGAGATTCACTAAATATCTGTAGGTAGTAAATGACTACCTACTTCCAATTCTTGTGGACATTTATCATGTTATGTTAAAAAAGAAATGCTAACTAAATTTATCAATAAAAATATTTCGTTTCCTTTTAATTGCTCGTGTTTAATACACGTGAGTTTTGACTTGGCTCTGTAATTTTAACATACTAGGCTCTTATTACAGTGAAGCCTCCCACAATCAACGGCCCTACTCACCTACTCATATTCATAAACTTGATGTTATGTTAATTAATTGAGTATGGGCTCTCGCCGATGGTACGTCACCTTATCCAATGGGATAAACATTATAAAGTCACCACACAACTTATTTCAACCCCCACAAGTGGGTTCATATCTTGTTTGTTGAGGTGTTCCTAGTTCCTTCCTCCCCACATATGTCATAGTTATTTTTCTCGGAAACTACTGCCTTTATGTGAATCGAATGTGACAGTAAGAATTTGAGATATAATTAATTACATATGTATAATGGGCTAGTGGGCTATACCTAACAGCGATATCACTTAAATTTAAAGATGACCACCATACACATAGCTGAGTTTAAAGAACGCTTGAATCTACATAAGGAGCAGGTAAATCTATGTTTATGTATTTACACATGTCACAGCTAGGGTTACTTAGTAAATAAACAATATACACTAGCGTGACGTCCAATAAGAAGAAAAACACATAATAGTGATGGCTTCCATAAAAAAGAACGTCATACTGTACAAGATATTTAAGTGATTTAGTCAATTTCATTCCAGTTAAGTAATAGTAAGCGATCTGGGAAGTGCATGCATCTCGTTTTTTCGGTATTCCTCCACATTATGATCTAACAGGATTACAGCATTACATCCGGGTTTACGGCTCTGAGTAAAAGTCCACACAGAGAGTCTACTTGAACCTAAAATAAAACAATCTAAATATTTAAGGAAAAACATTTTCCTCGCACAGTATCTTGTATCAGAATTTATTTTTCCTCCGTTTTATCACGTAAAACACTTTTATGAAATGTCATGATACCTGTCGCTTTTCCACCTAAACGTAACGCGTCCCACAGGACCTCTAAAAAGGAGATGGGATCGCTACAAATCCCTACTATATGTAATAATAAAAATGTGATGTAAAAAATGTTTGAATTTTACCTGACCGTATTTTTAATTAAATGTCCTTTTGTCGTGGCATAAATAAGGTTCTAGTCTTATTGAAGTGATAACTTCTTATGGGAGGGTAAACCGCTTCGTTACGTAACGCGTTATGGCGCCAGTCTGTCTGGCTTCCCTTTCTCTCACGCATACGACAGCGGTAGTCAGGCTCCTCCTCTCTCACTCTACTCATGCGCTATATACATAAAAATTAAGTAATAACCTATGCTTTGTTGAAGTTAAACAATTTCAATATCAAATAGTTCAACTAAGATTAGTTTAAGTTATCACTTCTTTTGCGCTGGATCGACTGTTGCGTAACTATGTTCTATATCTCAGTCTTTCCAACACACAAAAGCGCAGGGTCGTCAGGGAGGAGGGGGTTTTTAGTGGGTATTGAGGTTGCTCGCCCGTGCGGCATCACTCGGAGTCTCCACACTCCTCTGTGTAGTCCATAGCGGACGGAACGCAAAATAAAGCATACAATTGCTAGCGTTACCGCCCCCCGTGGATTCGTGCCGTTTCCTAGTGACGGCCCAGAGAGTGCGTAAATCGGTTAGTCATTTTCCCTCGCCTCAAAAAAAATAAATAAATAAAATATCACTTCTGTCGTCCCGAGATGCACACATTTTTTGGATTTTCTTTTAACTTACAGTCATATTGAGGAAATATACCATTATACCATTTTAGACACCCTTCTCAATGATGGGCACTCTACAAATATGTTCAAAACATTAATAAATCGAAAATTATTTTATTTATTTTGTAGCAATAAAATGATATAATAATATTATTGTATGACTACAAAATAAACAATGTTAAGATTTCGTACTATTTTGAATAAACTGACTGAAGTACCAATAATAGATAGATAAATAGATAACACTCCATTGCTCACCAAAATAAACAAATTGCATAATTACAATACTTCTTGGCAGAACAACAGGCGGCCTTATCGCTAAAAGCAAGCTCTTCCAGGCAACCTGGCTTAAAAGAAATAATTAATCTGGCGACTTAGATGCAATACAACAATATTATTTTATTATTAGTATTTTATTTTAGGTTGCCTGGAAGAAATTGCTTTGAGCTATAAGGCCGCCTATTGTATTGCCTAGAAAATATTGTAAATATGGTCTGCTTTTATAATTGTAATATTTCGATGTGCAATAAAGTGTTCTCTCTCTCTCTCTCTCTCTCTCTCTTAATCTAATCTTTATTTTTTTTACTGTCACTAAAATATTTTGTACCGTGGCCTAGATACCTATGTACCTACTAAATTTCATCTTTATATTTCCAGCAGTTCTGCATTCCCTAATTTTGGAATGACTACGATATTCTAGAAATGTATAAATAACATGAAATAACTTTAAGAAGCGCAAAGAGTGTCGCAACTAATTTGGCTACTCTGCAACATGCTAGTTAAGGAGTAAATTATAAATTCTAATTCGCTATGACCACAGCGGTCCGAGAGTTGACAGAAAATTTGGCTTTATAATTTTATTGAGAACGTTTTGGGGTATTTATGGAAATTAAGTAGGTTATCTGTTTAACGCAGAACTTTCTAGTTTGAATGCGGGTTGTCCGAATGTCCTCCTTTACCAAAATAACCTTGAATAGAAACTTTATTGTATGTCAGTCCCGGAAAATTATTATAAATATGTCACAGGCTAACGTTTACTTTGTCATATTTGGACGCTTATGCACATAACACTGCCCGAGAACAAATGGTGAGACAGTATGCAACTGCACATAAATCCCCCCGTTAATCCAATCACCCTACCAGCGAGCTAACGACAAAGGAAAGCATCATAACAAAATCAGCACATCGAAATTAGTAACGTTTAGAGCGTGCTAACCTGTCCCAATCAAACGTGGGTACAGTTCACACCCAGAAAAGATTGGATTTCCAAGTAAGAGAATTAAGAGAGAGAAGTAAGAGATTCTTGGAAAGATATGTAGATACAAATATCGTAGAATTATGATTATGGTATCAACGCGAACGTATGTCAGTGAAAATTGGGTATGGCAAAAAAGCATATCTAATTATGAAAGTAGAATAAACGTATTCAAAATGAAAGTTTTGAGAAGTATATGTGAGATAATTAAAAATAATATGATAAGGAACAGTGTAATAAAAGAACATTGTAGACTGAAAGAACATGTAATAAATAACAAGAGATAAAACAGGAATGTTTATGTGGTTTGGTCATGTAGAGAGAATGGATGAAAGTAGAATCATAAAACAAGTATATGACAGCATTACGAATGGTAGAGCTCGTGCTAATCGACCGCGACATATACACCAGGATCAAATAGCAGAACTATTAATTATAAAGAGTTCAAGTACAAAGAAGCGAAAGTTATTCGTCAGAATCAATGCAAGCGGAGATCCATAGTCTCTGTTTACTCTAATGGGAGTCAGAGGTGATAATATGTATATATGTACTGTTATGATTACCTACTTCCAATGCAAAAGTGATACCAAAAAACATAGTCACCTAATAAAAAATGTGTTGATCAAACGTCAATACCATATCATTTAATTCATGATGATCAAACATGATGATGATTGACAACCTTTTGATTGCTGTAACTTGAAATACTATAAACATAGTTTTGAATAGAGTATTATTTAGTCCATGCACTTATTACTAATTTATGAATGTAAACGATACCTAAATCATAAAGACTATTAAGCCTAACAAGATCTCTATAATATGTCAATTATAGCATAAGTAATAATACACACAGATTATAATATATGTCTTGGAAACCACTCCTTTATCTTAAAACTTAGGTACACATGCCTGGTAGATTTGATCTCTAAAATTCGATCAATTATTAAAATTAAACACATCCTTTTTTGGTTAATTTCTAAAGAACGAGATATGCAGTTATAAATAATCGTATTTAATTTTGAATAGTAAAGATACATTAATCAAGAGTCAGCACCAAAATAATTTGTTGCCTAAAATTGAGGTTATGATTGTCAAAAAATGAAAAATCTACTTACGATATTGAGATATAAACTCCTTCTCGAACCATCTGCTCTATGAATGCCATTTTAATTAAAGGAAAGAAACAGTTTGAAGCTAATAAGTTAAGAATATGTTTTTAAAATTGCATTTGTTTTGCCAGTTTTGTACAGCGAACGCGTTGGGTGGCATGCGCGGGGCGATTTGACGCATGCGTACAATATCCCGGTGGCAGAGAGGCAATTATTTTCGATGAAATTTCCGATTCACCGCCCCGTATCGGAAATTTCAGGGCTTGCCGCGTTCTAGTCGCTTTAAGCGAACTTTTGACAGCCTGTTGTAAATGCTTCAATTCTGTAATGCAAAGCTTTTAGTGACAATTTGCAACGTTACTTCGGTGAGTGAATTACTTGAGGAGAGTAATCAATTTGAAGTAAACAGTGCACATTCTTATATTTTATCTGTAGGAACGGATAAAGAATAGACGTAATTTCTTGCCGCCGAGCGGCCTTTCGTAATAGGCAACAAAATAACCCACAGCCAGGTGGTAGGTTAGCCGTGTCCGTGTGGCTGGCTACCACCTCGGGTCTGGAATATACCGCCATAACAACCTTGAGTTGTGTTCTGACATTAGTGGTCAGCTTCGAGTCTCCCTTTAGACAGCGGCAGCACATTGGTTCCTCTGGTGTTACTAATGGTTATAGGCGATGCTAATCTTTTTTCATCAGGTGGACCCTCGACCTGTCTGCTGAACTCATTCAATAAAAAAAGTGTGCATCTCGGGACGCCCGACAACTTAAACTAATCTAAGTTGAACTATTTTAAACTACCTACTAAAGCTACCTAACTAAAGCTTAGGTTATTACTGAAATTTTATGTATATTATTATGATACTGTAAGGAAAGGTTATTTATTAATAAAATCTTTTAGTGATAATAAAATATGTTTTATTCTTAGTTACAATTCTTGAATATGTATGTTAGAATTTTGTGTAGGTTCATTATTAATATCATTTAATCTAATTACCGACATACGACTAACCCACAGGTTAGCGTGAGAGAAAGGGAAGCCAGGCAGACTGGCGCCGTAACGCGTTACGTAACTAAGCGGTTTAACCTCTCATAAGAAGTTATCCCTTCAAAAATATTCGTTTTTTTAACAAAATTAATTTGAATTAATTATTTTGTGAAAATTCGTGTCGACCATCTCGCGACAAAAGATTTTGAGTAGTACGTCCTAATTATAGCATATAGTATCGAGATCATCATCATTATCATCCTTGCGTTAAGTCCTTGTCCAAATGCATTTGGATTGTTCGCTCTGAAACTTTACTACTTTTTCTTCTCCACTCCGCGCGGTCTTCAGCATTGTCAGCCCGTTTTAAGACCATTGGTACGCAAGTCATTTGGCTAGACATTTGTTTCCCACATAACCAGCCGGTCTCGCTAAAACGTGGTAAACGTACGAAGTTAATACTTTCAGTGAGACTAGTTCACAATTCTCTTGTCTCTCAACTCTTATGGATAAAATCAAAAACTAAGATATCCCTAAGAGAACCATTAATTGATAAAACTCCCAATATTAGTAAGCCTAGGCCAGTCACAAGTATTTTAGGACTTGTGGTCGATGTAACCAAATAGTCTGGACTGAAGACCACATCTGGGCTCACACTCATCGAACTGAGCCATATCGCCGGTGGCCTTTTTTTTAACCCAAGTTCAAAATTGGACATAGTGGAACATAATGATTTTTATTGCAAGTTTAATAAGCGGGATGCTTAGTGAAGAAAGAGTATCATTGAACACGTTGATGATGCTATTACGAACATCCACTGACACGTTACTAAAAGAGTTATATAGTCTGGCTATCAAAAGTTGAACCTGGAATTATTTGCAAACTTTTTACATGGTAACTCTAATACGAATGTCAACGTCAATTTTGACAAACAAGATGGCGGTTTTCGTTTGGTTGTGAGTGGATTCTTCCGGACACAGCTTTGACAGCCGGAGCTGCTGCTCTACACCAGGAGGCCCTGAAATGTTACAAATATGTGTCCATTGGTAGTGGGTACGTATGTGGCTTTCGGGTCGAGACTAGGGGGCCGTGACGAAAACTGATTTTGATTATAGCTGATAAAACTAAGTTTTTACCGAATATTGCAGTTTATTTTTCAAAAAATGTAATGACTACCGATTTCCTGCTATCTACCGGAATTAAAATTAGATAATCTATATTCTATTGTAGGTCATTCTAGATTCTAGATATAAGGGTTAGTAATAACAAGTATTCCAAATTTCATAAAATCCGTTCAGTATTTTTGGCGTGAATGAGTAACAAAAACATCTTACAAACTTTAGTATTTATAATATTATCGTTAGAAACGAGTATGGTGTATCTATTGTCACACATAAAATAAACAACATGAATAATTAAGTAACTACCAAGTATCAAAATAGGTTAATCCTAATAATTTTGATGTTGCCATACATATATTATTTAAATTTGCCGCCATTTTTCAGGGTCAGCTTTCGTTGGCCAGACTATAACATTCATATTTTTATCACAACAAGTTCAGCAATAGACGTAACAATCCTTTAAATTGCTAGATAAATAACGAACTTTAAGGAACAAAGGGTTTATTTATTGTTACTCAGTCAATCGACAAAATATTGCTATCATTATTACTTCGTTCTAAATGAACTCAGTATAAAGTTTACATAAACTAAATGTTTCTCAGATAATCAAGACTTTTGGTAAACACGATTTGTTGTGAATACTCAGAATTAAACAAGAACGAAATCTAAGAAATACAATTTCCAAGAGTCTGCTGCTTGCTCAATGTTTTAAATAAACTTTGAGTGAAAGTAATTTTTTTGTTTAGACAGATGTCGCGACGAATTGGTTTAGGTAAAATACGTCCAATGTATTACTGCTTTCTACAAATATTGGTAAAATTTCAGCTAATAAACATATGTGTACACATACATATATAATATGTGTGTTTATTTAAATGTCAAAATTTTACTTATCTAGTGTAAACATAGAATGCGTATCCCGAGCAAAACTCTACCACTTTCCAGGTAAAACATTGTCTTTAAAAATTTTAACAACCAATATCTAAGAAATACTATTTCCAAGAGACTGCTGCTTGCTCAATGTTTTAAATCAACTTTGAATCAAATGTTTTTTTTTGTTTAGACGCATGTCGCAACGGTTTGGTTTGGGTAAAATATGTAAAATTATATATTAAGGCTTTCTACAAATATAGGTACAATGTCAGCTAATAAACACCTAAACATTTCATGTACACACATATAGAGTAATGTCTTGTATTTAATTCTGTCGAAGTACACCTGAGTGGGTGTACTTCCGATGTCACTCACACACATATACTCATGCACGTGTGTATATATGCATACAGAAACTTATATAACGAAACTTTCCTAGTGATATGATAAAATGATTAATGACATTCCTAAAATGTTCAAAAAGGGTTTTTGCTTGATAAGTTTCAGTAATTTTATGTTAAATCTAGCTGATGCCCGTGACTTCGTTCGCATCACGATTGCGATGTAGAATAGGTACTATTAACGTCATTTAGGTCATTTAATATGATGATGAAATACTAGCGTATTTCATAGCTGCTAGACACTATTTTCGTAAGCTTTTACTTTTTTGGAAGACATTGGAAGAGCTTGCCGACATGTTGAACAGCCTAAACGAATCCTCCCGACGGGTCGGTCTCGGCATGAATTTGGACAAGACGAAAGTCATGTTCAACAAACACGTCATGCCGAGACCGGTAAACGTCGAGAGTGTCCCTCTGGAAGTTGTGCAGGAATATGTCTACCTTGGACAGAAAATACAGGTTGGCAGGCACAACTTCGAGGGGGAAGCCAATAGGAGGATTCAGTTAGGCTGGGCAGCATTCGGTAAGCTTCGTCAAGTCTTCTCGTCGACCATTCCGCAATGCTTGAAGACGAAAGTCTTCGAGCAGTGCGTCCTACCCATAATGACGTACGGTGCCGAGACGTGGACACTGACAGCGGGACTGGTCCACAAATTCAAAGTCGCTCAACGGGCTATGGAGCGAGCTATGTTAGGTGTTTCTCTTATGGATAAAATCAGAAATGAGGACATCCGTAAGAGAACTAAGGTAACCGACATAGCTCGCAAAATTAGCAAGTTGAAGTGGCAGTGGGCCGGTCACGTCTGCCGCAGGACCGACGGCCGATGGAGCAAACGAGTCCTGGAGTGGAGACCACGTCTCGGTAAACGTAGCGTAGGACGCCCGCCAGCCCGATGGACTGACGACCTGTGCAAGATCGCCGGCAGGGGCTGGATGCGGAAGACAGGAGACCGGGATATGTGGCGCGTACTTGGGGAGGCCTACGTCCAGCAGTGGACTGAATTTGGCTGAAGATGATTACTTTTTTGCGGAATTTCATTTTTTTAATGTATAAATTCTTTTATTGTATAATGATACCGACAATATCAATACTTAATTAGGTTTGCAAGTTGTATATAAGCTGTTCAAGTAATTAAAGTTTTTAACTATCCACGAGGACTATTTAGTTGTTAGGGGTCAAAGTATCCTATGCGATGACCAGGGATATAAGCTACCACCATACAAAATTTCATTTAAATTGGTCCAGTCGTTTCGGTGATTAGCCCGTACAAACAGACAAACAGAGTAACAAAAAATTGTAAAAAATCTAAATTAGTAGTTCTATTTCACTGCTTACATCCCCCTGACTCGGACTTTAGCATTTTTTTTCATGGTACAGAAATTCGACCTCTATAATTTTATTATATGTATATAGCTGTTAAAACAATTCTCACGTTATATCTCTATTTCTCGATTTTTTATGCTTTTAATACATATAAAATTAAAAACGATGACTTTTGTCAATTTATTGAACGTTTGTTCCGCTCAGTTCTTTATGTGGGCCACGCCGCTGACGTCCCGCCGGATATACGCGGGAAATAGTGACAAACGCTTTTCCTAGAAGCAAGTATTTACTTCAATATCAGGTTTTTATTAATAAATAGCTATACCAGCATAACTTTGTCTTCTTTTTATGACAGACAATATTTATTTGTGAATTTTAACGGCGAACAAGAAAATCCGATCGCAGCGTTATCTTTTTAGCTATTTGTCTATCCCACGGAAACAATATCATTTATGGGGATAAAAAGTATCCCACATATCGAATGTTGAATTTAATAGGCATCCGGAACGATTGCCACAGCTTAGCTTTTTTCGATAAGGAGAAATTCACTAACAAACTTATCACGGTGAGAGCCTGTAGAGACTCGCCGGTCTGTTGCCGGAATACCCACTAAAACTCCCTGTGCTTCTTCGAGTAAATGGCTATCGCCTGTCCGCATAAGCCAGGCACTACAGTTCTGAACAGTTCCTCGGAACACTCGTCGTTATAAAGTCGGTAGAATACTCAGAGAGACGTGAAGTCTCTCCGAAGGCTAAACGTATCTAGACCATCTGTGAGTATGTGATCATCGACAACCCGAACGACTCGACGTTAAACACAGTCCAGGAGATCAGGGCCAACCTTACCTTTTTGCCATAGGCGGCAAACTCGAAACTCACCGTCCCCACCGAAGTTAAACATGTAAAGAAGTATTTTATCTATCTAGCTTTCTTCTCCCAGAACCTTGTCTATTCGTGCTGTGTGTTAATTTCACTAATCATAATTATATTTTCTAGATTCAAGTGAATCGACATAATTACATTTTTTGGTGTTGTTTGTTATGGTTTTTGGGCTTTAGTAGTTCAAGTATTTTTACAGACATTCTTACAGGCATTTTTACCGCCGTAGACAAGTCGCGTATCGTGCCTACGGCCTCAAGCTGCCTCTGAGGGGAGTAAGCCAGTTGGCGGTTGCTTCAGTCCACAGATGTGAGCATTAGGTACTCATTTAATATCTAATACGTATATAGAAAAAACTAAAATGTTTTTCTCAACGTAATATATTTTGCAATATTCTTGGAAATATTTTCACAGCAATTAATGCCTGCTTATATAAAGAGGCCTACTAATGATCCAAGTGACGGTTAATTGAATAGCCCCTAATGAGTAAACCGCAAACAGGGGCCAATGGCGTCGTCAATTCAACATGAATACACCTCTCGTGGTGTTAACTTTTTTTACAGTCTGTAGCCATTTTAGTAAAAAACTGTTATATTTGTGTATCTTTGTATGTCAGAGCATTCCTTATAAACTATGTCCACTATTAGTATAGGATTTGATGAAACCTATTTTATATTTAATTTAATGTGTCAATAAATATATTGCATATGGGTTGCCTAAAAAATTTCAGTCCAGTATATGATTAATTAATAATTTAAAAAAAAACATTTCACCGGTTTTTTTATTAAACAAATTCTATACCAATCGAAAGTATGTAGCCCATAGAATATGGAAATGTTAGGTTGCCTATTCTTTTCCGGTCACAACTCTTGGGTAGCCAGGTATAATCCTTTTCATGTTCAAGATTAAATAGCATGCGCTCTCTCTTTCTTTAAATGGACGGACTTCAAACAGCTGTTATGCTGTGCCCTCTTCTATCGCATGGGATATGGTTGGTTGGGACCTCCCAGCCACACATATTCTCTCGCAGCAGTATTTCACTTTTCAAAATTCGACAACTGGAATTCGGGACTGATTTTTCGCAGGCAACCCTATACCACCTTTTCATAATGAAATTATCTTTATTTTTAATCCAATAATCAGACCGGTGCAAAATGCTATTGTCGATTTAGCTGTTTATACCTGGCTACCCGAGAGTTGTGACCGGAAAAGAATAAGCAACCTAACATTTGCATGTTCTATGGGCTTCATACTTTCGATTGGTATAGAATTTGTTTAATAAACAAACCGGTGAAATGTTAAAAAAAAAAAAAATATTATTAATTAATCATATACTGGACTGAATTTTTTTAGGCAACCCATATGCAATATATTTATTGACACCTTTAATTATATATAAAATAGGTTTCATCAAATTAGCACTCGGTGAAGGTCGTTGTATAGCGGGATCTTAGCCTATATGTTTTGTCAAAATTTGAAAACCAACAAGCGACGCACCTGGTGGAAATTGGATACAACCTCCTGTAAACGTTTATACCTAACAGTAACACCAGGGGCATTGCCAACACGCTGCCGATCTCGAATAATCGAAAAAGAAAATAACGTTACTCAGGTCTTTAAAAATCATAACCTTATTTCTTGATAAGATTTTTAATTAAAACAACAATTACCAGATATACTAGTAATTGTTGCCAAAATCATTAGAAGTGTATGGGCCACGGAAATTCTAAAAAATGTTAAGATCAAGAAACACTTGCGACGGTAAGTGCTGAGAACAATATTCTTAGTTATGTTTTTGTAATATTATAGTACTTTGATCAAATGCTTCTTTTTTGGTGCTGTACACTAGCGTCAAGATTATTTATGTTAGTTCACAGAAAGAGAGCATGCATCGATTTAACTGTGTGTGTGGACTGATAAGCACTTGGTTGATTTTTACTTTTAAGTATCGGAACCAAGAATTCATTTATTTTTATTGTTTTATGTTAGCAGGAAAGCATACTGGCAGACGGTACATCTAATGGTAAGTGGTTATCGCCACCCATCGACTTCTGCATCAGAAAGGAAGCTGTTTCGTTGTTTAGCCCGTACATTTTATAATCTATCCAACAAATTCTTATGAGACCATTCATATGTCAGTCTGAAGCTTTGAAATGCTAATTTTCGTACAGCAAACAAAGCATGTGATGGCTGTACTACATGTTCCCGTATGCACGTAATAGTGCAGGGGTAGTGAACCTTTATAAAAAGTCCTATAAATACAGTATTTTATTCTCGGCATTTGACAACATGAAAATTACGGATAAGAAACTTACAAGATTCTGTATAGTTCTTAGAGACCTTAGATTTTTTTGATTTCATTCCAACATAATTATGTACCGATATTAGTAACCTTATCTTGTGTAAGGTTCATAACTAATTAAAAACTATACTTTTTTTATATTCATTTTATTGTTGTAGCCTTACGATAGAATACTTCGCGGGGATCACTTTATTTCTCCCGCATATTCTTTGCCTAGAATAGCTGAAAAGACATAGATATTTTAATTTTATTATCATCATTTATGCACGAATCCGACTCGCACACGGAATGTATTTAAAAATTAATATCCTATATTAAAACTAAAAGTTAAATTTATATATACTAATGAAAGTTAAAATTTTAAAAGTAATTATTTTAATAATATTTTCTTAAGTTTTTGCGACTTGTATATATAACATTAATTATTTATTTTAAGTTTCAAAAAGAATTGTATCGAACTATTATTACCTTTTTTACTAACAATCTACAATGTATTATAAAGTATACCTCGTGTTTTAGAAAAATAAACTCAATAAGGGCGATTTTAAACATCAAATAAAAATCGAAATGTGTGCTGGGACACATATTAGAAGTGAAACTTCAACGGACAAGTGGAATAACGAATTGCAACGGACAAGTGGAAAAACGAATAGCAACGGATAAGTGCCAAAACGAATCGCAACGGACAAGTGGAAAAACGAATCGCAACGTACAAGTGGAAAACGAATTGCAACGGACAAGTGGAAAATCTTCAACTGACAAGTGATAAAATGAATCGCAACAAAATTTTGACTTGAAGTTTTACGGGCAGGTTTTCAAATTGGACAAGTACATTAACAATCTGCCCGTAAAACTTCAAGTTAAAATTTTGTTGCGATTCATTTTATCACTTGTCAGTTGAAGATTTTCCACTTGTCCGTTGCAATTCGTTTTCCACTTGTACGTTGCGATTCGTTTTTCCACTTGTCCGTTGCCATTCGTTTTTCCACTTATCCGTTGCCATTCGTTTTTCCACTTGTCCGTTGCGATTCGTTTTGCCACTTATCCCTTGCTATTCGTTTTTCCACTTGTCCGTTGCGATTCGTTTTTCCACTTGTCCGTTGAAGTTTCACTTCTAATATGTGTCCCAGCACACATTTCGATTTTTCGCAGGTTTACTGCAAATTATGATTTGGTTAGGTTAAGTACATTTTAATGGTGTATGTAATACGCTACCCACGCACCGACCATTTTTTACGTCAACACTTTTGTCGTTCCTTATCGTTCACTTTTGTTATGACTTTCGAAAAACTGAACAGTTGGCAAAGTTTTCTTGTTGTTATTTTTGTTTACTCAACAACAAACCCCCTCTACATAGAAGTTTCACTTCAAAAATATTCGTTGGACTCCTCATGTCATTGAAGCAAAGAGGCGAAATATATTAAATTAAAAAGTTAGTGCCATAACGCTTTGAACAATGAACGTACCCAAAAGGCTGTCCATGATACCTCGTTCAATGGCAAACGCTGTCTTGTACGAAATATAGACCACCATATCAGTGGTGTCATGCATCTACCAGTCGAATATCAGCAATGTCTGTATAAAGCTTATAAATGTGCTTCAAGCTCCCTTTCTTATATAAAAATAAAGTGTTACAATATAACCTAATAGGGCAGAAGGGCGAATCTCTTAAGCGCATCATTAAATGCCCTACGTTGTTTTAAAACACATGCTAGATCATTTATTTTTGGCTACAATTTCAGTGATTAATACTCATTATTGTTATCAGCAAGGCACTTGAAATTGAAAAGTAGTTGGTTTTTAAAATGTCTGAGTTCAGTCAATGGTGCACGCAGGAGGTTCATGCAGGACTTTTATGAACATTCCAGTGTTAAATATTTTTGTAAAAAAAGTAATATTTTATTAAGCTATTGCATAGCTTCTATCGCGGGCTTTGAGCACGGCGACTGAATCAAGAAATTCCGTAACGAAACTAAAACCTAACACCACCCACCACCCACTCCGCCTACCATGTAGCTCGGCCAAGCGTTTAACGCGTATGTATATGGTACGACTGTACGAAGCTCGCACGGATCGAGACGGGCTGCTCCGAAATCCGACGAATACGTAAGCAGCTGTTTGTGAGAAAATATATAGGTGTATCTATCATATCTTTATAATGTCACACTCACCGCATGTGCGTTAAGTGTGCGGTGCGGCTATATATACAAATATCTAGGTATATATGTATATATAGATGATACCACGCGCAAAAAGTGTAACTTGAATTAATATCAAAGAAAAACTTGAATTAACTTATAAATCCGAGACGCTTGGACCGTGGGGTCCTGAGGCCATGGGCCTCTACCAAAATTTATCAAAACGACTCATCGACTCTTCAGGTGATCAGAGGGCTGGTGCCTACCTCAGCCAACGGATCAGTATGGCGATCCAGCGAGGAAACGTAGCCAGCCCTCTGGGCACCTTACCCATAGAAGACGGTGATCTGGGCTCAGTATTCTATTTATAGTCTTGAGGGACTATGGGTAGAATACAATACAAATAAGTCAAGTTTTCTTACATTGTATTCAATAGTATGTAATTTTATAATTGAGTTAGTAAAAAAATTTATAAATATAATTAAAAATTGGTTACCCCTGAACAGTACGATTATGTCATGTACACTACCACCGACCGCTTGCGATTTCAGCGAATTTAATTGCACGCTATGTGAATAATGAGGCATTGTGTTTTCTAATAAGCAGTTTAGCGTCAAAGGGAACTTTACATTATACGGTTAATAGCTCGTCATATCCACGTACGTGTACATTACCTAACAACCACTAATGAGTAATCCCCCGATTTATTTGCATTTGTGTATGTAGAATGTTTATGAATACTAATTAATATACGAGTATTAGGTTGGGAAATAAATTATAGCCGCTGTTTCTGAATTCAACTTTTCATCAATGAGCGGAAGTGTTATCGTGAAGAAACAACAAGCTCAACGACTGTTTTTTACTCACTTTCGGAGTTGAATTTGCATAATAAGGTTCAGTAATCGTCTGACCTTTTCGCATGCATGTAATAAAAAAAAGGATTCCTTCATTACCCCAAAACACTGAGACCATAGCTTTGCCAGCGGTAGGAGCAACTGGAAATTTTTTAAGAGGATGGTAGTTTTCAAGACATGCTTTGTCTCTTAGTTTCAGGATCGAAATGATGGACCCACATTTCATCCATGGTGACTAGTCGATGAAAGACATTATCCGAATCACGCTGGAACGTTTCAAGAATACGCTTAGAAATTTTCAAACGTCGCTTTTTGTTTTCGCCGATTAACATTCGTGGCACCCATCTTGCCGATACTTTTTTGAAACCCAGTGAATCAATTAAAATGGATTTAACGCCACCAAACGATATCTTTAGGATCTCAACTATATGTTTTATAGACATTCTTGTCTTCCAAAACCAGATTTTGAAACTTTTTGACATTTTCTTAGCCTAGATCTTTAAAGCTTGATCTGCCTCTTTTAAATGCAGTCACCCAGTACGCAATTGTAGAATGAGGTACAGCATCAAACCCTAATGTCCGCTGAATGCCCAAATTAAAAAAATTCGTAGACATTTTTTTCAAGCTGTTATATTTGATCACTGCACGTAACGCACTTATATCCATAATTTTCTGTTTCTACCAACTCGTTGCACAAAACAATTTATTAAGTGCGAAGAAACTGACGAAAACCAAGTGATGATAGTTGGTACAAACACTGTATCATTGACACTCTTTAATTCGATATAGAACTTCTCCCAAAAAGGTTTTATATAATTGCACTTCTAAGAACTTTTTCATTCACCTAGGTATATAATAGAAAACATACTAATATATAGCGGTATAATGTTGCTCTAAATAATAACATTTCTTAGGAAGTGATCTACGTTACGTATTAAACAAAACAACGTTTGGATTCAAAGATCTTTTTACCAACAAAAAGCCTCAACAGCTCCATTGCATTAGATTATATTACAAATAGAAGCTCAGAAAAGGTACTTTTAAAAATATTTAACCGAGTCCTCAATATGGCTGTCGCATTTCAAAGTTAATGAGAAAAATCTGCATACCTAGTCATATTAGTTAAATTTGCATAGCTCGTTTTAAACTTCCTTCATTTGCGTGGAGTTGACGCTGATGTGTATTATTTCATGACTTCACGTGGCGTGTTAATTTCTTTTTAACCGACTTCGAAAAAAGGAGGAGGTTCTCAATTCGTTGGGATCTTTTTTTTATGTATGTTCGCCGATTACTCCGTGATTTATGATCAGATTTACGTGATTCTTTTTGTTCGACGCGGAATAGCTTCCAATTGGTCCCCTAAAAATTTTAGATAGTTTGGTCCAGTAGTTTTCATTTTATGAACATTTTTTATGAAAAAATTTCCTTTTCGTTCCATATGTACACCGATTACTCTGAGATTTATGACTCGATTTACGTGATTCTTTTTTTGTTCGACGTGGAATAGCTGCCATGTGGTCCCTAAAAATTTGACATAGTTTGGCCCAGTAGTTTTCATTTTACGATAATTTTTTTGTTCCCGTTTCTTGGGACCTACATTTTTAAGAAGTGCGGCACCATTCGTAGGTCCACCCATACATAGCTAGGCACTAAAAAGTAACAAATAAAAAATAAAAACTTCGTTTTAAAAAACCGACTTCAAAAACTAAGAAACTAAAATGTATAAAATCTTAAGGTCAGTGCTAAGTAATTTTCAAAATATAGTAATGTTTATGTTTTACTCTGCACCGACTTCAAGACGTTTTAGATAATATATATTATACTAATAATAATAGCTTTAGAATTAAGTTATTTTATACATTTTAGTTTCTTAGTTTTAGAAGTCGGTTTTTTTAAACGAAGTTTTTTTTTTATAATGTTCTAAAGGCGTATTCTGCTATTGTTTACGCTTTGGTTCAATTTTATTAAATCAAAATCTTGAGCACAATCAGTATAGTGATGGAAGGACACAAAGGGAACTCACCAGATCTCCATCAAATGGTTACGACGGTTCTTCTATATTACTTTATCGCCTGGCCACTATTATTAAGTCTATATATTTAATTATTTGTAGCACAACACAATTTAAAGTACTTGTTTTAATATTAATTTCAATTAATCGGCTTACGCACAGAGCACAATTCGACTACCTCCTTTTCTTCGCACGATTTCTTCTGACCCAGTGAGCGAGTATCTTTGGCTCAAATATAGGGAGTCATGAATGGAAGAAAGGGACGGAGAATTATACGTCATGCACTCAAGTAATGCTATTAAATAAATAATGAGGCGACAGTTTATTTATCATACTGCCACAATTTCACATATCGAACGTATAAATGCGGATTTTACTTTTAATATGAATTAAATGCTATAAATGGCGTAAACATGTCCCCCAGGTTGAAAGAGTAAAGCTCTTTCAAGACAAATATGGAGGGTAAATTAGTTATAATACAATTCAAATAATAATTAATATAAGTTATAATTCAAATAATTAATTTCTTGCTTATTAATAAATGCATACATAGTTGAGAGAAGTGGACTGTATGTGAATGTCGTCATATCGAAGCTACTGCGTAGGCAATGGATAAACTTTAATAACAGGTCTTCGATATATACCAGTTTTAGTTCGAACATTTACTACTCTTACGACTCCATCGCGACCTGGAAATGTTTCCTCGATAATACCTATCGGCCAATCCAAAGGGGCACTATTTTCAGACTGAAGCAAAACAACAGTGCCAGCTTGAATCAAAGTTTGGTCCTGATGCCATTTATAACGTACTTGTAACGTATGGAGATACTCTAACTTCCATCTTTTCCAAAACGACTGCACCAGAGCATCAACGATACGTTTTCTATGGATAAGACTACCACTGCTGAGATTAGCTATTGTTTCAGAAGGAAGCGATCTTAATGGCGTTAAGTTTAAAAAATGAGCAGGAGTAAGGGCTTGTGGGTCTGAAGGGTCAGAACTCAAGACTGATAATGGCCGTGAATTTAATAATGCCTCGATTTGAGTGAGGACTGTTATCATTTCTTCAGAAGTTAGTAACTGATTACCAATTACTTTATTTAGATGAGTCTTAATACATCGTATGTTTCCCTCCCAAATGCCTCCGAAGTGAGGAGATAGCGGAGGGTTAAATTTCCATGTTATAGCGTTGTCTCGTAATTCATTTGAGAATTTATCACTGTATTGTTCAGAGGAGATCAATTCGTACATCTCTTTAAGATAAGATTGAGTGCCCAAAAAATTGGATCCGCAATCTGTATAAACAACCTTAATAGGGCCGCGGCGAGATAAAAAACGCTTAAATGCATTCAAAAAAGAAGCAGTACTTAAATCTGTTGACAGCTCAATATGGACTGCCTTCGTCACAAGACATATGAACATGCAAATATATGCCTTTATGCTATGAACACCACGACGCCTATATGGGATAACACGTAATGGTCCGGCATAGTCTATGCCCGTGTGATAGAAGGCCTTTGCTTCTTGAACCCTACACGCTGGAAGATCAGCCATTAATGGATAATTATTCCTAGGGTTGGATTTGAAACAAATATTACATTTTTGTATTCGCTTCCTAACAATGTTTCTTGCTGAGAGAATCCAGTAGTTTTGACGAATGAGAGACATTAATAATTGTGGACCAGTATGTAAATATTTTTTGTGATAATAATCTATTATTATGTTCACAATATGATCTCTATTTGGAAGAAGAATAGGATGTTGACTATCAAAATCTAAATTAGCATTTCCCAATCTACCTCCAACGCGAAGAATGCCATTGTGGACAAAGGTTCTAAGCCTTTGAAGGGGAGGTGACAATTTTCTGCCTAATTGAGCATTTTTTAATTCATCGGAGAAATGAACCCTTTGAAGTACTTTGATGATAGCCGTCTCCGCGATCTTTAAATGAGAAATATCAAACTTCTTTGGTAATATTTTAATAAATTTGAGAACGTATATTACAATTCGTATTAATTTTGACCATGATGAAATACGACCAGCAAGATCATACAAAATAAATTCATTAGGGTTTTCAACTGTGGATACCATAACCGTAGTTTTAGTTTCAGGTATGTCCTTTACAGTTGAGACATCAAAGGTTTTCACGGGCCATTCATTAATAGGCGAGTGAGCGAACCTTGGTCCATTAAACCAAAGTGGGTGTTCCATCAATTGTGAAGGTGATAAACCGCGTGACAAGCAATCGGCTGGGTTTTCTTTACCCGCTATGAAATAAAAGTTTTTCGGATGTATTTCATCTTGAATTTTTGTTACTCTATTAGCGACAAATGTTTGCCATCGTGCTGGTGATGAATTAATCCAGGCCAGAGCAACTGTACTATCCGTAAAAGCAAAAACATTACTAATTTTAGCGCGACATGTATAGGTGTCAATAACTACTCGCATTAACTTAGCAAGAACTAAATTCCCGCAGAGTTCAAGTCTAGCCAGAGAAATATTACGTAGAGGTGCTACCCTAGATTTAGCAGAAACAATATTAATAAGAAACGTATTAGTCTGAGGAAAATAAACGTGTAAGTATACGACGCCGCCATAAGCCCTTTCAGAAGCATCAGCGAATCCTAGTACGCTAATTACGCAGTCCGTGACGATGCCTGAATGCCGTGGAATTCGTATGTTCTCCAGAATAGGGAGCTCTGACTCAAACTGACGCCATAATGCCACTATGTGTTGTGGAGGTGTTTCATCCCAATCGATGTTGTTCTCCCACAATGTTTTAATGATGAGTTTCGCTAATAATGTAACAGGGGCTACAAAGCCCATGAGATCCCATAATCGAGCAATAACAGAAAGAATATTTCTCTTAGTACATTCACGATACTGTAAATTTACAGTAAACGTGAATATGTCTTCGACTGGATGCCATTGCAATCCGAGAATTTTAAGATGACTTTCCGGACTAAATTCAATTATTTCCGACATACGATGAGCAGGTGGTATTTTGGCAAGTACTTCAGGAGAGTTACTAGAAAATTTCACTAGCTCAAACCCACCAGCAAGAAATAACTCAATAAGCTGATTAGAAAGCTCGACAGCTGTGTTTGCATCTAAACAGGACGTAGCCATATCATCTGTAAATATATCACGATCTGCTACAGGTGCCGCTAATGGATACTGAGATCCCTCGTCAGTTACTAGTTGACGTACTGTTCTAATAGCTAGAAATGGACTGCAACATAGACCAAAAGGTACGCGGGTAACTTCGTATAATTGTAACTCATCTTTGGGATCAAATCGATAAAGCAATCTCTGAAATTTCCTATCTTGTTCTCTAACTAAAATACGGAGGTACATCTGCCTAATATCCGCACTTATGGCAATAGCGTGAAGTCTAAAATTCAGGATTATTTTAAATAAATCGTTTTGAAGATTTGGTCCTACATGTAATATGTCATTGAGTGATAATCCTGATGACGATTTCATACTGCCGTCTAATACAACTCTTAGTTTGGTAGTGTTTTTGTCAGAGCGAATTACACAATGATGTGGAATTATATATTGAAGTGATAAATTATCAACATTTGAGCACGTAACTAAGTAACCCTTATTCAAATAATCCTTTATTACAGCATCATATTCAAGCTTTACTTCTGGGCGCGATAACAACTTCCGCTCTAATGAAAGAAATCTACGCTTTGACGCCTGTAGTGAGTCACCTAATTTAGATGCACTGTCGTTAAATGGTAATGAAACTACGTAGCGACCTAAATCATCGCGTGTAGTTGTATTGCGATAGAAATTCTCACAATCTTGTTCATCTTGCGTGTATGGCTTTACATTAGGTACCTCCTCTACTTCAAAAAATCGACTAATGCAATCAGGTAATAACGTATTGTCTAATGTACAATATGTATATGTATTTTTTGAAGAGGACACTAAAACCGGAGCTTGACCGACAATAAGATATCCAAACTTGGTATTGATTGCTACTGGTTCGCCCGGGGCCCTTGATATTGTGTGCGGTAATAAACTACGAGCAAAGATATCCGAACCTAGGATTAAATCTATTTTACCAGGTTCTGAGTAATTACAATCAGCTAATTTAATATTTTTCAAATAATCTAAACGAGTAATGTCAATTTTTACGGTTGGCAACTCGCTAGTAATCTTCCGAATTACTAAAGGTCGGACTGTAAAGCGAAATGATTCGTCTATTTGAGAACACAAAGTAATACATGTATGTCCTTCGATTAAATTTTTCACGTCGCCTACTCCGCAAACTTGTTTAGTTCGAGATGAAAATATGGGCAGATTTAATTTATTACAGCATTCAACTGTGATTAAGTCACGTTGAGATGCACTGTCAATTAATACGCGGACTGTATTTAATTTTCCCGAATTATCTAAAATGTTACACTGTGCTGTTCCGAGCAAAACAGTTCTATTAGGTTGCGTATCGGAATTGCATTCGGTGGCTGTGCAGCGCTCGTCTAATGCGCATAGTGACACAGCGCCAACGTTACTTTGAATAAAATCCGACGAAAATCGTTCTTCTGTTTGCGGTGCGCTCGACTGACTATTATTATTACCGTTTAATAATACATTCACCGCTGAACGCATGTGACCCGTTTTCTCATTGTCTATAAAATGCAATAGTTCGTGATGACTACAAGAACAAATGCCACATCTTGTATTTGATTTACAATTACGCACCGTGTGACCCGTCCTTAAACAGTTAACACAAAATTTGTTCATTTTTATGAAGGTAAAACGTTCCCGTGGTGTAATTGATTTAAACTTAGAACAAATATTTAATTCATGATCAGTCTGCCCGCAGAACACGCATTTGGATTGCTCGTGAACTACAAATGTGTTCACATTGTTATCTTTATTTGAACGAAATTTTCTATTTCCAGCAATATATGAATTAATTTTAGGTTTTGTATTTTTATCATAATTTTGAGTATTTGTGACGTTATAAACACGCTGTAATATATGTGATTGGTTTCTAATAAATTCTATAAATTGATTGCAAGTCGGTAGTTTCTCAGAGTTGCAATGACTCATTTCAAATGATTTCATAATTTCCAAATTAATTTTCTTGCAACCTAAATGAATAAATATAAAATCCTCAAGACTTTCAAATTTTAATTGTTTTAATGAACTAATTAATGAGGAATATTTATCAATAAAATTCTCAAGACTAATGGGATCCGATTCGTTAACCGACGGTAGGGATAATATTTTGTCCAGGTAATTAGCGGCTAGTCTGCGCTTGTCATTATATTTATTTACTAAAGTTTGCCATAAGACAGGATAATTTTCTGCGGTAGGCATAAAACCGTGACAAATAATTTGAGCGTTACCTGTTAATTTCCCCATTAAGTATTGAATTTTTTCACTATCCGTGATATTATTATTTTCATGGATAGCTGATTTAAATGTTTCATAAAATATAGGCCATCCTTCCAAGTCACCATTAAAGGAACATAATTCTAAACGCGGTAGCTTCGGACACTGTCGGTGAGACTCAAATTTGTTCTCACTTACAGAATTTGTCATATTGTGCGTATTTTGACGCGATGACATTAATTCCGATAACTTATATTTAACGCGGGAATATAAATCATCAAATGCTGTCAAGGACTCGTAACTGGGTTCCGACGCACTTGCATTTGATGCCAATAAGTCATTACGTTCATCAAGTGACTGGATAAACTCTGTACGTACCATATCAATTGTATTAGCTTTCGACATGAAAACATTCACACTTTCCTCATCCGACAATCGAGATAAACTATCATAAATAGATTGCATTCGAGAAAAGTATGCATTAATTTTATTTTGTAATTTGCGTACATTACGTTCAAAAACTACATCAGACTTTGAAGTAGCCATTTTAGTTAATTTTTAACGACGATATTTGAATTTCAATACAAGTCAGTTATTATCGATATGTGAAATTGTGCCTAATTATTTTAAATTTGTACAATATCCGGTCGAAGTGATCAATTATGTTTACGCTTTGGTTCAATTTTATTAAATCATAAAATCTTGAGCACAATCAGTATAGTGATGGAAGGACACAAAGGGAACTCACCAGATCTCCATCAAATGGTTACGACGGTACTTCTATATTACTTTATCGCCTGGCCACTATTATTAAGTCTATATATTTAATTATTTGTAGCACAACACAATTTAAAGTACTTGTTTTAATATTAATTTCAATTAATCGGCTTACGCACAGAGCACAATTCGACTACCTCCTTTTCTTCGCACGATTTCTTCTGACCCAGTGAGTGAGGTATCTTTGGCTCAAATATAGGGAGTCATGAATGGAAGAAAGGGACGGAGAATTATACGTCATGCACTCAAGTAATGCTATTTAAATAAATAATGAGGCGACAGTTTATTTATCATACTGCCACAATTTCACATATCGAACGTATAAATGCGGATTTTACTTTTAATATGAATTAAATGCTATAAATGGCGTAAACAATAAACACCGTAATTATTCTGATTTTAGGGAAAAAAATTAAATCCTTTAGTAAATCTTTTGGCAATAAAGTTGGAAAATTGCTAATAATTTGACTAACTAGTTGAATAAAATCTTAGCATTCTTTTTTTAGTAGATTATAAATACAAACGTATCCGAACTAATTACGGCTATGGCATTGTAGTAGTGTCACTGTCAATGTCAATAAATGCAGTTTGTACTATTGTCTATTTTGTATTTTATTTTGTAGGAAAAATCTGAAATCAATATACTTAATTTTTTAAATCCTGTTTTATAATTCTTAAATATTCTGTATCTTATATATTTCTTATTTAGCACTACGAACGATGTTTCGAGATCATGAATCTTATCGAACACTTACAGAGAACGAACAAGATAAAAGAACAAAAGGAAGAAGCTACAGGAGTAAACCGATTATTAATGATAAAAGATATAAATGCGATATTTGTAAAAAGAAATGGATGTCTGAGATAGAAACAGAATTTCATAGAGAACTTGAACATGGTAATTGGTTAATGCGAGCGGCTAAAGATAAGAATAATGTTATGTGTGGGGTAAGTTTGATACCTTAAAGTATTTTACTTTTACTTGATTTATACAATAATGCATAGTTATATCTTAGGTGATTATATGTTTAATATAAATCAATCCTTTTATAAATTACTCGAAGTCAAAATAATTAAATGTAAACCTTAGATGTTATAACTCAATGATGTAAACTAATAACTGACTTTCAATATCGTCCCGATTTTTTGATGAATGTTCACATTAGTTTCTTTCGGATTTAATTAGTTTTATAAGTATAAAAATACAAAAAGTACATAAATAAAATTCATTTTCATAAAATAGGATAAATAAAGCATTTCTATTTTGACATTGACAGATTGGCGTTTTGAAAATATATTTTTTTTAATGTTGCCAACGTCGTAAGCTTTGCTAACATTGTGTGACTTTTTGGTAATTAATTACCATATTATTACACAATCTACCGCGATTGTGATAGTATTATCAAAAGTCTCTGGTTTATTTATGATAACGAAAGTTAAGCAAAGGATATGTTAATAATAAGCTTAGAACCAAATATAAAAAAGTAGTTTCCGGTTTTCGTGTGTGTATTGAATTTTTAACATGGATTAAAAAAAAAATACACTTATTATTTAAAATTAGCGTATTCTGGTTTAATGGAGTGGTATCAACGGAAAGGAATAAATTTTACGGAATGGTATATACGAGAAGGGGATAGAAATAAAGGCAGACAGCAAAGAAGATGAGTAGAAGACCTGACAGTGGTCGCGGGGAGCACCTGGTCGAGGCTCGCAAAAACATTACACTTTTCTTTAAACACTACATAAAATACATATATTACAAAAATCCATGTCCGCCGACAGTGGAGCTTAGGATCCAGGCTAACGATGGTAAAGACTCCAGAGACAAGAATCTCCTCTCAATACGGGCCGTGTCCAACAGAGCGGCCGCCTTCTGCATCCGCCCCTTCGCTTAGATATCGATCGAGAGCCCTATAAGATAGCGGTTAAGGCTCTTCACCACTATCGGTACTATGATTGTAGAGTCCCAAGTTCTGATTATTCTGATATATTATTCCTAAAACTAACTTATGCATATATTTTCCGGAAAAATAGTAAAATATCCTATTTACAAACGCAAGCAACATCCTCACCGTAAAAAAACAATGTTATATGACTATTACTGTTCTTATTTATCCTAAGATTTTCTCGAAGAAATTGCTTTTAGTGATTACACCGCCTATTGTTTTTTAAAGTAACTTATTAAAGTGCCAATTTAATATTTTTCACGTAGTTTTTTTTATTTTACTTTATAAAAAACGTATATTTTCTACCTAAATAATATTAATTATGATAGTTTTAGTTTCATGTAACAGATCCAAATTGATTTACAATATGTGAAAATATTAAGATAAAATAAATGCTTAAAATACATAAACTATGTGTATGTATATTATATATACATATTAAAAGCAATAAAGTATACGGGTGCTGTATAGATATGTATGTATTCTATTTACATTTATCTTAAATATATAACTGCGGCAATTTTATGACATGATGTTTTAAGTTTAGCTAGCGACATTTAGTTCGAACTAGTTGGCAACACCCACTAGAATAATAATTATTTTTCGTTGTATTTTCTATGATTTCTACAATCGTACAATCGAGAAAACATTTCACAGTATATAAAATAACAACAATATTTTGGAATAATATAGATAACGCGGCTGTCTTAGCTAACATAGATTTCTTCTAGACATCATTCTGGAGATAATAAATCAAGGGATTCATTGCAAATACTCATGTCGGCATCTACTTCGTCAAATAATATTAATAACTTTTGTACGGGCTGTGATTTAAAGTTTGTTGATATAGGTTATATGTGTTACATTAGTAAAGATAAACCAGAACAACTTCATGAGTTTCTGATAAAACACGGAGTGATTCAAGACTCACATAACTGTCCAAAATGTGGAAACAAGTGTAGCTGGAACCATAAATTCAATGCGTTTACATGCAATAAGTTGAATTATGAGTTAGCCAGGAAACGGAAACAAAAAGCAAAAGGCTGTAACTATTCACGTAGTATTTACAAAAATACATTCCTAGTCTATTGCTCGCTACCATTTTGGAAAGTGTTTAACTTTGTCTATTTATATTTGTGTATATCGCCGCGTAGTCGATGCGTGTTCATTGTTAATGATTTGAATATAGCTAATCATACATATAATGATTGGGCACGTTATATAAGAGAGGTGTGTGTCGATTGGGCTGTGAACCATTCAAGCAAAATTGGCGGGAATGGTGTTGTTGTAGAAATTGTAGAAGCGGATTTCGGAAGTAAGAATTATTTACGTGGCAAAATAGCACCTGGCCAATGGGTCCTTAGTGGTATAGAACGTGATAATAAAAAGAAACAATTCTTTATCCCTCTACGGTTGAAAAATGAGGATACTGTACGGGAATTGATTAATGAATATGTAGAGGACGGTTCTATATTACACAGTGATTGTTTATTACCCTATGAGACTATGTTGTCTCTGGAAGGCTTTAAACATGTTCCGTTAAACCGTAGTGCAAATATTGTTGACCCAAAAACTGGTGAGATCAAAAAGTGTACTAAACAACTTTGGAACAATTTGGGCTCATATGCACCAGAAGTGGGCCCCCGTGAGCCTTTTTTTTTGGGATATCTAGCTGAGTCTCGGTTCCATAATTCATTTAAGACTGCTGGTGAAAAGTTTCATGCGTTTTGGACGGCAGCTGGTATACTTTACCCATTTAGTGACTAGGTAAGGAGTTATTCCATAAAAATAAATAAATGCAAATTGACACATAAAATAATGGAGTGGTAGCCAAAGGTAGTGGTAGAAGATAGATAAATAGATAGATAACACTTTATTGTACACCATTACAGAAAAGCTTACGAACTAGTATTATTATAGTAGGGTACAAAGGGCGGTCTTATCGCTAAAAAGCGATCTCTTCCAGACAACCCGTGGCAAGAATATTCCGATTTGAAGTGGCGACGGTGGTATACATAATTATTGTACGATTACTTAAATTTATTTATTTTTAATTTATTATTTATATTTTTTATTTTTATCCGTGCAGGAACGGAGAAAGAATACAATTTCCTGCGGCCCGGCGGCCTGTCGTAAGAGGCGACAAAACAACCCATAGCCAGGTGGTAGGGCATTTGCCCGACTGGATGGCTACCACCCCTGGTCTAGAGTATGTCGCCATAACAACCTTGTGTTGTGTTCCGGCATTAGTGACCAGGTTCCAGGCTCCCTAAAGAGAGCAGCAGCGCATTCGTAGCACCTTTGGTGTTGCAAATGTCCATAGGCGATGGTAACCGCTGTCCATCAAGTGGGCCGTCTGCCTGTCTGCTGATCTCCTGCAATAAAAAAAAAAAAAAAAAAAAAAAAAATTTATTAATAAATATATAACTATACTATATATACAAATATACACATAAGTTATATACATATATAATATATAGCGATAATATACAACTATTTAAACATAATAGACATATAGCTATATGCAATATAATATAAACTATTTACATAAAATTACATATCATTATATTGCAGATAGAATTTTCTGACTAAATTCTTAAATATTATTAGGGATTTTGCTTGTCTGACAGCAACAGGCAATGAATTCCAAAGTTGGACAGCCTTAACCATGAAAGAGTTATTAAAGAACGTTGTACTATGAATAGATAGAGAATGAATAGATGAATAGTAGAAAAAGGCATAGAGAACGATAATATAAGAGATGGGAGGCCAATTTGAAATGCACAGCAGGTACATTGTGGTCCAGACTCTATAAAGACAGAAATCGGCATCAAATAGCTTGAGGAAGGCCTTTTGGCACGTTTTAGTTTTAAAGTAAATAAAACGCGATCAAAATAAAATTAAGAAAAATAGTTTATTTATTTATTTTTGAAAATAAGAAAAGAAGTGGGTTCTCATCAAACAAAAATCAGTTTCCCTGGCTAATGTTAAGATAGGTACCACACTCTCCTGAGAATCCTTGCAGTGTGCTGGGTAGCATAGCAGTCTGTTATTCACGACTCCTACTACATGAGGCTCGGGCACATCGAGTGAGTAGATTTCAGCGAGAGTGGGAGGAGTTTGCTCCCAACCAAATTCCAGTATGGGAATAGTAAGAACATATTTTAAACACAAATATAGTAACATTTTAAGTAACTAAGATATTAGAATAAGAGTTTCCAAAATATTTAACAGTTAGTTTCATCTATGAGCCAGCCCAGATGGTTTTTTTAAATTATTATGGCTCGTTTCTCTTAGAATATGACAAGTAAATTACAGCATTTAGTCTGTGAGATTGTAATAAAATAAAAGGTAGGGGAATGGACGGTATACCTGTCACGCTTGTCCAAGCCGGCCTGGCAGGTTTGACACATCGATTATCTCGATGTGCAGGTTGCATCACGATGTTTTCCTTCACCGTTGTTAGCACGTACTAATTGTAACAATATGCACATTAGGTCAGAAACACTTATTTATACTTTGTCAAAGGACACTCCTATCAATGCTCACCAGAGAGAATGTTTGATCCTAGTACCTATTTATTGTTTAGTCAGTACATGATCATACATTGATATTTCACATTAAAAATATTATTAATCACAATCAAATATATATAGTCCTTGACATATCCGTCAATGGCGAACCTTGATAAGTCCCGCTGCGCAAGTGCAGATGGTTGGTAAACCAAATTTGGTTTAAAAGGTTCTTTTGCAAGGAGCGTAATACAGCTGTCCTGATGAGTCACATCTGTAGTCTGTAGGTGTAGGAGATTTTAGGGCGGTTCTTTTTGATGAGGCGTTGCTCCTTGTAGTGTTATAGGCGCTAAGTCTCGAAGGCAATAACAGCTTTATCAATAGAACTACCCCATTCCCTTTCCAGTGCCTGACCTGTAGGTTAGCCACCTTATTCCTGAGTGATATATCACTTAGGAATAATGTAGCTATCTATCGGTGAAATAATTTTCAAAACCGATTTAGTTAGTAAGGATAGGGTAGTATATATCTAGTCATCGCAGCGGACATTGAACTACTGATCTAGCACACATATAAATAGTTGCTATCTCGCTCGCACATCATCCGTCCCGCTCACACACTGTTCTATACATTGTAGTAGCAGTACGACTTCTTAACATTTTTACTTAAGCTTACCGTTTCCAAAATAAATCGGTTCACATCAACACTCCAGTGAATACTAGTCTCTGCCACTTGAAGTATTACTTAATCACTACCTTTGAGATTACTTCCTACAAACAAACAAACAAACAAACTAGACCTCTTTATTTATAATATTAGTGTAGATTTAAATTATTTCCAGATTTGCTACAGGATGCAACCAACGCAAGATCACTTATTAAGACATATAAAAACAGTACATTTTCATTCAACACCCGAAGCGAAGAAAGTGGAGAGAGAGATATTCTTCTGTAATGCTTGCTCAAAGATGTTCTTCAATAAAGTGATGCTCTCTTGGCATATATTTTACTCGCATTCAGGACGTAAGGATCGGGGAGTGAAACTTGATTGCACTCTGTGTTTACGACGCACCGGAGGCAAGCAGTTATGGACACACAGTCTCCTTCACAATTTCTCTAGTTTCACAACCTGTCCGTTCTGCTTTGACAATTTCAAAGATCAGCTAGAGTTACAAGAGCATATAACCAAGCACAATTATCTGTTACGTTGTGACATATGTTTGTTTGATGCAAAGACCAGGGAGTCATATGATAAACATTTGCGAGAGCATTCCACTAGAAATAGTAATAATGTTAATGATTATGATAGATATTTTATGAAGACTACAGAGTCTAAGTACGTTGTGGAGGCTTGGTTGAAAGGTATCCCAGTCCCGAATGGCATTTCCATTTGTGTTTTATGTAGAGAAATATGTTTGGATGAGGAATCGAGAAAGAAACACATTTTCGTGGATCATGGGATTGTAGAAACGATAAAAAAGATATATATTTGCGCTTGCGGGGAAGATTTCTTTAATGGTCTGCTTTTAAGGCATCACGTGTGGAAGATGAAAGGAAACCACCGAGCGCTTGGTATGTAGTCTTCTTCTAAGTTGTAGAGTCAAGGGTGCTATCAGACAGGAAGTGTGTCATGCGCTCGAGCGTTCCACTTTTGCATGACATTGATGTCCATTTGTGTGACGAATCAACGTCTGCTAAGTTTTCCATGTTCCTAGAATACCTCTGGCCTCTACGTGTTGGCCTTCCCATGGCCCCACACAAGTTCTCCAAAAGGCTCGGTGATTTTTATGGCCCGTGGTCTTCAAGGACTTATAATATTAATCTTTATTTGCCAGAATGTTCACTTACTTTGAATATTACTACTTATTTTGAATATTATCACTTATTTTGAATATTAATCCCTTTTCGAACATTATTTTAAATTTTTATGATTTAAAATCGATATATTTAGATTTCTTACGGTAATATGCACTTTATGCGTTGTTAGATTTTATGATAACGTATTTTATTTTTTCTCTTTTTACAGAAGAGGATGAAATTAAAAATATGGGTAGCACTGCCTTGTTTGATGACCGAGACTTGGGTGAGTTTTCTAGACTTTTCTGAATAAAGTTAAAGTTGGGAAGTAGAATAAATTTTTAACTTGTATGTATGACCTTCAGAACGTGTCCTCCAGTGAAACCTAGTTTTTTGTGTGTCGAAGTTTGCAAACAGATGGACGGTCCAGCTCATGGAATGTGGTTACCGTTGATTATAGACATTTGCATTGCCAGAAGTGAAGTGTGTTGCCAATCTCTAGGAAAGGATAAAAAGGATGGTATAAAGCGGATGGGATAGGTCAGGGGTCGGCAACCTACATTTCATCTGACACAAGTGCTTTCGGGACATGGATGTTTTGGAAAATACCTGTGCCGGATTGCTGGGAGGGAGCTAGATACGCGATGTCACCACTGTGACACCTGTCTGGAGGACACCGCCCTGCACACGCTGCAATCATGCCCCGCGTGGGCGGATCAACGCAACGTGTTGATGGATGCAGTGGGAACTGACTTGTCACTGCCGACCACAGTCCGTTCGTTGGTCGTCAGTAAAGAGGCTTGGGAGGCGATCCAAGTTGTGGTGATGTCGCAGAAGGAGGCAGCGGAAAGGGAACGTGAGGATGCAGCTTCTTCGGCCCCGATCCGCCGCCGTAACACAGGGCGTCGAAAAAGGGACTACCACCAATCCCTTCCGCCCTAACAATGGCCATGAACGATAAGGTGGGAGATACTTATCGTTCAGACTTGCACGCGAAACTTATTAATAATGGTGGTGGACCTTTAAAAAAAAATAATTTAAGGGGCTCTATGAACCGTCGCCGTCAGGACCATTGGATGTGTCTTTGGTTCCCATGGTCCTGACATAGGGCGTCGAGATGGACTAAAGAGGTGGTATAGTTGGTAGGTCCGAGCATGCCATCGGGAGTCCAACACTACCCTACTATTGTCCCCGAGCGGTAGGGTGTCCATGATGGATTACACCTCGTAAAAAAAGGGGTCGGCAACATGCGGCTCGCGAGCCACATGTGGCTCTTTGATGTAGAGCTGCGGCTCTTTAGTTATACATCGAGGGCTTCATACCAAATGGGCGTACAGACAAAAGTGCAGTTTTACACAATGCACAAAATTGTGAATTAAACAAAAGTACTTGTCGGGGTAAAGGTAAGGAAAGGAATGCTCCGGTGGTTCGGGCGTGTGGAAAGAATGTATGATGAAAGAATGACTAAACAGATATACAATGCAAAAGTGGATGGATGCAGAAGTCGCGGAAGGCCACGACACACCTTCCATGATCAAATTGATCGTGTATTAACAGAAGGTGATGTCAGGAGCCTTAAGAACAGACGAGCGTGCATGACGAGAGCTATGAATGTCAAAGAAGCAAGTGAGGTGTGTAAGAATAAGCCTGTATGGCGCTCTGTTGTTCGTGCCTACCCCGCAAGGGACCTGGCGTGAAGTTATGTATGTATGTACTTGATCGTATAAGGCTGAAATGCAGAATACCCTTTTCTTAGATACACTTACATGCTGGTAAAACCTCCTAAATTGAAACATGCATATTTTTTATAAACAAAAAATTGCATTTTTAAGTATATCCCTATGTTATGAAGCTCTCGATATGTAAAAAAGACATGGTTTCCCTTGAGTTTGTTAACCCAACTGTTTGTATTGAAGCACAAGTTAGTCTTGTAAGTTAATAAGTTGATTGTTTGCATTCTTTTGTTTAATAATAAGTGTATTGGCCATGTTAAAGAATTGGATCGCGTAATGATATTAGTGCCTTCTATGTGCCTTTCCTTCACACCTTTACAGCGCCTAATAACCCTTTCCTTATCCCATAATTCGCCGATTAGAAATGCCGCGCCACCTAGCGGACGGCCCAGTCGTCATCGATCGTTACGGCGGAATTACCGTGCGCGTGCGCCACCCTATTGCTACCCTTACAAAATAACTGCTGTGCGAACAATTAATAAACTATAAAATCTAAAAGTGCTGTGTCTTCTAGCTTCCGGCGTCGTCATCAAGTTAAATAATCGGTGAGTCCTCTCTGGTATCCTGTCCTCTGTCAATAGAGGGTTACCTATATTTATTGCGTGATCCATTCTGCTATGTTTGCCAACGCGACGAGACCATTAAAAAACTAGCGCGTAACTAATAAGTAATTATCTAATAATGTCACATAAATATTATCTTTTTGGTGTGAAAAATACCTACTTATATATGAATAAATAAATTTGTTTGTTAGTATCAAACACATAATTTATGCAAGTAATATTTATTGCTGGCAAGAAAAAAAGTTGTGTCTCTTTGAAAACTTTGAAATTTTTGTAAATTGTAATTTTTGACTCTTCCGACTCAAAAGGTTGCCGACCCCTGGGATAGGTGAATGGGATATAAATAGGAAGTGGGTAATCATCGTACGATACACGATTAGTTCAAGGCTTATCGCTTCTCGCAATCCACCTGCTGGTCCCAGGCGGAAGAACAGCGTTGGTCTAAGCGGCTAGCATTACGCTGTGTGGGTCCAATTTTAGGACTTATATTGATTGATGCCATTATTTTTAATCGACTTCAAATAAAGGAGGAGGTTCTTAATTCGTCGGAATCTTTTTTTCTCAGTATTGTCAGTGTTTATTTGTCCTAAATAAATCCCTAATAATTTAAGAAATTGGTCAGAAAATTCTATCTGCAATATAATGATATGTAATTTTATATAATCTTTATTATGTTTAAATAGTTCATATTATCGTCACATCTGGTATGTGTATATAACTTATGTGTATATATAGTATAGTTATATATTTATTAATAAAATGTAAGTAATCGTACAATAATTATGTATACCACCATCGCCTGGTCACTTCTAATCGGAATATTCTTGCCACGGGTTGTCTGGAAGAGATCGCTTTTAAGCGATAAGACCGCCCTTTTTACCCAATTAGATAAATTCGTAAGTTCTTCTGTAATTCAAAAATATTTCTTTCTTCACCCCGATATTCTGTGTTTGCGTAGAATCCCACCCATCGAGATGGCCCTAAGCTGGTCTATTATTAAGATATCGATTCTGGCACGTGTTGCTACGAATAGACTATGTTGCTAATAACGTAGTAACATATGACTTCAACTAGTAATAAATTAACCTTTTCCGACTAGTATATATTGCTACATGCCGTCAAAGATATGCCTGTCGTAAAAATGCAGTTTATTACATTTCTTGCATTCGGAGTTCGTCTGTTTACTTCGTGTTTAAAATTTGCAATTAAGAAAAACATCCTGTTGTTATCGTACTTGTTTTATGGCCGTCATTAGTGTCGAACTAATCCTTGTTGTTATTGAATGGCGTCGAAGCTTGCCAGGTGTGCGGTTTGTACAGTTTAGTATAAAACAATGCCCAAACGGACGGGTGGGGCAGTCAAGCGACGATTACGATAACTAGCAAGACGTATGTAGTACTTTCGATTAGCGATATAGGGACGGACTTTGCGCGTGTTATTGAATCGTGCGGTTTCTACTGGCTGTGTCCAGTCATATTTGTGCCTGTTTTATACGTGTTTGTACAGTTCTAATAAACTCTACTGTAATTTTAACGGCATTTTAATTCGAGTAAGTGTAGCTCGTAACAATATAATAAATCTAAGTATTGTTAAACTTTTGTTTAACCTGCCGCCAACTTGTTTATTTCAATTATTTATCACGGCTACTAAGAAGTGGTTGAAATGTCATGCTCAAGAATAGTTTAAAAATGGATCTCGTAATAAAGAGTAAAAATATTACTTAAATTTTGGAGTTTCTTTTGAAATCGCTGTCAATAAATTCAATTTTGTTCACTATGTACATTATTCTGTTTTACAGTAATTATCGAAGTTGATGACGAAGAAGCCGAAGAGCAAGAAGTTAAAGAAATAGACATAGAAGAGAAAGAAGTTGAAGAAATAGACACAGAAGAGGAATCAGTTAAAGAAATAGACACGGAAGAGGAATCCGTTAAAGAAATAGACACAGAAGAGGAAGCATATAAAGAAGAAGAACCCGATGAAGAAGATGACGTAATCGAAACAATTATCATAACAGTTGACTAGATTCCTATGGGCATGGAACACTGACCGATTATTGTTAGCGAAACTTCAACATGGCAATATTCTAGTGATGTGACATTTACGTATGATTTAGGGGATATCGATATTTTTTTTTTTTTTTTATTATTTTTTTTTTAACTTAAATTACATACTATTGAATACAATGTAAGAAAACTTAACTAATTTGTATTGTATTCTACCCATAGTCCCTCAAGACTATAAGTAGAATACTGAGCCCAGATCACCGTCTTCTATGGGTAAGGTGCCCAGAAGGCTGGCTACGTTTCCTCGCTGGATCGCCATACTGATCCGTTGGCCGAGGTAGGCACCAGCCCTCTGATCACCTGAAGAGTCGATGATGATGAGTTATTTTTAATTGTACACCAGAAAATGAGAGTATAATCACCTTTTTATAACAAGTAAAACAAAATTCAAAACTTACTAATATTTTTGCTAAAATAACCACCAAATCGCGGGACGGGAACCTTCCCTGTACTGTCATGAGTGCAGCGCACTCCAAGACTGGGCATTTCACACACTCGTGGAGTGAGCCGCTTAGGGACCTCAGAGGGCCCTTCTGGAATTGTTGGCCCTGTGATATCGCCTCGCAGCATGGTCAGCATGGTCGGAGCGATGCTCCAGGGTCAACATTCCTGGCTTGCGGCCACTAAAAAGGGAGGGAGGAGGACGCGTCCACAGAAGGCGAACCGGCGGTCGCAGGTATCTCCTCTCATAGTTACCGTAACCGGGGGCCGCTGTCACTAGGTGACAGCGGTCAAAAACCCCCCCCCCCCCCGCTGAACAAAGTATATCATCCTCCTCCCATAGTTACCGTCACAGGGGGCCGCTGTCACGAGGGTAACAGCGGTCTTCCCCCCCCTCCCCCCCGCTGAACGAAGTGGTCATCCTCCTCCCATAGTTACCGTGACAGCGGGCCGGTGTCACGGGGTGACAGCGGTCTTCCCCCCCCCGCTGAACGAAGTATATCATCCTCCTCCCATAGTTACCGTCACAGGGGGCCGCTGTCACGAGGGTAACAGCGGTCTTCCCCCCCCTCCCCCCCGCTGAACGAAGTGGTCATCCTCCTCCCATAGTTACCGTCACAGGGGGCCGGTGTCACGAGGGTGACAGCGGTCTTCACCCTGCTGAGCGAAGTGGGTCACTCTGCTCGATCGTAGGGACATCACGGTGTAATAACTCTGCATGAATCCGTGACGCTCCGTAAATGCGCTTTAAATGGTACGCAGATTTAGGTTTAGCGGGTAATTTGGCGGCCGTTTCTCGCGAGAGTTTCGTTTTAGAATCGAGCGTGGAGAACCAGTCGCTATTTTATGTGCCTCGGAAACTTAGGCCCGACTGTTATTGTTAGTTTGTATATACTGTTATGTACAGTCGCAGAATGAAAATCTTCGTCACCAAGTCTACTTTTGCTTGCAGTACAGGAAACAATACTGCCAACATTTAAATAAATGTAACGTTTATAAAATTTAGAAAGGCGAAAAAAGGAAATTGCGATATTTGACAGACGCTGAGAATAACCATAAGAAACAAAGAGGATATAATCTCTACGCTTAACACAAATATTACAACCAATAAAGGAGATGTTACATTTCTACAGTCTTCTTAGACAAGATAGAAAATCAAACGACTTTGATCTTAATATTTCTTAAGTTTTCGCGACTTGTATACATAATAAAACTACGTTTTAACGGTTTTAAACGCGGTAATTTATTTGATTTTGGTTTATCCGACGTTTTGGCCGCTTTTCAGTGGCCGTGGTCACAGACGACTTTGATCTTAGTAATATTAAACTTTATTGACAAATAGTTAAAAATATTTTTCTGTGGAACAGTCTATTCTGTGAGTTTGAAAAGGTAACATGCTTTCGAACGTTAAATGAATCAATTTGTATATTGGCGAACATTTTCATACCACGTCTGTACGTGTTTGAAATGGTTTGCATCTTCAATTATCTCAGCGCCATCTATTGGCTTACAAGTGTTTCACTACAGCCACATACCCCACTTGCTACGTTGATTTGTCACAGACAATATATTATTGTCACTACAAACTGCTGTCATTATATAATCTTGAGTCTGTTTGAATGATGGTATTTGCATGGAGGGTAGAAGTAACGGGAACCCTCTCAGTAAATTAAAAAGTGTGTACTGAAGGGCAGCAAATTAAGATGGCGCCATAATTGCAAGTTATGGCGCGTTGCAAGGGGAGTATTTAAAAAATAGCGCCACAAATAATTAGAGTAGGATACTAGATTAAAGAAGGAAGAAAGACTTCCTCTTTGTCACCGCGCATTTTACGAAAATGTAACTATTGCATTTATATACATACATCACAATATGAGACAGTCTCAATACTTTTCCAAATTATACATACATACATACATACATAACTTCACGCCAGGTCCCTTGCGGGGTAGGCACGAACAACAGAGCGCCACACAGGCCCATTCTTAAACACCTCACTTGCTTCTTTGACATTCATAGCTCTCGTCATGCACGCTCGTCTGTTCTTAAGGCTCCTGACATCACCTTCTGCTAACACATGATCAATTTGATCATGGAAGGTGTGTCGTGGCCTTCCGCGACTTCTGCAACCATCCACTTTTGCATTGTATATCTGTTTAGTCATTCTTTCATCATACATTCTTTCCACCGAAGCATTCCTTTCCTTACCTTCACCCCGACACTCTTTCAGACCAACTCTCTTTCTTACTTCGGTATTACGAACGCGGTCCGTTCCAAATTATATTTTTTAAATTTTTCAACCCAGCACACCTCACTGCGTTTAGAACTGGTAAATTCATATCATTTCCTTTTCCTACACTAGCGATATTTTGACGAGTTGTCGAACCATAATTTGCTGTTTACAGGTGGCCATTTTTTCAACTGATCCCCCATACTAGAAGGACCTTCTTACTTCTACCCGCCATAGGTATTTTGGCGATGAGCGCGTTCCGAGTCCCATCACACACGTCAAGTTTGACTTAAGATATTATAGACCCGGCATTAGGGCGTTAAGTATACCTCTATATTAAGGTGGCGCTGAAAATAGACTTTGAGTCTCGAGTGAAAAAATGTTACTTTGGATGTTTCTCAAGAAGTACCTCCAAAGGACAGCTGAAAAAAGTTAAGAGGAGATAAGTCTTAAAAAAACAATTTTCTATGACAAGTTTATTATACGAGAGTTCTTACAACATTAAACTATTAAAATTGAATATAAAATTATATTAACATTATGTGACGTAAGGGAAATCGTCAGGTCTTCCTCCTTGGTCACAGAATAAGTTAAGTGGGTCAATGAACACTATAAGACAATCAATATTCAATCGGTTCCGTAACAGCTGGTGGACTTCCCTACATAAAAGGTACACTGGCCTGTTGAAACCTTTATTGCTCTTCAAGTCCAGATGTTCCACCTCCTAGATAGGTAAGGGTAACTTCGGTCCTGGAATTAGATGATGAATAATAGGCATTAGGGTTTGACACAGTGTCCTCCGTTAGAAAACTAATCAGCTCAATTATATTTAGTTTTAAGTAGCAGAACAGTTACATTTTAGCTATATGAATAAGAACTCACCCCAGCGGGAACACGTAGTTATTTAATTAACTTTAAAAGAAGTTTTTAATAGTGTGGAGTAATATTTATAATAGATTTTTAGCAGTTGCTGTATTTGAAGTTCGAGCGAGTTTTAAAAATTAACCGCCGTTACAGTTTTTTTTATTTGTCACTCTCTTGACATTGACATTGATTGTCATTGGCTATGTCTGGTTTTTTTTTAATGATGCAAGTGCAACGTTACAATTATTAAACTTAATACTAATTATTGGTGGTTGCGAAGTCAGCAGGTTAATGGGCAATGGTGTGTCTACCGATTGTCTAACTGAGGTCGCTCCAAATTTTTTAAGATTTCAAAAATCGCCATAGACTGATTTCTTTTTTATTTACATTTTTTGTCGTTAAGGTATAATTTTATAGACCAAATAATAATAAGTTTCTGAAAGGTTCAGTTTAAAGGAATTTTAAAAAGTCGCTCATGATTTTTCTAATTTATTTGTGCATCACTTTAGACGACCTCTTAAAATTTTATTGAGCTGTCTATGGAGGGAGTTTTTAAAACATCAATAACCGACATTTTTTCACTCAGGACTCAAAAAACCTCAGTGTTTTGCGCCAAATTATAATATATATGCTTTTTTTTACCAATATTATTATTTAATCATTAATTATAAGTTTTAAATCTTAATTATAGTAATAAAAATATTTTGTTGTTTTATTTCTTTTAATTAAAACTCAACGCCGCAGTCCAGTATTAGGAACTAAACAGTGGCGTAGCTTGCCTTTCAAAATGTGTTGGGGGGGCCCAAGGGAAGGGGATTTTTAAAAAATAAATAAATAATACATTGAATTTAAATTATTATATAATAGCTTCCCCGCGACTTCGTCCGCGTGGAGTAGTAAAAATAGTAAGTTAAAAACAACCCCCCGATTTTGAAACATTCTTCATTGGTGCTCCGCTCGTATTGGTCTTAGCGTGATGATATATAGCCTATAGCCTTCCTCGATAAACGGGCTATCTAGGACTGAAAGAAATTTTCAAATAAAACCAGTAGTAGTTCCTGAGATAAGCGCCTTCAAGCAAACAAACAGTTGTCAACTTTATACAGTGCGAGTCTTCATAATGTGCACATATCGAAATTAGGGAAACTATACTTAATTGTATCGACGGAAAAGATATTTAATAAAAGTCTAAAAATTTTTTTTTATGGATTATTTAAAATTTTGTTCGCTACTGTGACTCCAGTGTAAACAAAACGGTGTAACTTTGAAACTAAATAATCTATCACGATGAAACAAACTCCATCATGATCGGAAGTAATTAGGCGGCCTAATAAAATGAAAATTGTGGAAATTGAAAATAAACATGTTTTTTTAACAAAAATCTGGTTTTTTCTTCAATTTTTACAATAATCGTAAACTTTCTCAATAAAACGCCCCCATTACCTACCTGTTTTATATACTTTAAATTAATCTTCATCGTATTCTCTACGCAATAATAAAAATTGCATGTTTATAACTCAAACATAACGTTTTTTATCAAGTGTTAAAAGATGGCACTCCGAACGCGCAATTGATTATTTTCTCAGGGATGGTTTATTTAGGATGATAATTAATACAAAGGAGTTCAATTAAAACCATTTTTAGAGATTAGATCGTGGCGAGCCGCATGAAGTAATTATTGATGTAGCTATTAAACAAGCAGTTTAGTATTTGTTTACTGATCCATCCATAAATACTTTTCAAGTAAGATTTTTAATAAACGTTTGGTCTGGTCTTATCGATGGCATATCGATTGCACCACTCATTTTGCCGAGAACGTTGACCGGAGAAAGATTTTTAAGTCTATTGACAAATGAACTACCCGAGTTATTGGAGGATGTACCAATGTATGTCATGTATGTGTCTTTGCGTCGAAGGATGTTTTTGCAGATAGACGGATGCCCTGGCCATTACGCCACAAACGTATGATCATTTTCAAACGATAATTATCGTGATAAATGGATCGGGGCAAGGACCCGTAGGATGGCCGGTGCGTTCGCCTGATTTTAAGCCCTTTGCTTACTTCTTATGGGAGACCATGAAGCAATGCGTCTACAGTATCCCTATCAACAGTGAGGCCGATTTGCGGGACCGCATAATAAAATATGAAAATAATATTCGCAATGATCCCGAAATGAGCAAATTTCAATTTGCGCGGCTTTGTGCCAATAACGAGGTGGATATTTTACAGAGGGGTCTCTGATGCATTAAATTTTGTGTAAAGTAATAAATGGTTTTAAATGAATTCTTTTGTATTAATTATCGTCCCAAGTAAACCATCCTTAAGAAAATAATAAATTTCTCGTTCGGAGTGACATCTTTTAACACTTGATAAAAAATGTTGTGTTTGAGTTATAAACATGCAATTTTTACTGTTGGGTAGCGAATACGGTGGACATTAATTTAAAGTAATAAAAAAGGTAGGTAATGGGGGCGTCTTATTGAGAAGTTTTACGATTATTGTAAAAATTTATGAAAAATAAACAGATTTTTACTAAAAAATCATGTCTATTTTCAATTGAGGTTGATTTTTTTCCCACAATTTTCATTTTTTTACACCGCCTAATTACTTCTAATCATGATGGAGTTTGTTTCATTCATGGTGATAGATCACTTAGTTTAAAAGTTACACAGTGTTGTTTACACTGAAGTCACAGTAGCGAACCCATTTTTTTTAAATTCCATAAAAAATAAAATAAAATTTTTAGATTTTTTTAAATATCTTTTCCGTCTATAAAATTAAGTATAGTTTCACTAATTTCGATTTGTGCATATTATGAAGACTCACACTGTATATTAGTACTAGCTGTATCCGGCAGACGTTGTCCTGCCTTTAAAAAATAAAAATCTAGAACCCGATTCCAGCGCCATCTACCGGGACCAAATGTTAATCAAAACTATTCTCAAATACACTTGGAACAACAAAAAAATCATCAAAATCAGGCCCAGCGTTTAGGAGTATCGCGGCGCCACTTACTGGGTCCAATCGTTTATTTAAACCATAAAGCAACAAAAAGAACACCTAAATTCTCGTACCCGATTACAGCGCCATCTACCTGGTTCAAATTAAAATCTGAATCATCCCAGTAGAAAATTATAAAAATACTAATATCGCTGTTAAAAAATAGGGGTTGAGCGTAGAGGGTTAAAAATATGGGTTGTATGTATTTTATAATGCTGTATCATAAAAAATTAAACATTTTTTATCTAAAATTTAAAAAGAATATTTGGGGTGGACTACCCTTAACATTTGGGGGGATGAAAAATAGATAGTAACCGATTCTCAGAATAAATATGCACGCAAAATTTCATGAGAATCTGTCAAGCCGTTTCGGAGGAGTATGGGAACAAACATTGTGACACGAGAATTGTATATATACGACGATAAGAAGATTGATTATAAGTTGTTACTTATACTTAATGCTTCTAGGAGCTAAGAAAGGCAAACAATTGAAATCAAACGGTTTTCTCGCCATTTTTTAGGCAAACTTGTTGTTCGAAATAGCTCGTATATTTATCACTATTTATTTGTGCTTTCGCAAACTATAATACTGTGGCAGAACAAAATCTATTATATACAACTATCATGTCGATAGGATGAAATTTTAAAATGTATGAGAATAAATAGACTCAAAACGTGTAACGCCATCTAGAATAGAATAGAATAGAATATTCTTTATTGCACTCAAGAAAATAATAATACACATGAATTAAGAATCTTATAACTAGTACAATCGGCGGTCTTATCGCTAACAGCGATTTCTTCCAGACAACCTTCTGGAGATAATTTTACATTTTTAATAATGGGTCGGTATTTCGTGCGCATAATTTAGAATATATATACAAACATATATTACAAGTGAAAAATAAATAAATACACATACATAGTTACTTTTTACTACAATTAAGGTACACTACTACAATGAATTCAAAATTATATATTTCAGTGGGATAATATGATTGAACACTTGTCAAATCAACAATAGCTAAAGACAATTTCAGTTTTTCTAGATTTTCCATCTCAATAGACATTAATGACATCTCTGATAGCTGTTTAGATTGTGGATAACATTTTAAGAATTTTTGCTCACAAACTTTCCGGGCCACTGTAGCGCCTGGGTCCCCGTATCCTTATACGCCAGAAGCTACGCCTGTGGAACTAAACCGACAACCGAGACGGTGATAGGATTTCTATTACTAGATAGTACATAGAAGGAAGGAGACTTACCTGCGTGCCTCTGGACTGCACTGACTATGCGCGCTGATCACTAAGTCATGAGTCTTGCAGCACATCTTCGGGATTGTCTCCTTGCGGCGTTCGATATATTTTTTATCTATTACCTAAGCACAGCAGGCAGGCTGACGGCCCAACTGTGATGGAAAGTGGTTACCGTTGCCTATGGACATTAGCAATATCAAGAGGTCCTGCCGATGTGCTGCCGGCCTTGTAGGAGTAACTGGAACCTGGCCATTGATGAACACATCTTTGGTGTCAGCGAACTATTTTCAATTTGTCAGAGACTTGCTTGTAGACATGGATATTTGACACTGGTTATATAGATATTTTCATAAATCATTCAGAAGAAAATAGATTTTTTTTTAAATTTAATTAAATCAAAATGCAGATAATCACTGGTTCTATTTATTAATCAAAATTAATACTATTTAATTATATGTAAATAATCTTAATTATACTGTATTTACATATGTTAACTTTCTTATCCTTATTAATATAAAATAATGGTTAAATAAATGGGAAAAATAGAAAAAAATATATCACTTGGTGAATCTGGGATATGAATATGTGATAGAATCATGTTGGAATCATTAAATTGATTTCAACTCTTAGATTGACCTCGATCGGTGTTGATACTATAGAATATATATTTTTTTTAAAAATGAGACATCTCTCGTCTCCGCTAGATCTGTTTCCACCGTAGCTAAGCGGAGAAGAGGAGTGGAAATAACGAAACCTGATTGGTTATTAAAAACGCTACTCTCGTCTCCTCTCCTCTCTTCTTTGGTAGAAACCGGGCCTTAATAACTTTAAATATTGACAGATGACGTATGTTGTTAACGCCGACCTATTTGGTCACCACCTCTTTGTTTTTTTTCTTTCGCCGCATCTGTCACTGTGTAATGTCATATAGTCTTCGTCCGACCGCTGTTCGCGCCGCTGTTTCGCGAAAATCACACTGCGTTCTGTGTGTTGTGCCGCATTTTACACCCGTTCATATAAAACCGCGTGCTGGAAGGTACACGCTGTGCCGTACCCAGCTGGTCCATTCATCAAAGCAACCGCAAAACACGAAGAAAAGATCACGAGGAAGACCTGCCTACCGCTTCGAAGCCAGCATCATTCATAGCGTGGCTGGTGCGGTGACATATCCTGTGAGTCCTTTCTTTCTCTTTTATCCTGGCTTCCGCCTGCGCCAATGTATGATTTGTATGTGCAATTGGTTTTTTTTTATAACCGCCCAAAATTCGTTTTATATCAAAAATACATTAGAAAATTTTCATGGCTTAAAGGCTTAAGTTGCCAACCATAATCTTCAGTAAAAAAATATATAATTTTCTAACCATTAGGTTAGAATTATTAGCTACATACTAAATAATAAATACATACTTGATGTCACAATTATTGTAGTGCATTTAATTTATTTGATTTACACCTGTGTTTTATTTCGAACTCTATGAACATAGAACGACCTACCGAAGATTTACCAAGCGGCGCGCGAGGTATGTTCCATCGCATGCCATTTTGCAATTTAACGCTGTCACGTCGTTAGATTATAAATAATACGTTAGATTGTAAGCAGTATGATCAGTTCACAATATTTCGACAGTTTACAATCTCGCGCGATAGATTATAATCTAACGATATTTACAATTTTACAGTGACATATATACACTGATGTGGCTATGCGTTATTAGCGTTATTTTTACAGGCTAACGGTCTTATACATATGAGTTTTTCCCTTCGACTTGTTATTTATTACTTTAAATTTGTTTGCAATACTTGCGTATGTTCGTCCTAAAATAAACTTTTTTACTTCCTTCTTCGGTGAGTGTAAGTTTCTAGGCTTCTTAAAGAAGCCTTCAAACTTATTCTAACTCAATATGAATAACACCGCCAATATTTAACACTAACGCAGATGAAGCGCTATTTGATTTATGAATTAATGAATACAACAATAATCTAATCATCATGGAGGGTAGAGATAAGGAGGACCATCTAGTATGGGGGATCAGTTGAAAAAGTGTCCACCTGTAAACAGCAAATTATGGTTCGAAAACTCGTCAAAATAACGCTAGTGTAGAAAAGGAAATGATATGAATTTAGCAGCTATAAACCAAATGAAGTGTGATATTGTATTGAGACTTTCTCGTATTGAGATATATGTATATAAATGCAATAGTCACATTTTCGTAAAATGCGCGGTGACAAAGGTAGTTTTCCAATTACAGAGCATAATGCGACTCAGTGGCGCACAATGCCGAATTATGCTGATGCTTAATTGGAACGCGAATTAGTTTTCAAATGCACCAGCAGAGTGCGACTCAGTTACAAAAGTATATTCCTGTAAACAAATTTGTTTGTAGATTCGAATTCTAAAATGAAATTGTATTCACATTTTAAATGTGAAATATAAAAAACAAGTCAATGTTTGTACCTTCATCCATACTTATATTTATTTTTTTAACACAATTTGAATTAACTTTGATTATTTCGAAAAAACTACAATGAAACGAAAGCTTTAAATTTTTTCCAACAATTAATAATATTACTAACGATAATATATAAACAAAACATTTCGATCAATGCCAACTTAAAGGGGAAAACACTTGTTAATTTTCTGTCACTGAGTTGGCATCGATTGCACGCATCACTTTTAAGAGTGCTCGATTGTGCGAAGCGTTGCTGTAGTTGAAACATTCAACGTTAAGCATTATGCCGCATAATGCGCTCTAGTGCTGTAATTGGAAAACTACCAAAGAGGAAGTCTTTCTTTCCTTCTTTAATCTAGTATCCTACTCTAATTATTTGTTCCGCTATTTTTAAATACTTTCCACTTGCTATTATGGCGCCATCTTAATGCCCTTCAGTGGACACTTTCTAATATAATGAGATGGTTCTCCTTACCTCTACCCTCCATGCTGATTGATCATTGAAAAAATGGGCTATTAGTCGACCTGTCAAAAGTAAAATAAACTGTTGGAGCGAGTGTAGTTATTTTAAACTACCCACCAAGGACTTGGTTGGTTATAATTATTCTGGTTTCTATCATAATTTGAGGGGTTATTGTTGTAATCCACAGATACGGTACCGTAATCGGAATTTCCGTTAAAGGTCTGCTTTGGTACGTATTGATTATAAACAGGTTGGTATCTGTTAATGTTCTGTTGGTTGTCATAATTTGGTTGGCCGCGATTATAATCTTGCTGGTTAGTGCTGTAATTTGGTGTGTTTAAGTCATAGTTTTGCTGGTTCTGATTATAGTTCTGTATATTTCTGTTAACAGCTTGCTGGTTCTGGTTATAAATAGGTTGGTTGTTATAATTTCGTTGGTTGCTGTAATTTGGTTGTTCATAGTTAAAGCGGTTACCGTCGTTCTGGTAACCATCGTAACTTGTACTGCCGAAATTAGTTTGTGAATTGCGATTCTGTGAACAAAATAAAATTAGTTTTTAAATATAATATGCGTTTATATGGTAGTAGTAAAGTGGTAGTACTGTATTGTATGATGAGTAACAATGAAAGAGAAGGAAAGTATAAAAATAGAAGCCATATAATACGTGCAGCAAAAACTTTGTGCCCCTTTTTACGAATATTCCGCCGACGGAGGAGTATGAAATTTCGTACACTTTAGTTTATATAGAGAAAAAGTGACGAATGCTAATAAAAAAAAAATATGCATAAAAAATGTTAAATCCATAAATAAAACATTACACACACTACCATGTATTTGGCACACACTAGCACGCCATACACATACACTTTTGTTTATTGTTGCCTTGGCGAAATCTGTGATTAAAGAAGTATATATAGTCTTTGACAACAAATTATTATATGGAGTGTGCCAGAGAAACTTACTTATTTGAAAAAATTCCCGCGCGGTGAGTTGGGCGGGTAGAGGGGCAAGAGGGGGCGCATCTGGAGGGGGAAGTTCCCAAGTTTGTTTCTCCCTCCAGTCAGTTGCCATCATGCTCTGGTCTAGAGAGCAGCGGGCCTTCGCAGTTGAGAGCTTCTTTTCTAACGGTCGCTCACTTGTTGCTACGCAACGTGCCTTCCGCGCTCGCTTTGAAATTCCTCCTCACAGACTCGTTCCTGGCCGTAATTCGATTCTGTCGTGGGTTAACTCATTTCGGGAGTGTGGAAGTGTCGCTAAACCCAGAAATGGACTTCAACGGACCATCAGAACTCCGGAAAATATCGAAAGAGTGAGGCAGTCAGTTGTGCGTTCTCCCCGGCGTTCGGCTCGCAAACACGCAGCTGCTATGGGAATTTCTGATACCACTGTTCGACGAATTCTCCATGAAGACCTTCAATTTCATCCCTATAAATTGGCAGTTGTGCAAGAATTAACTGAACGCGATTTTGTTGCCGACCGCCTCATCTCTCTCAGAGGCGATCTCCAATGGCCGGCACGCTCTCCAGATTTGACTCCATGCGATTTCTTTTTATGGGGTTATTTGAAATCCCTGGTTTATGTCGATCGACCACGGACCATAGCACACCTCAAGAACAACATTCGCGACGCCATTGCCAACATACCGATTGATATGCTGCGAAGAGTGGATACGAATTTCAAAAATCGACTTCATCAGTGTATGCGCAATGGGGGTCGCCATTTATCTGATATCATTTTTAAGACTGCATAAAAAAAAATTGGGATATTGTATTCTCAAATAAAAAAAAAATTAAAACAATAACTGAAGTACTTTTTTTTTATTGACCTTTCAAATAAGTAAGTTTCTCTGGCGCACCCTGTAGTAGAATTTCGACTACGGACGATCATTACTAAATCTAATTATGTAACAGGTATTATTATATACTACATACTATATACATTTATAGCGAAGTTCATTTATGTGAATGATCTTAAAATGACTAGATTCTTAATTTATGGCACCGACGTGTTGCCACTTCGAAGATGCCTACAGGCATATCTGACATCGGTTATGAGTTTGACATAAGGGCCTTATAATAATCCCGTTAAGAAAGGATAAGTTAAGAAGCCATCTCTTAAATAAGATTCTCTTAATCCTCTAATGAATGGCAGTTCCAAATAAAACTTGCCATCTTGCCTCTTAGCAGTCACTTAAACTACCTCTCGATGTTGGTTATTGTTGACAGTTATTTATGAGCTGCTTTAACACCACCTCTTTACCTTAAGAAGAGTTTATGGGTAAGATTTTCGTAAATCAGTTGCTGAGAAGTTTCTTAAACGCGTATTTAAATTGGTGTACTGTTAAAAGTTGTGTATCACGGTCCGAAAATGATAATAAAGCAAGTGGCCTTAGCTTTCACAAGTTTGCTTAATTTTGATCATATTGTATATGCAAGCTTACTGGGTGATCCTTAACGCCAGCGACACTGAAGGTAGAAGGTTCTAAATAAATACAATAAGAAATAAGGAATAAATATATACCCAACACCAGAAACATGAAATGGTTGATGATTTACCTTCCATTACCTGAGTTCGGATCCTGTCTCCGAAAACTTGGGCCATCACGAAGGGGATTGGTACCTTGGCGTAGAGGGCTGGCGTCTGAGGCGCCCCACAGGACCGACCGTATGAGGTCACGGCGATCACGCGCCAGTTGCAGCCGTCTTGGACCTGCACGGGACCTCCTGAGTCACCCTAGAAATAATACTTTATATATATATATATATATATATATATATATATATATATATATATATATATATGTATATATATATATAATGCCAGCCCAGCCCACTGCTGGGCTCGGGCCTCCCATTATAGGGCAACGGACAGTATACCCGGCACGCTTGTCCAAGGCGGCTTGGCAGGTTTGACACATCGGTTATCTCGATGTGCAGGTTGCATCACGATGTTTTCCTTCACCGTTTTTAGCACGTGGTAATTGTAACAATATGCACATTAGATCAGAAAACTGATTAAGAGGTGCATGCGTTCCGGTCAGGATCGAACCCGCGCCCTTCGATTTAGGGGCGCGTGCGCTAACCATTACGCTACCACGACAGGTTTATTAATAGCATTAAATTAAATTATTATAAATACATATTTATTAATTAAACATAGCATATTAGATAATTTATTTATTGTTTTTACAGAATTATAAAATTTTACCCGCTATATTTACCTATTCTAAAAATATATATACAATTTAATTTATAAAAGATAAAAACTACAAATACCGTGTTTATTTATTTATTTATTTGGACAACAGATAACAATCAGCAATTCATTTATATAATATAGTTTGTAAATTATTACATCTAGATTGGGATTTAAGCGTGCTGACACATCCATGTTAAAATTATATTATCGCAAATAAAATTATGCGAATAATATAATAAGGACAGAAATATGTTGCATTATTCTCACTACCGAATCAGTATCTTATAAATATTGTACACACACGTATTAATAAAAAGATGTTTTTTTATAGTTTTTTTTGCAGGAGTTCAGCAGACAGGCAGATGGCTCACTTGATGGAAAGCGGTTACCATCGCCTATGGACATTTGCAACACCAAAGGTGCTACATATGCGCCGCTGCTCTCTTAAGGGAGACAGGAACCTGGTCACTAATGCCGGAACACAACTCAAGATTGTCAGAGCGACATACTTTAGACCAGGGGTGGTAGCCGTCCAGTCGGGCAAATGCCCTACCACCTGGCTGTGGGTTGTTTCGTCGCCTATTACGACAGGCCGCCCGAACGTAGGAAATTGTATTCTTTCTCCGTTCCTGCACAGATAAATTAATAGCTGATTATTTAATTTTATTAACCTGACAGGTGTCCTTCCCCCCACTCTTCTCACCAGCGCACAGCTGGTCGTTGGAGGGTCCGTTAGGGAGTCTCAACGAGGTGCCCCACACCCTTCGGCAGTCCTCTATTCTCCAGATTGGTAGGGAGACGCTCCTCAGCTCCCGGGATTGACCCCCTCCTGGGATTGGATGCATGTTACAATGGTTACTAACAACCCCTATACTCTTTATTGTATACCAACATAAGAAAAGTAATACACTTGTCGGAGTTTATTTGTTATTATAAAGTTACCATATGACGGTAGTATTCAAATGTGGTAATCGGAAGTCGTGTAACCGGATGTCAACGTAGAAATATTTATTATCAAGTTAACGAATATCGGAAATAGAGTAGTCGGAAGTTATACGGATGGCGGAAGTTGGTGTTATTGAAGTGGAGCAAAAGCATTACCGGATGGTGTCAGTGCGGCGTGCTACGAGACCTTAAATACGCGGTGTTCGGGCAGAAGAAGGGAAGTCTTAAACCGACAGTCTACGAGACTACAACCATAACTCTACGTTCGTCGGTTTACCAGAGCGAAAGCTCTGTTGAACAAGAGACGCATAGTGTATTGTGGTCGATAATTAGTGTGCGATAATCGCAGTATTCTTCGAGGGCCATACTGCTGCTCGACACCTGACAAGCGTGGAGACAGCGCTTAGAGTTGTCCTAATAATTCATATTATTGTGCTGTGCTTAATATTGTAATTGTAATAATTCTTGTGTAATAAACTTTGATTATCTCATTTCAGATTATTATTGTAATATACTTCGAGTGTGATTCGCTCCCCACGGGAGTGAATCTGACACACTTTATTGTTTTCACTCTAAGGTAGTAAGTACAATGGGTGGCCTTATTACTTTTTTTTTTTTTTTTGAGGCGAGGGGAAATGACTAACCGATTTACGCACTCTCTGGGCCGTCACTAGGAAACGGCACGAATCCACAGGGGGCGGTAACGCTAGCAATTGTATGCTTTATTTGCGTTCCGTCTGCGATGGATTACACAGAGGAGTGTGGAGACTCCGAGTGATGCCGCACGGGCGAGCAACCTCAATACCCACTAAAAACCCCCTCCTCCCTGTCGACCCTGCGCTTTTGTTTGTGATGGAAAGACTGAGATATAGAACATAGTTACGCAACAGTCGATCCAGCGCAATAAAGTGCCTGAAGTGTGCCCTGGGAGAACACACTCCACTTCGAGACGGGGCGCTTAAAGTAATATCTTCCAAGCAACCTTTGGATGGATAAGATCTTGTTAAAAATTGTTTGTTGGCGTGCAGTATTATAATCTTTTCTTCTTCTTATATATAAAGATGAATGTTTGTCTGTATGTCCTTAATAGAATCGTAAACTATACATTTGATCGTGTGACGGTCTTTAGTAAAGTTGTGGTGCATGAGCCAGAGAAGGTTTCCGAGTTGATTCACAATTGGGATTGTTCACTTTTTTTCAATTAAGCTTTTTGAAAAACTATTTCGAGGAATAGTATCCCTAATCATTTCTGTTTAGTTAAAATTCCAAAAAACGTATGATCTTCTTGTATTTTGTAAGAAATGCGTTTGACCTTTATTTGACCTTACTAAATCCAATCAGGTGGGCCGTCTGCCTGTTTGCCTGTTTCAGGTGTAAAAAACGTTCTAGCTGTACATTATTTGATTTAAGTTCTGTAACATTGATTTGCCTAAAGGCCACTTTAATATTTTTTACGATAACTATAGGAAAAAATAATGGTTGAACACGAAAAATTATAAGCCTAGCGACAAAAAACACTAAAATGATCACGATACGTAATGAGAGTGTGAGACAGTGACATTTAAATAGTAGTAGCACAGATTACTATGATTACATATAGATAAAACTGACTTTTATTATTTTTGTTTTCTAGGCAAAGAAACCAATGTAAACTTGTACCTTATGACGTCATAAGAGAAATAATTTTAAACTCTAATTATAAAAAAACTAACGCTTAAAATACAAAAATATTCAAACTAGTATCTTAAAATACCCTATTTTACGTAATAAAAATATAAAATTAGAGGGTAATTTTTGTGAACAATCCCAATTGGACACGGTGGGTGGCGCTGCTGTCGGCATATCGATTAAAGCTTTTCCGGGCAAGACGTCGTCTGCTGGGATAGCTATTCTATAAATCATTATATTAATACTTGAAGCAAAAACTTTGTACCCCTTTTTACGAAGGGGTTTCATTTCATACTCCGTTTTAGGTGTATGAGATTTCGCACACTTATATATAAAATTCTCGTGTCGCGGTGTTTGTAGTTAAACTCCTCCGAAACGGCTTGACCGATTCTGAGAATCGGACAACATCTATTTTTCATCCCCCTAAATGTTAAGGGTAGTCCAACCCTATTTTTTTAATTTTTAGATAAATTGTTTTTTTAATGTTTTTATGATACAGCATTAAAAAATACATACAACCCTAAATTTTCAACCCTTATATTTTATTTGTTAAATATCGATTGAAGTTTTTCCGGGCAGGACCACGTCTGTCGGGACAGCTAGTAATATGTATTTACGTATCATATACACAACAAATATTAAGCACATAGAGAGAAATATAATATTTTTTATTTTTTTTAAATTAATTTTTTAAACGTATCGAACCCCTCAATTAACGAACATTAAGATTTTTTTTTAAAAAGATTAAAGTATAAAAGAGAAATGAAAGAAAATATTAAAAAAATATACAAACCCCAAAAAAGCAAAAAGTCCGGATAATCTCGTTCGTCCGGAGGGAGGAATAAGAAAAAATATAAAAATACCCTACACATATATACATGTACTTACCGAATTCAGTTCTCCCCCACCCAGTGGCAATAATGTATTCATCAGGGCCTGGAGGTCTACCGAGACACGTTGGTCTTATTACTTCAGAGAATCTGAAAAAAAAGCTGGCTTTATATCTTTTAATACCTATTTTCTGGCTTACCATTCCAAACGTCAGGGTCTCCCGTTTCTGAAGGACGCAGTGAGACATTTGGGGGTTGGATTGTATAATCTCCACGGTCTTCCGACTTGGGCGCAAGAGATACCAGGTCTCCCTCCGATTTGTTGAACAGGGCCTCATCTGCAAGCTTCCTGATCCGCTTCACTCCCACCGGGTTCGGGTTTACTCCATGCGCGTAAGTGGTCCTCCGGAAGCAATACGTTTCGTCGAGTATCATGCTAGGAGCTCTCAAAACGGACCCTATCTCATCCTAAAGGCTGGGAACGCGTTTGCTTTGCCCCTGGTGTTGCAAACGTCTTTGACGATAACCGCTTTCCACCAGTGGGCCGTCTGCTTGTCTGCTGAACTCATGGAAAAAAGGTCAAATTGAAGAGAGGAATTTTTTTTATTGCAGGAGTTCAGCAGACAGGCAGACGGCCTACTTGATGGACAGCGGTTACCATCGCCTATGGACATTTGCAACACCAAAGGTGCTACAAATGCGCTGCTGCTCTCTTAAGGGAGATTGGAACCTGGTCACTAATGCCGGAACACAACTCAAGATTGTTATGGCGACATACTTTAGACCAGGGATGGTAGCAATCCAGGCGGACAAATGTCCTACTACCTGTGCGTTGTTTTCTCGCCTCTTACGACAGGCCGCCCGGCTGCAGGAACTTGTGTTCTTTCTCCGTTCCTGCACGGATGAATTAAAGAATGTCTCGTCAGCCAATAACCGCCCACTGCTAGACGTAGACCTCCCCAAGTCGGCACTACTCATCACGGTCCTCTGCCTTCCCTATCCAGTGCCTACCGGCGACCTTGCGCGGGTCCTCAGTCTATCGAGATGGAGGCCGTCCGACACTATGTTTACCGAGACGCGGTCTCCACTCTAGGACTCGTCTAGAAAGACTGAAAGACTCATCTAATTCCAGCTCTAAGATACTCACGAAACTGTTCGCGATAATTTGAGAAGCGCTACGTCATGGTACACCCGTCGTCTCTTGTATTTTGGGTGCAGTACTACCAATGCTATCTGGACGACGGTGGCTCGAGGATCGTTCATGTCTGAAGCCCCGAGTTGGACTGCATGTGGGGGTCCACTGTGAAAAGATTTAACATTTAAACGTTTTAACGGTTTTTGATTTGATTTATATTTCGACGTTTCAACCAATTTTTAGTAGCCGTGATCTGATCGGAAGATAAAAAGTTTTAGTGTTAATGATTATAATAATATAATGTGGCGACCGAGAGTAGAAGCTTCTGGCAGCGTAAGCCCGTCTCAAAACTTAGAAAAAGGTAGAAGATTCTGGAAGGAAAAGACAAGGACAGATATATTTTAGAAAGGGATAGACATGAACCAAAGTTCTAGAATAGAAGGTTTGGGAAGGAAAGGACAGAGATAGATTGATGTTTAGAAAGGGATACACAGTAAATAAAAGAATAACGAAAAGAAGATCGAAATTATGGATTCCAGAAGATTCTTTCAGGTATATAAGCAGCGTAAGACGCGTCTACCGGGCAGTTAAGGAGTTGAGCTCAGTTCAAGACAGCGAAGCGACAAGTGCGATACGGAAGAGTTGGAAGAGAAGTTTAATAGTAGATAGTGACGAGTTAAGTGGTGAATTTAGTGTCAAGTACAGTACAGTGAAGGAGGAGTGTAGCGCATTTTGAGAGAAGATTCAGAAGCGAGCTACGCGCTGTAAATTTGGAGGTGAGCACTACAGTAGCAGGAGGTGATCTACGCAATATCGGCGACCGTATTGAGAGCGAGACATCTTATCGTCGGGACAGTGCGTCACAAGTAGTACGGCTGTGTAATTCAATTAAAGCTTTTAGTTAAAAACTGGTGTTTCCTTCCAATCCTAAGTGCGTACCCCCGCTAGCACGTAACAATACCAACCTGATAGCATTGTTGTCTTTCTCCTGAAAGGCGCAATGTCCGGCAGTGAGAACATACTGGGCACTAAGCAAAGAGCCGCCGCATTTCCAAGAATAGCCTCCCTGAAAAGAAACAATAATATAATAATACTAGCTGTCCCGGCAGACGTCGTCCTGCCCGGTAAAAACTAGGGGTTGATCGTAGAGGGTTGAAAATCTAGGGTTGTATGTATTTTTGTATGTTGTATCATAAAAAAATAGAAATTAAAAAATTTGTCTAAAAAATAAATAAAAAAATTTAGGGGTGGACTACCCCTAACATTTAGGGGGATGAAAAATAGATGTTGGCCGATTCTCATAGATACCGGATAAGCACAAAAAATTTCATCAAAATCGGTCAAGCCGTTTCGGAGGAGTATGGCAACGAAAACTGTGACACGAGAATTTTATATATTAGATAATATAATAATTTAAATACAGCTTTGCTTTGCTTTGTATCCAGTATCCGTTATACATAAACAGGGATTATTTCGTGGAGTGCACTTGTAGGAAATTTCGAAAATATTGAAAATTTTTCATAAAAACTAAACATTGAAAAAAAAGCAATTTTGGTAGCCTTAAAAAACTGGATTTTTTAACAGTTATAGATTTACAACTTTCGAGAATTAGCGTGCGCCCAATACAGAGATACCCCAAGACGTACTAACGAAAAATGTGTCAAAACAATTTTTAAAAGGAATATTACGAAGGCATTATTTAGCATTGTCTCCTTGATGATGGTGCCATGTCTCGTTGCGTGTATGTACGATTGATTGTTTTGTATTTGTGCATATATGTGTATATATGTATGCATGTATATGCATATGTATGGATAGTCATGATACATGTACGCGGTGGGATATGGTATTATCATTAAAGAATCAATGGAAACGTTTTAAACGATTTTATAATGGACTTTGTGTGTATGTAGTTTAGATAACGGTGACAATAATATTGCTTAATCCATTAAATTAGTTTATATTATAATTTACATTAAAATAGTATAAGTACTTCACTACACGAAAGTTATAAGGTATAATAATGTAATGCGATCCGCGAGAACGCTGCCGACAAACTGCGCTGCAGTTTGGCAAAGTAACTTTATGTATAATCTTGTAACTTTATTTTTATTGAAAATAAATTTAAAAAAAAAGAAGTAATATAAAAAGCCCTGTTATACCCAGAGGTTTTAGTTGTTGGAGTTCTAGCTGGCCTTAAAGAAAAACTTTAGTGTTCAGAATTCAAATAGATTGGTAACCTAGCCACAACTGCGAAATAACAAGACAATATTTTGGCAGTGTCATTAAAAAGTAAAATCTCATACACATGTGTTTTATTGCACAAAAAACAATTAAAACTATTATCAAATCTTTATATATTTTATATAGTGACCAGTGACCTAAAGTTACACGTCGTCGTTAACCACTTTCCATCATGGTTGGACCGTCAGCCTATCTGCTGTACTTCAGCAAAAAAAAAGAGATATAAAATGGTTCCAATGTGATTATAAACTTCATGAAAACTTCAAAATTATTTTTATTTATTAGTTTAGAAGTATTTCAGTCACAACCCACATACTGACAGTTTTGAGAATAAGCCGTTTTTATTAAAATTTTGCATACAAAAAAGTGTCTATATTTTGGGAAAAAAAAGTTGAACATTGTATATTATATTTTGTCCTATATCGATACCTCGGGGCTCAAGGGGGTAACCGCCATTTCGGAGAAATTTATTTTTTAATGCAGTCTTACTTAACTTTTTCTCCTCTATCGATCGGTATATGTAAAGTCTTCCAACTCACCAAAAAATGGCGTTTACGACCCCATTTTTTTGTAGAAAATAAATCATAAATATATATATATATATAGCTTTTGTGTCGTCACAGCAACCAATGTTAATGATCATAAACGCGAGGGTAGTAAGCGACACCGTACATGATACAAATGTTTTTACGCCTAATATTTTACGTCGAAATAGTTTTAGTTTTGGGTTGTATAAGCAACCAGTCATATTGATCAATAAATGTGAGGGTAGTAAACGACATACCTAGTAACATAATGGTGCTTACGCCCGAATATATTCATTTTTAAAGAATCAACTTGCCCGATACGCCCTTAATTATTTCTCTACTTTAAAATAAAATGACACATACGTCGTGAGGTTTTAGCGGGAACTGCAAGGAGATGTTGTGCTGTTCAGTTTTATTTTCTAAAAATGAGTAAATTTACTCTAAAATGAACAATATTTGTAGGATATTGATAGTTTTTCAGTAGTAATTATGTGTTTTTGTGAGAAATGTGAACTGTATAGTCAAATGTCACCTTTTGAGTTGTCACAAGAACTCTGTTGAATGGCTTTAGTTGATAACAACAATACATAGGCTTAAGAAAAGAAGAAACTATATAGTAATCTACAATCTACGTCCAACAATTAACTCTAGTTTCTTTCCGCCCTTTTAGTATTCAACATACGTATAGTTCGATGCGAATTTTATGACGGCTACGATATTAGCTGCAAGCAAAGGCTTGCGCAGATATAGTCAAGTTGAGACTTCAAGATGTTTATACTGTTTGGTTTTTGAAGTCGGTTTTTTTAAGCGAAGTTTTTTTTATTTGTTACTTTTTAGTGTCTAGCTATGTATGGGTAGACCTTCGAAAGGTGCTGCGCTCCTTGAAAATATAGGTCCAAGGAATGGGAACAAAGAAATGATCGTAAAATGAAAAATACTGGGCCAAGCTATGTTATATTTTTAGGGGACTAAATGGCAACTATTCCGCATCGAACTAAAATAGAATCACGTAAATCGGATCAAAAATCTCAGCGTAATCGGTGTACATATGGAACGGAGTGAAAAATTTTTACATGAAAAATTTTCATAAAATGAAAACTACTGAGCCAAAGTATATCAATTTTTTAGGGGACCAAAAGGCAGCTAATCTGCGTCGAATAAAAAAAGAATCACGGAAATCGGATCATAAATCTCGGAGTAATCGGTGTACATACATAAAAAAACATACCGATCAAATTGAGAACCTCCTCCTTTTCGGAAGTCGGTTAAAAATTGAAATTAAATAGGCAAATAAAGAGTTTCTTATTTTCTCTTTACTTGATATTTGAAGACGTGAGTGGATGAAGGTGATATGTCGCACATTCAGTTTTTTGCTTTTTTTACGTAGATGAATGTTATAAGTCGATACCAAATGACTACAGACCTTAGACCATAGATATAAGGCATATTTAAGAAATAAAATGTTGCTAAAGGTGTTAAGTTCAGTTCAGTTTCAAATAAAAGTAAAACTTTTATCTCGATTTACTCAGAGTTGGAATTATGCGACTTATCACCTTCACCCACTCATGTATTCATTTAATTAACTGAATAAAACAAAGCAACAGTCTACAAAGTGGTAGAATTAGTAGGCAAATTGTCAGCTACGACCATCTCTGATCACACATCCATAGAATGTTAGGATGTAAGCGCCCCAAACAAACAATTTTCCGGGGCGTATAGGAAAGCTGTTTTTATTACTTTTAAATATATTTGAAATATAATTTAACAGTGTTTTGCATCATAGAATTTTAAGACTTTTGGTTTTAGAATGGTTTATTTAGGCCAAGAATCAAAAAAGTTATATCCGAAATAATATTTTATAATTTGTTTTTCGGCTCTCCTGAAAAGTCGTGCAGGAACAGAGAAAGAATACAATTTCCTGCGGCCGGGCGGTCTGTCGTAAGAGGCGACAAAACAACCCACAGCCAGGTGGTAGGGCATTTGCCCGACTGGATGGCTACCACCCCTGGTCTAAAGTATGTCGCCATAACAACCTTGTGTTGCGTTCCGGCATTAGTGACCAGGTTCCAGTCTCCTTTAAGAGGGCAGCAGCGCATTCGTAGCACCTTTGGTGTTGCAAATGTCCATAGGCGATCGTAACCGCTCTCCATCGAGTGGGCCGTCTGCCTGTCTGCTGACTTCCTGCAATAAAAAAAAAAGTAGAGTTTTGGTGCTTACGCTCTTTGAGCCCCGAGGTATCGATATATTCACTTGAATTAGGTAATTGAACCTTTTAGGTTTTTGGATTACTATGGGACATGTATCTTGTTAGTTTATTATACTCTTGGTGTTTTGTGGGTAAGCTACTTTGTGATAAAAATGTTTTATTCTGTAAATGTTGTCAGATCGTTATGATTCGTATTGAGTCGATAGAAGTTGCAATTTGAAAGCCTTCTGCATCCTTAACACAATTTTGGCATGTTTATAGATTAGTTCTGTTTTGCATAAGTAGATCCAATTATGATAGGTATACAAAGTTAATCAAATCAAGATAATAAGAGCTTATTAAAGGGAACTTACGCGAAACAACTTCCATCCGACTAAGGCCATGTGTGGGAACTCCTCTATCTTGGAGGGAACACCCCCAAGGATCAGGGGGATATTGACGGGGACGCAATCGGACACATTGACTGCTACGCCCGCGTGCTGAGGCACGAGCGGCAGAGCCACGACCTTCTTCACTGTGTTCGCTTTATATTCGTTGCAAACTGAAAAAAATGCAAAACTTTGTAGGCACTTCACATTATATAATAATGTTAGAACCTAGGCGCCGACAAAGACAAATTCACACCTGCATATCTGTAAAAGCACATTTATTACCCGTCGGCATTTGAACTAATTACTATTATCCGTGCAGGAACGGAGAAAGAACGCAATTTCCTGCGGCCGGCTGGCCTGTCGTAAGAGGCGACAAAACACCCCACAGCCAGGTGGTAGGGCATTTGCCCGACTGGATGGCTACCACCCCTGGTCTAAAGTATGTCACCATAACAATCTTGAGTTGTGTTCCGGCATTAGTGACCAGCTTCCAGTCTCCCTTAAGAGAGCAGCAGCGCATTTGTAGCACCTTTCGTGTTGCAAATGTCCATAGGCGATGGTAACCGCTTTCCATCGAGTGGGCCGTCTGCCTGTCTTCTGAACTCCTAAAAGAAAACATTGAAACCATTGTAATTCTTTTATGATCGTCTTCTTTTGTTTACTTATTTATTGGCATACGGCCTATTGTTGTATTGTAATCGTTTACAGCCACCTGCGGCTGTAATAAATTAGCCAGGTGTTAGGGATTTTAAATTACAAGTCGACTCTAGGAAATGCGTTCCACGTTGCCGAGCGGGCATATTGCATTTGTGCAGTATAAAGCGATGACCTGAGGGAGGGAGAGGCATTCGAGCATGAACCACGCTCGAAGCCAAACGCGTGTACTATACTACATTCGATAATCTATTAGTGACGTTTAGTTAGGCACTCTTTTTTCGTACCCTCGACGTCGTGTGAGACTTGGAATGTATACCAGTTAGATCAAGACTTATTTGCTTACCTTCTTCTGCTAGCTCCAAATATCTTCTCTTCTCACTTTCACTCATGTCGTCTTCATTTGGGCCTATTTCACTTGGCGTTTCTTGGCCATCTTCAGAATTCGATTCTGATCCAGGGAAACTAAATGACGAATCCGTCCCTGGACTGTTAGTTATTGGTGGCTGATTTTCATTCACATTTGCTGGTTTCACTCCTGGGTGGTGTAAAAGAGGATTACGTGTTGTGTATGCATTGTTGTGGAACTGATTATTTGTGTTGAAAGCTTGATTATTCGTGTTTGTACCTTGATTATTTGTGATGAACCCTTGATTGTTTGTGTTGAAACCTTGATTATTTGTGATGAAACCTTGATTGTTAGTGTCGTAACCAGGTCGTTTTGTTGTGTAACTATTTAAGTTGCTTTGCGGAGTCTGATACTGTATTGGAGCTTTCTTCGTTGTAAAACCTTGGTTCTTGTTTTGAGATATCTGTTGTTTTTGAGGTCTACTATCAAAATTTGGGTTCACAACTTTTTGTGGTCTAGTAAACTGATTGTTAACATTTTGCTTGTTTTCGTTAGTTGAGCCTCTACTGTTGTGATCGTAACTATTAGTTGTAAATCTGTTTGTATCTCCTAAGTTAGTTTCAATTCTTCTATCCTGATCATCTATAAATGTTATAGCTGATGGATTATAAGTTTGTGTTCTTTTCAAATTTGTATTATTGTCATCTTGATTATATTTATTATTTAAATTTTGTGTGGTTGATTCAAAATTTTGATTTCTACCTATATTTCTAGCGGTATCTGTGTTTATGTTTTTTCTAGTAGTTTTCCTAAGTCTACTGGTAGTCGTTCGCGGTTTTTTCGTAGTCACATCTTGGAATGCTATTGCGGAGGTATCGTGATGTTTCTTGTCTGCTTTTGTCTGTGGTCTACGTGTCGTTTGTCCAAAGTATTGGTTCGTGGTTTGGTATGGCTGTATTAGGGCTTGTAGGCCTTGGATAAAATCTGCAAAAGTAATTGAATTGTATGATTTTGGTTTCTAAATTTAGAAGCAGGATCTTTTTTATTATCTAATGTATCTAGGGGATTTAGTGATGATGAATGAATGAATGAAAACTCCGCGTGGAATAGTTACAAAAAACTACGATTTTCATTGGTAGAAAATTATTTCTGGTGGAAAGAATTTTTCAAATCAGACCAGTAGTTCCCGAGATTAGCGTGTTATAGCAAACAAACTCTACAGCTTTATATATTACATACATACATACATACATATTGTCACGCCTGTTTCCCATTGGGGTAGGTAGAGACGATGGATCTCCACTTGTTACGATCTTGACAAACACTTTTCGCTTCATCAACTTTCATTAATCTTCTCATACATACACGCTTATTTAAATTACTTTTTATCTGACCTTTCTTCAAAATATCTTCAATTTGATTATGTTGAGTACGTCTTGGTCTACCGGCACCGACTCTTCCAGTCACATTGCTATCATATACTTGTTTTGTGATTCTGCTGTCATTCATTCTCTCTACATGGCCAAACCACCTTAACATTCCCGTTTCAACTCTTGTCACTACATCTTCTTTCAATTCACAATGCTCCCTTATCACACTGTTTCTTATCATATCACTTACATTAACCTTACATATACTTCTCAAAGCTCTCATTTCAACTGCATTTATCCTACTTTCATGCTTCTTCTGCCACACCCAACTCTCACTGCCGTACATTAGCGTTGGTACTAATACCCCTTGATGGACAGCCAGACGTGCCTTTACAGACACTTTCTGGCTGTTTATAAAAGAGTTCAGCGCTCCATTTACCTTATTACCTGCCATTACTCTCCTTTCAATATCACTTTCATGCCTGCCGTCTCTGGTAAACATGCACCCTAGGTAAATAAATTCTTTAACTTGCTCTAGTCTTTCATTTCCTATCTGTACGTTACACATTGTCATACTTTCATTTCTTTCAAACACCATAACTTTCGTCTTCTCTACATTAATTTTCATACCCTTAGTCTTAAAAGATTCGTCCATAATCGTTACCATCTCCTGTAACTCCTCCTCCGACGATGCAAGTATAACCTGATCATCGGCGTAGAGTAGACATTTGATGAGTAACCCATTCATTCTTAAACCACTTTCACTTTCTTTCAAACCATCCAAGCAACTGTTCATAAAAAGGTTGAATAGCCACGGCGATGCTACTATTAGTATAAGATTATGTATGTATGTATATCAAAGACTAGTTCTTTATGGTATAACTACATCTGCGATAATCTATACATATAAATAAAATTAAAGTGTCAGTTTGTTATGTCAAAATAAAAGCTTTTTAATAAATGCATATGAAGTAGGTATATACGGTACTTATATAAAACAATAATCAGTTTTTGAGTTTTTGTCTGTCTGTCTTTCTGCATGTTCCGACTAATCTCTGAAATGGCTGGACTGATTCTGACGGGACTTTCACTGGCACTGATGTTACAAGGGGTAACTGAGGCTACGTTTAAAATTAGGTTTAGGCGATATAATATCCACGCGAACGAAGACGCGGGCAACAACTAGTTTGACATATAAAGGATTATGTTGGATAAAAAATTTCCATCAGTAACCACAATCCGATAAAAAAAACTTTCCACTAAACGATTTGCGAAGATCAAAACAAGCTACAAGAACCAGTAATTAAGTTAATCATTTAATTCAATATGGCGAAGAAAAAAATATATTACAACCAATAACGAGTTCGTAAATTGACCGCTGCAAATGCATATTCATAATAAAAAATGCGAAAGTTACTCTGTTTGTTTTTAACCAGCTTAAAAAGTTATTAATTTAGATTTGTGGCTTGGCAGCTAGGCCTTTAAGCCAGATCTTAGTTTACAATATAGTTTCTTCATTTTCTTAAGCCTATGTGTAGCACAGCTGAACTGTAGGTAATCAGATAGTGCTATCCAACGGAGTTCCTGTGACAACTCAAAAGGCCACATTTGACTATACAGTTCACATTTCTCACAAAACACACAATTACCACTCAAAAACTATCAATATCCTACAACTATTGTTCATTTTGGAGTAATTTTACACATTTTTAGAAAATAAAACTGCACAGCACAACATCTTTCAGTTCCCGCCAAAAACTCCCCAGCTTAAAAAGGAGGAGGACTACTCTAAACTACTAAACTATGTTTTGACGGTTTTAAGCGCGGTAATATGTTTGATTTTTGTTATTCCGACGTTTCGGCCACTTTTCAGTAGCCGTGATCACGGAACAAAAAGATATCTAATGTCAATAAGTATTGTTAAAGTTTTATTTAGCCCACCGCCAACTTGTTCATTTTAGTTATTAAGTTATAGGCTATATAGGCTGAAATTTTGCACGCATCCGTATAACGCGTGACAATGTAATAATATGGTGCCATGGAGCTGATCTGATGATGGAGTCGGAAGGTGGCCATAGGAACTCCTGTACTAATTAAAATAGACCCATCGTGTTTGGGCTCGTTTTACTTGTCTTGGCTTGCACTCTGCTGTTACATGATATCTAGGATCTCAAAAGCTTGTATTTAAAAACCTTTTTAAAAAACAAATTAATATTGTTTTGATGAACAGTGAAGTGTTGTATATGTCTATAATCAGCTGTTGAAGCGGTGTTGCCATAAAAACAGTTTATTTACACTTACCAAAATATTGACCTCTAACATTTAATGTGAAAAATGTTAATAGTATTGGAATAACAAAAAACCGGCGCAGCAACATGTTCGCATCGTATTAATCTGAAAATTAAAAAATATCTTTAAACCTTTAGTGCTGCGAGTGATATGAAATCAAAACCAGTCTTAGACCCGGTTCACAAAGCCGAGAGGATTGTGATTGAACGAAGAGGACATATTATAATAGATTTAGACGTTATTTTATCTACGTACATGTTGCAGGGAAACGACGAAAACCGGGATTTGATCAAATCTGTGTGACCAATGACCAATGACCAAATCACGCGAGATGTTGCAATCATAATTCACAACCCTATGGGTGATTTCCTTGAAAAGAGTTAGTGATTTGATCAAATCTCTTGATTTAGTTAATAATGGATAGCCATTATCAAATGTAAAGTTGTTAGTTCAACGAGGTGTTAGTCCGCGATATAACTGAACGTTAGAGCCGGCGTGTGTCACAACCGATTATAACCGTGCCCACTCCGCTCGGTATCAGAAAAAAATAATCAAATAAATTAAATATCCCTATGTCACTCAGGAATAATGTAGCCTTCCGCTGGTGAAAGAATTTTCAAAATCGGTTTATTAGATCCAGAGATTACCCCCTACAACAACACAAACTCAAATCATTTACCTCTTTATAGTATTAGTATAAATAAATGGTGACGAATCTGTTATGGTATTCGCCGGCCGCTAACGCTTTGGTCTAAAGCTGACCTAGCCTTGTACCCTATTGTGTTGTCACGTCAGAAGCTTGACGCTGCGCTGGCCGCCGGAGTTGGGTGAGGTAAAGGAAACGGGTAAGAAGTGAATCATAGAGCCGTAAGGGGCCATTAATAACATCACACATTGTGGGGGGGGGGGGCGTGGGGGGGGGGTCGACGAAATGTGAAATTGTGTGACGAGGGGTGGGAAGAATCCTCAAGTTCGTGAACTCGCATTTCAACGAAAAACTTCAGAATGTTTCCAACTCTAACTATATGAGCATTGTGTTTCAATTATAAAAAAGTAATTTAAATGATTATAAACAAATGCACAAATCTGTTATTTAATTATAATATAATTTATTTAAATACATACAAATCTACATAACAGTTAGGAATAAATGAAGTTTTACTACTAAAATTCAACTATAATACATATGTAACTAAGTATACTATATACTATAATACAAAATAACAATCTATAAGAAAGAAATTAACTCCAGTTTGCTGTCACTATACTTATGAATATGTTTATGGCAGTATTTAATTTCTAAGTTTTTGTTTTTTAAAGTAATTTATTTATAATTTGAATTTTATTTATTTACTAGCTGTCCCGGCAGACGTCGTCCTGCCCGGTAAAAAATAGGGGTTGATCGTAGAGGGTTGAAAATCTAGGGTTGTATGTATTTTTGTATGTTGTATCATAAAAAAATAGAAATTAAAAATTTTGTCTAAAAAATAAAATAATAAATTTAGGGGTGGACTACCCCTAACATTTAGGGGGATGAAAAATAGATGTTGGCCGATTCTCATAGATACCGGATAAGCACAAAAAATTTCATCAAAATCGGTCAAGCCGTTTCGGAGGAGTATGGCAACGAAAACTGTGACACGAGAATTTTATATATTAGAAGATAAACAGACGGCCTCTGTTCTTGAGCGGGCTAAGACTTTGCCGGCCTACCTCACTGAAACACAGGCTCCGGGTTCGATTCCTGGTGTACTTAGTAAATTTCGGAATCGTATTTTCTCCCTTATTTACTATGGTCTAGGTGTCTGGGTTCAGCCACAGAGTAGTGCGTTGTATGCGTGCGAATTATACATAAGAAAACACTTCACAAATTATTGCTTTAATACTAACCGAATATTCGGCGCTTCAGCTGAAAGCATGGCCGAATATTCGATATTAGACCACATCACTATTCATGGCTTCTCTAGTTTGTATGATTTTTATTTTTTATCGTATCTCTTTTCATGTTAAAGCCCACATTTAAGAAGGCGCTGATAAACAAGTAGATAAAAACCTTGAAATGTCCTAGAAGGTATTTATGAATAATACACATTATATATTCAATAGAAACCACAGACGTATAAGAAGTATTATATAACTTGATTGTATATTATAATATATTGAGACAAATAATAAAACGACGTTGTAATGGTTTTAAGTGCGGAGTTTTTGACATATTCTCTTTTAACTTTGCCTCCCACGCATTTTAATGTATAATAATACAAAATTCTAAACATGCGGTGTCTGTACAAACAACATAGATTATATCATTGGTTTTCAATCGTTTTGAATAAGCGACCTCTTTACAGGTTATATCCGTGCAGGAACGGAGAAAGAATACAATTTCCTGCGGCCGGGCGGCCTGTTGTAAGAAGCGACAAAACAACTGGATGGCGACCACTGCGGGTCTAAAATATGCCGCCATAAAAACCTTGTGTTGTGTTCCGGCAGCAGTGGCCAGGTTCCAGTCTCTCTTAAGAGAGCAGCTGGTTGCAAATTTCTAAAGGCGATGGTAACCGCTTTCCATCAAGTGGGCCATCTGCTTGTCTGCTGAACTCAAGCTTTAAAAAAAAATAGGCGTATAGGATTTTTTTTGTTGTTGCTTACCTAAATCTATGCATCTTAGAAAGTCTTACCAGTATGCAAGTGAACCTAAATAGAAGGGTATTCCAAATACCATACATACATACATAACTTCACGCCAGGTCCCTTGCGGGGTAGGCACGAACAACAGAGCGCCATTCAGGCTTATTCTTACACACCTCACTTGCTTCTTTGACATTCATAGCTCTTGTCACGCACGCTCGTCTGTTCTTAAGGCTCCTGACATCACCTTCTGCTAGTACACGATCAATTTGAAATATTCCAAATATCAGCCTTATACAATTAACTAGTTTTTTTTCTTTCACAATTTTGTACCTTGTCTAAAACTGCACTTTCGTCTGTACCCCTATTTGTTATGAAGCCCTCGATATGAACGATAAAGAACACAATGCAATTTTTTAAAAAGATTTCTTGTCTGTTTGTTTTAGATTAACGTAAATACTACTAAGCCGATTTCGATGCGGTTTTCACTGCTCGACAGCTAAACCTAAGACTTAAGCTTTGCACTACTTTTTATGCCGGGAATCCCGCGGGAATTTTTTTGGGAACGATATTAAATAGCCAGAATGAAAAAAATAAATTCCAATGAAATTGTTTCACCGCAAATTTTATGTAATAAAATTTTAGTCTTTATACCGGGAACCCCGCGGGAAATATCTCGGGAGCGTAAAAAATGGTAGTTGTTCAGGTGCGTGAACATTACCTTATTCTTGCACAGTTTTGAGTAAAACGATAGCTTACATTCCTTTTCAAAAGCTGCGATATTTTGTGTCCCGGGAGTCCCGCGGGAATTCCAAGTCGCGGGCGTATCCTACTATACATATATATTCACTGGAGGTGAAAATGGTTCAACAATCCGTTATGTGGTTAAGAGCAGTAGTGATATACAGACAGAAAGACGAGTCAAGCGACTTGTTTTGTACTACATAAAGATTACTATAATAATTACTTGCTGTTGGAATCTCCAACAAATAGTTTTTACGCTTTAGTTTAGCTTTTATCGCGGGCCTTGAGCGCGGTAACAGGGGTCTGAGGCGGGCGCGGCGAGCGGAGGCGTGCGGTGGCCACAATGACTCGCGAGCTCTCTTAGCGGTTCGAGGCATGTCAGGTATTACAAATTATGGACGACGAGCTGCTCCGAAATCGAACGAATACTTAAGCAGCTGTTTGTGAGAAAGTATATACGTGTTTAGATATCTATCATATCTTTGTAATGCCCCACTCACCGCATGTGCGCCCCGTAAGTATACATGTAGGTTAGGGTGGTCGTTAAAAATTAAATTTCTTGCGACGCCTCCTAAAAAGCTTCCTTTTAATGAAAAAACACTGGGATTTTTTTAATAATTTTTTCAAGTCAAGACAACACGTGCCTCAAGACGATTCAAGTTAATTTTTGGGTAATATCATGTTTTTTCAGGAAACTTCTTCATACTTAGAAGTAATAATTATTTTAAGATTGGAAAAGTTTTAACAATGAAATACCTTCCGTATTATCATTCTCAGTGATGAATTTCAAATTATAGATTCAGAAAAAGTTTAAAATTCTTCGTGATTCAAGCTTATCTTTCAATTTTTCTTATATTTTTAGTTTTAACTTGAATCGTCTTGAGGCACGTGATGTCTTGACTTCAAAAAATTATAAAAAAAATCCCAGTGTTTTTTCATTAAAAGGAAGCTTTTTAGGGGGCGTCGCAAGAAATTTATTTTTTAACGACCACCCTAATGTAGGTATATATGTATACATAGGTGATTTGTTTTCTTATCGGTCACCACGCTCAAAAAGTGTAACTTGAATTAATATCAAAGAAAAAAAATACTGCATAAATAAAAAATAAATAAATAATAATAATAATAATTGCAAAAGTTGATAAAAAATCCTATGCAATAGTTTTGTTTATTAATTTGGTGCGGCACAGTACTGGCCACCAAATGTACTAAATGTTTTAATTTAGAACACAGAAGTTCCTTTTTTTATCTGTTTTTTCCCTCTATTATTATTAAAAAATCAAATAATTATATTATGCACGTAATTAAAATAATTACAGTCCACAACAAATTAATATTTATAGAAGTTTAACACCTATTAAGTGCGAACCTGGTTATTCATGATATATCATTTAGCTTGAACAATGAACCTGCAATAGGTAATCAAATTCCTTATGAAATTAGTCATTGGGGTCATATGCAACAAACATGGAGTACGATTAGGTCATGAACTTATGAACTATGACCCTTATATGTTTGAAAAAGTTTTTGTGTTTCCACTAGCTTCTGCCCGCGACTACGTTCGCGTGGAGTAGTTTAAAAAAAGTAAATTAAAAAAACCCCCGAGATTTTGAAACGTTCTTCATTGGTGCTCCGCTCCTGTTGGTCTTAGCGTCATGTTATATAGCCTATATAACCTTCTTCGATAATTTTTTTTCAAATCAGACCAGTAGTTTCTGAGATTAGCGTGTTCAAGCAAACAAACAAATCAGCTTTATATATTATAATATATATAAGATAAAACTCTCACCGACACCTGTCAAAATCTCCGCTTCTATTATGTTACGTTGCAGAGAAATTACTTTCAGTCTGTTATAACCTGTTTAAGTAAAGCTTTTTTAACTATCCCACGGGAACTCTTTAATTTTTCGGGATCAAAAGTATCCTATATATTGATCAGGGATATAAGCTACCACCATACAAAATTTCATGTAAATCGGTCCAGTCGTTTCGGAGATTAGCCGGTACAAACAGACAGACAAACAGAGAAACAAGAAATTTTAAAAAATCCAAATAAGTTCTGTTTCACTTCTTAGATCCCCCCTGACTCGGTTTTTAGCATTTTTTTCATTGTACAGAAATTTGACCTCTACAATTTTATTATAAGTATAGATATCCTAATGCGACATTTATTGAAGTAAAACTTCTATATAAACGGGGGTCTTAGGATGTTTCTGTCACTAAAAAGCGTTACGGCCGCGTGGAGAGGGTAGAAGGTATATCGCGTGGTGATAGGCAGCATAATTTTGGACTAAACTGTGGATGTTGTTTGATTCAGGACCGAATTCAGTTTTTCATGCATTGCATGCAAAAAAATCAATTCATGAAAATGTAGCTACCTAATTTAACCAAATCATAATATGCAGTAAACCTGCGAGAAATCGAAATGTGTGCTGGGACACATATTAGAAGTGAAAATTCAACGGACAAGTGGCAAAACGAAACTCAAGAAAATTTTAACTCACAGGTTTTCAAATTGGACAAGTACAGTCATCTTTCCACTTGTCCGTTGAAGTTTTACTTGCATAGTTGTTCTTGTCATGTTTTTTTTTACGCTCAATAATTAGTTTTATTGTGTATCCTTTACTATTTATGTGTTCCGGTATTAGTAGCCAGGTTCCAGTTCCCTTCTAGAAAGTGACAGCATATTTTTAGCATCACTGGTGTTACAAATGTCCATAGGCGATGGTGTCCACTTTCCATCGCCGTGTGCCTGTCTGCTGAACTCATACAAGAACAAAAACCAATAATATTATCCCAGATGAAGCAATGACATGATAAGAAGTTGTAGGATGTTTGTAGTTTTTGAGTAGTGGTTATGTGCTTTGTGATCTGTGCATAATGTGGACATTGAAGTCATCAAAAGACCTCCATTGATTGGTGTCAGTGCAAGACCTACAGTTTGGTTATACGAAGACTTCCACATAAGGGCTATAGGGACTTCAAAGCTCCTAAGCTGCTGTTGTAGCGCATCTTCCATATCTTATACATATATACAATATATATACTAATATATAAAGCTGAAGAATTTGTTTGTTTGTTTGAACGCGCTAATCTCAGGAACTACTTGTGTTGGCAACACCAACATAAAATGATGTTTTTTTAACTTGCAACATGGTAGTTGCATTTTTGATCCTCTTCTGTTTGGATTGTAGCCGAATGCAGACGCCTTCCTATGTAAAGTGATTTTATTACAAGTTTTCACCAACTAACAGTGTATTGACTTCCACCACTACATCGACCTGGGTATCCTAGGCCCACCACATCAGCGTGCAAACAAATATTTATTATATGTGCGACGAACTGCGCACGATTTGTCTGATTAGAAAAATTCTTTCAGTGTTAGATAGCCCATTAATCGAGGAAGGCTATAGGCTATATATCATCATTACGCTAAGATTAATAGGAGTGGAGCAGCAATGATGAGTGTTTTGAAATAGAGGTATTTTTTTCTTTTTGAGAGCTTCCGCTGCGTATACTGTTAGTTTCGCAAAAGTCATGTGTGTCAGAAGTAAGTGTAACCCCAAAGTAACTATTCCACGCGAACGAAGTCGCCGGCAGAAGCTAGTGTAATATAATATAAAGTCGCTTTTCCCGTCTGTCTGTTATCCGGTAACTTCTAAACTACGCAAGGGATTTTTAAACGGTTTTCATTATTTAATAAATAAACTTACAAGAAAGGTTTATATGCATACTAATATTTATCCGCGGTCTCACTCGCGACATATAAAAACCTACTTAGGTTTTTATTTCAATAAAATAGATTGTATATATGTTCTTGGTTCTTGGACCCAGATTGTGAAAAGATGCGAGTGATTTTAAGAGTTCTTTTCCGTATGTTGCTATTTTTTAAATTGTAGTGGGTTTAGTTATTTGGGATGAGTTAACCGAGTGGTTTGTTTTCATATTATTAATTGTTCAAATTCATTACTATGATAGTATTGTGAATGGTAGAGTTGATGCCGGTAGACCGAGACGAACACACCTTGACCAAATATCAGAAGTGTTAAAGAGAGGTCGGGTAAAAGCATTTCAAATAAACGTGCATGTATGAGAGGTTAATGAAAGTAGGTGAAGCGAAGGTTTTTTGTCAGGATCGTCGTAAATAGAGATACATTATCTGCCTACCCCCATGGGAAACACGTGATATTGTATATATATGTATGAAATTCATTCGCATCAATCGATAACTTATTTGTGGCCTTATTTCTAAGATTACTCGTTTTCCATTTTGTAATACTTCAAAAATATGCCGCTTGTTTTATTCCGTATCATCCCATTGAATCTCTTTGGCTTACAAGTCCTCGTACCCTTTACATTAATGCGAACGAAGCCGCGGGTAGAAGCTAGTTTTAAATAATTAAATTACACTGAACAACAACTACATTCTCACGACAGATTGTATAATAAAAACAATAAAAACGACACATAATTACTAACCTGTTTGCATCGAAAATAGTTACAAGCACGCAATCAATGTATCAGCATCCATTGTTCAAACAATATGCAGGAATATACATTTAAAAACAAAATATATTTTTTAAATAAAATATATTCAATTTCACAAATAATTGAGGGTAATTCCGGATAAAATTCACAAAAACCATTCGAATTTCGAATGAAATTCACAAAAACTATTCGAATTTCGAATAAAACACTTCGACATTTAAATATAGAACTGAATCGGTCCGTTTCAACATTGGAACGTTTAAAATTTTTATTAAAAATTCCTCGAATCTAAACTTGTTTTTGCCGATTTTTTTTGCTTTAATAAACCGGATTTTTTTTGCTTTTACGTTCGAGACTAGCGCGGGTACTTTATATGGATATGATTGCACGTCTGGCGAATACAAGCCTTGTGTTTTGTCATTGGAATTCTTGTAGGGTTGTCAAGCTTTCAATGAGTATTCAATGATTTTTAATTATTCAAAGAGAGATGGATACATTTTCAAATATTGTTGGGTCCAGATTGTGAAAAGACGAGTGATTATTTCTTTCTATTATGTTGATGTTTTTTTTAATAATTGTAGTGCGTTAAGTTATTTTAAAGGAACTAATCGTGCAATGTATTGTTTTCATATTATTCATTCTCATAAATCGATAATTTATTTTATGTGTCTGTATTTTTAAAATAACTTGCCTTCCAGATGATCCATTTCAACAAAAAAGGGTATATTTCTTTCAGAAAAGATTTAGGTATTATTCGCGAGAAAAAAAGCATTTTTTTAAGCATTTTTTATTTATGCACATTTTTTTTCTTTGATATTAATTCAAGTTACACTTTTTGAGTGTGGTGACCGATAAGAAAATAAATCACCTATGTATACATATATACTTACGGGGCGCACATGCGGTGAGTGTGGCATTATAAAGATATAATAGATACCTATACATCTATATACTTTCTCACAAACAGCTTCTAACGTATTCGTCCGATTGCGGAGCAGCTCGTCTCGATCCGTGCGAGCATCGTACAGACGTACCATATACATACACGTTAAGCGAACGCTCGGCCGAGCTACATGGTAGGCGGAGTGGAAGGTGTTAGGTTTTATATTCGTTACGGAATTTCTTGATTCGGTCGCCGCGCTCAAAGCCCGCGATACCCTAATAGTAATAACCTAAATTGTTCAACAGAATCTTCGAGTATATTAACGCGAGTAAAGCCCCGGACAAAATTTAGTATTCAATAAAAAAATATTTTTTTATTCCTAGCCTATTTATCATTAATTTCGTTATAAAAATCAAGTTATACGTTGTCGACCCTGTAAAACTGGGCGTCATTAATGACAAGTTGCGGTGTGCCGGAGTCGATACGTCAGCTAACACCCAACGGTACAAGACATAAGCGTACGCGATTTATTTTAATGAAAATTACTGCCAGATCTGTTGGTTTACTGCGGAAATAGCCGAATCATTCTAGCAGCGAAAATATGCAACCTTCAGTGAGAGTGACATGTTTGGAATGAAATGAAGTTCCTTTTCTATACAATCACTTTTGTTTCAACGTGAAATCAGAAACCCGTCAGTCTCATAAAAGCACACATATCTCCGTCGAGACAGTCGCAGGTCGCGCTCTCGTGTTGTGTTGTTGTCTCACTCTGTTTATATGGGATTTGTATGAAATGGGTATATATTTATGGGTGTATTATGATATATCGATAATTACTTATGGGTTAAAACAGATTATTAAAGATTATATTGTCGCATTACTTTAACCTTTTCCTTCGTAAAAAATATATCAATAAAACGAACTAACAGACTAAAACAATGTCTCATTATGCACAAAGGGCGGTCTTATCGCTAAATAGCGATCTCTTCCAGACAACCCCAATATTCATATATTTTACTCCTGTAGAGTATAGGAAAACTCTCATAGATAGAAATAAGAAAAAAGCATGCTTCGTTACCATATCTTTGTTTCGCTTATCAGTATAAGCCAACTTGGGGGTGAATGAAATAACATATTGTATATCCCTCTCTATTCCACACACCAAATTGTGCCATGAGTGAAAATGAAACAACAGTATGTATGTTGTTGCTTTTTCAGCACGGTTACCGTGTTAGTTCTGATCTAACTGAGTTTACCGATGAAAGTATAATATGGCTACGTTCCATAAGAGACGCACAACGGCCAAGTTCACGACCGGCATTTATCCCGTTCCACTTGCTTGCCGGCGTTACAATCGTAAACTCAAGTGGAACGGCTATTCGACCCACCTCTTGATATGGGTCGTTATGTGATCGCAAATAATGACGTCATTAGTGACATTTTCGCCACGACCACAACGACCGCGGTCGTCTTGTGGAACGGCTAACTGAACATTTTGGGCGTTGTGAGCTACTAATGGAACTGTAAGTAATCCATTACTATCCACCGTGCAAAATGACGCCAGGGTGATTGCACAGGGGCGTTACGTGAGCACCCCTGTACAAAAGCTACCCATCTCTACTTACTTGATTAAATATTCCAACTCGCTTCGGTTTATGACTTGTTCTAATCAGGAATAACAACCCGCTACGCAGGTCCGCTCAGTGAAATTAAATGTTTCTCTTATGAACAGTACGAACTAACATACTTCCTTGATCGTTTCAGTTGAATGCATACTTTGTCTTTCTTTTAATGCAGATCCGGCTGCAGATAGCTTTATTAAAGACGGATTCCTACAATCTTTTTACATGTTAGAGCCATGCGGAAAATATTGTTACAACTTAGGTTCCGACAAAAAACAACTCCACTCCTAATCTGTAAAAACACATTTTATTACCTGTCGGCATTTGAACCAATTGTAATTCTTTTATGAACGTCTTCTTTTGTTTACTTATTTATTGGCATACGTTTCTAAAGAATAGTCTATCGTTCTATTGCCGCTGCCGGCTGAATCATTGGCCAGGTGTTGCGGATTATGTCGACTACGATTCGGGTACATTTGTATTTGTGCGGTATAAAACGACGGCCTGATGGATAGAGGGCGGCAGTTCAGCGACAATTACGATCTAATAGTGACGGACTATGCGCGTTTTGTTAAATTGAGACCTTTTGCATTACATTTGGATTTCTTGTGTTCGGTTATATTTGTACCTACGTTATACGTGTTTGTATAGTTCTAACAAACTCTAAATTAATTCGAGTCTCGCTACTCGTAACAATATTATTGCAATGGACCCGAACGAGACAAAATTTTATAATTATCACCAAGTTAGTAAATGGTTAAAAACTTTAAATTACAGCGACACAGAATGTATACTACCAAGCCGACTCTAGCACTAGGGGCACATACAACGAACACACAGACACACACGCAGTCACACACACACACATACACATACACACCCACACGCACGCAAACAGGCACGCACTTATAGTTTTAGGTTAGTTAATTAATAATTCCATTATATTTAAGTTTCTATAATAATAATTGAAGACATGAGTGGATGAAGGTGATAAGTCGCATAATTCCAATTCTGAGTAAATCGAGATTAAAGTTTTACTTTTATTTGAAACTGAACTGAACTTAACACCTTTAGCAACTTTTTATTTGTTTAAATATGCCTTATATCTATGGTCTGAGGTCTGTAGTCATTTGGTATCGACTTATAACATTCATCTACGCAAAAAAAGCAAAAAACCGAATATGCGACACATCACTCATCCACTCACGTCTTCAATTGTGTTGGGTGTCGCGATACCGACCACGAGTCTAGTGCAGCAACCGCAGCCAAAGAAAAATTGGAGCCTTAATTTTAATTCAAAATGTGTTATTTTAAGTTTTAGATACAATTATATAAGGCCTAGACATAAGTTTAGAAAATAAATGAATTTGATTTAAAATGGGACTAGAGAAAATGAAACGCTATTTTTTCCTGATCGAATCCATACTTTGCAAGTAGAAGATCAGGTTTTTTATATGAGCATGTTTTTATTACACAGGTTAGTCTGGTTTTCATATAAAATTCTTTGTTTATTTCGGAAATAATGACCTCGCTTATTATGACCTATTTTTGTAAATGATCTACGGTTGAAGTGGTAATCATAGTGTTACGAGCTACATAGGACTCGAATTAAAATGCCGTTGGAATTAGTATAGCATTCATTAGAACAATACAAACACGTATATCACACGTACAAATATAACTGGATACAACCAGTACAAACTGCACCAATAACACGCGCAGTCACTATATCGCTTATCGAATGCATTACACACGTCTTGCTCGTGTCGTAATCGCCGTTTGACTGCCTCACTCCTCCGTTCGGGCATTGTTTTATACTAACCTAGAATTACTAAGAAAACGTAATCTGCATACCTGCGGCCGTAAACGAGTACAATAACAATATCATGTTTTATTTTCCTAATTACAAATTTTAAACACGAAGTAAACAAGAGAAGTCCAAATGCGGGGAAAGGTAATTAACCAGGTGTGCATTTACTTTGTCGGCCTGGAACAGTATGGTTCATGCTGCCTGAAGCAAAATGTATTAATTATATAATAACAAAAAACTTGAGAGGTGTCAAGGACACCCGGATGGGACGAAGTTCCTTTCGATTCATTAGTGAAGGAATTGTAATAAAATGTTAGTTTTTAAAAAGTTATAATAAAAACACTTTTATTATGAACAAATATAATGTAATATAAACTTAATAAGTAGGCTCAATTTTAGTATTAATGAGAGAGATACAGACAGAGAAACACGTCACGCCACACGGCTTACAAATATAGCAAAAAGTGTCGTTACAACTTTTGGTCTTAATTTTTTCCGTCTAGCCCCCTTTCGCAGCGCGCGATAAGGAACTTCGTTCCAAAAAAAAATCTAAGTATGTATAATATAATAGTTCATTAAAATGTTACATGAGCTTTGCATTTGTTAGAGGACGCAATTTTATTTTTAAAAAACGCGCCTACGGACTCTATCTCATAGGTGGCGGGGAAATCGGGGACCTTTTCTACCTGCTTAACATTCGATGAGTTAAATTTGGTAAGTTCTATGGTAAAGAAAAGAGTTAGGAATGAATAAAAAAGTTCTCACCTTTTTGCTTAAATTCTTCTTTAATTTTTAATTTAGGGCAAAAAGTTATATAAAAATATTTGTAGGCAAAACAATTTACTACAAATTATGACTACTTTTTTTTGTAATACGCAGTTTCCGAGATATCGCGAAGTGTTTTCACCCCTTTTTCCAAGGTGGCGGCCGGGGGACAAGCTCACAAACTTGACGTTAAGCTTCCATTGACCCCCCACACATGTCCCAAAAATAAACTTGCGTCCTCTAAAAAATGCAATATTCGGTCCTCTAATTTTAAGATTTCAATGAACTATAATCCTTTGTATGACGTCCACTTAGTATGATTTGTTAGTCACTTACCTTCGAGGTAATTATAAACGAATTATACTGGACAGGAAATAAATAAAACAATTAATTAAATAAAACTCTATAATTATAATATGATATAATAGTTGTGTATGACAATTCAGTGTGTTTGCACTCCCCCGATAAACCCTTAGGCACGCCGCACACGTCAGACATTCAATCGAGGCCTAATATATCCTAATCATATATCTACTATTAAAATTAACAAATAGCGGCGACGTCTCACGTGTGCGATTTGCATTAAAAATTTAAAGCAGTATACACCATGCAACAATCGATGCGCATGTTTGACAACTTCGCAAAACGGGGGCACAAAATATTTCGCAATTTTATAAAAGAGGGGCGGAACAGTGAAATTTCATGTAAATAAGGAGCAAATTATTTCGCCACTTTACCCAATAGGTGCAGAGAATGTGTAACAATTTTACAAAAGAGGGCATAAAATTTATCGTAATTTTACAAAATGACGCACAAAAGATTTTATAATTTTACAAAAGGCCCGCAGTGTTTCGCTATTTTACATAATGGGTCGCAAACTGTTTGTGTGTAATATTATACAATAGGGCGCAATATGTTTCACAATTTTATAAAGGAGAGGCGGAACAGTGAAATTTCACGTAAATTATTTCACCACTTAAAACGGGTGCAAAATATGTAACAATTTTACAAAAGAGGGCATAAAACGTATCGTAGTTTTACAAACGAAGGCGTAAAACGGTTCATAATTTTACAAAACGGTGCACAAAAGTTTTCATTATTTTACAATATGGTGCACAAAACCTTTCATAATATTACAAAAAGGCCCGCAGTGTTTCGTTATATTACAAAACGGTCGGCACAATGTTTAACAATTTAACAACATGGCGTGCGAAATGTTCGCAGCAAATGGGGCTCGAAATGAATCGCAACATTAGAATTTTCTCCTTTTTTGTATTTACTAGATATTGCCGCCGGCTTCGCTCGCGAAATAGTGTATTGATTATTGTTGAGAGGGGAATTGAAATTATTCATATCTTGATATCTTATCGTATCTTAACTTTGATATTAATTTGACCGCTAAAGTATGGGCTAAGTCTTTGCAAATTTATAACCGGCTCCTATATTTCACAGACCTTTCATTAAATTTGGCATAAGCTTCATACAAGTACAGCGTAAACTCTATATAACAACACTGAAGTATGTGTATTTTATGGCGTTATAGAGAGTGGTCTGTCGTTAAACGGAGAGAAGTATGATATTTTTGTCTGACGTCTTTTGCTGCACCAGTAATTTTGTTGATGTTTTCACTTTCTTTATTCACATCTTGCGATATTGAGGCATCTTGGTGATAAAGGAAGTACTTAGAAATTTTGGTATACATGACGCCGACAGTAAAGTTGATTAGAGATAGATAGATATAAGAGATAGGATAGTAAAGCGATAGTAAAGAATATGCACAGCTGTGCAGTTTTTACTAATTTTAACAATTTAAAAGGTACTTTTATTACTTAATTGTTGTCGTTATTCAGAGTGAGTGTGTATTTATAGTATATCATTGTATGGATGGAGGACACGCCAACCAAGTGGTTTCGACGCTTAATGGAGTTCGCCGTTACATCGAGTGACGTTACATGGAGTTAACACTGTATTGTCAAAATTCAACCGTTATTAAGGCGAGTGAATGAATAATAAGATATGTCACGAAAGCAAATAGATATGTCAAACTGAACGCTGCGCATCGATGTTGCATGACGTACACAAGGCCCGATCCACACTATGCGATCAATCGCTGCGACAAGTCGCATGCAACTCATCAATAAACATTTAACCTACATCGATTCGAACACAGTGGCCGTTTAAAGGCTAGACACAGACGTGCGACAAAAAATCGCACGCGACTTTCAATCGCAACAGTATCGCTTAAATGTAGACATAATCAAAAGAGCAGTACCGACTATTTCACAATAATAACATCATTATTTATACCCTTAAAAAATAAAATTACCTTATATGGTAAAAAAAATCGTTTTAAAATTCATTCTATGTACAATCTTTAGAGCACATACAAAACATTAAAGAAGATTAGAAATCAAAATGGCCCAGTGAAAAATATAAAGGCTATTTTACATTTATTCAGCTAACTTCAAAATATATAAGGCCGGTTCCTATTGGTTTTTGAAGTTATACTTCTTTTGGCGTGTTACGGAAAATGAGAGTAAATTTTTACGATGCGCGCGCACACTGTCACGAAAAACCGACACCCTGAAGTGAGCTATAGTCAATATTTTAGTTTTTCTATTGTTAGTGTCGTTTTTTCTACTAACGTAGAATAATAAGGCGAAAGAAAAAAGTTTGAAAAGATTTTTATTTTGTTACGCCAAAGAAGTGTAAGTTCTAACGCGTGTACACACTTTTTTTATTATTATTGCATGTGTTCAGAAAACAGGCAGACTGTCCACTTGATGGAAAGCGGTTATCATCGCCTATTGACATTTGCAACACCAAAGGTGCTACAAATGCGCTGCTGCTCTCTTAAGGTAGATTGGAACCTGGTCACTAATGCCGGAACACAACTCAAGGTTGTTATGGCGGCATACTCTAGACCAGGGGTAGCCATCCAGATATAAAAATACCCTACCACCTCGCTTCTTTCGAATTTAAATATATAAAGCTGAAGAGTTTGTTTGCTTGAACGCGCTAATCTCAGGAACTGGTCTGATTTGAATTATTTCAGTGTTAGATAGCTCATTTATCGAAGAAGGCTATAGGCTATATATCATCACGCTAAGATCTATAGGAGCGGAGCACCAATGAAGAATGTTTCAAAATAGTTTTTTTAACTATCTACGCGGACGAAGTTGCGGGAAGAAACTAGTAATCTGATAAATGTAAATCAGCTATAAAATTGAGGCCAGTCACAGACGCTGAACGCGGCGTATAGCGTCAGTAGTCGTCGTAAATGTATAACACGTAAAAATGTTTTTTTACTAAGCCATAGTCACTTTTAATCATCTTTTTCCAAGTACGCAGGGTAAACTATGCTATCATTGACACGCCACCCAATATTAGACACCCATTTAATTTATTCGAGGCCAGCTCTGAGCATAGTTACATCGTCTTTTTCACCCCCTTAGGGCCCCCTAAGGGGGTGAAAATGACATACAACATACATAAATTATGTCAACATTAACATCTTGAGACGGTACCACCACAAAGTTCTCGAACTGTCACACACGGCTAATTGGGAAGCACCAATTAGCCGTGCACAGGAACAGCAAGCGTTGAAACCGATGCTGTCTCCCTCTAATTACATAGAATATGTATTGGAGTAAAAGAGACGATCGATAAATTCTCTTAGTTTTGGCGCGGCAATTTTGATGGCAACTGGCAGCTTGTGGACAAAAACAACATTAAATTGGGCCTCTGGAAGGGGTCAAATTTCAAAATAGAATTCATTTAAGCTTTGAAACACGAAATTTTAACTATTAACGAAAAACTTCCAAAATATTTCCAACTCTTTTTGTTAAAGTCAATGTTTTTGATCTGTGGGTAGCGACCCTTAGCCGGGTCGCAGTCTTGTTCAGGGGTCGCCGGAAAAAGGGAAACAGCAATTTATGTTTATACATCATACTTCCGCATTTTCTAAGATCAGCAGCTTTTTGCATAGTATAAGGCCGTAATAATATGGGAGACTGGCGACCACTTTAGTCTAGAGAATGCCGCCATAACAACCTTGAGTTGTGTTCCGGCATTAGAGACCAAGTTCCAGTCTCCCTTAAGAGAGCAGCAGCGCATTTGTAGCACCCTTGGTGTTGCAAATGTCCATAGGCGATGATAACCGCTTTCCATCAAGTGGTCCGTCTGCTTGTCTGCTGAACTCATGCAATTGAAAAAAAATGCTAAATAGTGAGAAACACTCAAAAGGAGTCTCGAAGCCGATTTTGAGGAAAACTAGTCTCATTAGATTTTTGAAAAATCAATTAATTACTTTTACAGCAAACGAATCGTGATTTTGAAAAAATAAACACAGCCTGTATTATTATTGTACAAAATCCAAGTGTAGCTTGTAAAGATCAAATTCTGTGAAGGAATGTCAAACGGTTAACAACCGCTTTATTTTCCATAGACTAAAAAAATCTCAATATTTTTTTATTTTGTAGTCATGTAATAATATTATTAACACTCTATGACTACAAAATATAAAAAAATGCAATTGTGGAATAAAACGGCAAACAAATGCTTTTATTTTCCATACATTATATAAAACATATTTTTTTTATTTTGTAGTCGTACAATAATATTATTATTATCTTGTTATGGTTATAAAATATAAAATAATAAGAATTTTGAATGTGTTCAATAAAATACGAGGTGTGCCAATCATTGTACCGGAGTGCCAATAATGGCATAATTTACGTTAGGTATATAGTTTTCAAGATAAATCGATAATGTAGATGGATTATATATAAATCCAAGTCGAGCTACTTGAACTGTAGACTCGAGCGTTGGTGTGATGTATTATATCAATAATATTGTCATATCATGCTTCTGCTCCATCTGGGATAATGTTACCGCGGCTAAATGCGTTAAAAATGTATAAACATACTTTTGTTATCAATGCTTAACATCTTTAACGATATTATGTAAAATTATTAGAGCTAGGCATTTGGCTGAACTTTTAGCGCCGCCTCTGATCTTCAAACCACAACATGTTGCGAAGCGGTGGTAAACTAGATTAGGCTCCTGTAGAGTAAATAATAACCATAAACAAAAGGTCAAACTAAATAATTAAAATGAACAAGTTGGGGGTAGTCTAAATAAAACTTTAACAATACCCATTGACACTTGACACATCATTGTCTTCCGCGATGACGGCTACTGAAGAGTGGGCGAAATAAAAATCAAATAAAATGCAACGCTTAAAACCGTTAAAATATAGTTAACAATTAATAACTATTTCGCACAAATAATGCATTAAACCAATCGCTACAACTGCATTATCCATTATGCCAAGTATAGCAGGGGCGTTAGTGAACATTTCGTTAACAGCGAACTGTTATCAAAAATACTGATTTTAGATTCAAATTGAATTATTATTATTTTCAAAAAATATACCTGGAAACTTAATAAACATGCCATATCCTCCCGTCACGTATATCAACGTGCCATTGACAATTTATTTTATACCGAAATCGAGCGTAAATAAAGACCATAAATCAAGTGCCGGTTTATATATCTTACTATTAATACACTTGCTATACAATCGGCTAAATTTTGACATTACTTACATGGAAGTATGGCAAATTTTAACTGATATTAAGGCAAATGAACGGTCGGTGAGATATAGAAAGTTCCTATATTTTAAAATTTAACTCAAGCTGCGTTCAAGTAATGTCAACATTGAACCGATACTTAGGCAAGTGAATGATCACTAAGAATATAAGAACCGGCCATTAGACAACTGGTGGACGAGAACAACCTCCTCGTGGCCAGACCCGGTCATACATCTAGTTGCAGACTCTAGCCCTAATATTGTGTTAATAATATTGTAATATTAATAAATATACACCGCCATCTAGCGTGTATAATAACATGATTTATTTCGATAAACATACCCAAAAGGGTCGTGTGACAAATTTATGGTGCCATGTTTTAAAGTTATAGGGTAAACTGTGCCATCAGCACCGATTTATTAAGGATATTATTTTCAATGCGCGTATTATTATTGAGTCATAAATTGAAAGCGCTAGTTATTTTTAGTATTTCATTTATTTTAAGATTTTATTTGTAAGACTGATTAGCTTATTGTTTTGTAAATTGTATTGATTAAAATTACTCTCAAAATATCAAGATATTAAGGTTTTTAAATATTTTTTATTTTGTATCCATAAATATTGTATGGATACGAAATAAAAAACATCAAAATATCTTGAATAAATATTGCTGAATTTTTTTTATATTTTCAAAACCATATACAAAATATATCTATTGTACTACTACAAAATAAAAAACAAGATTTCTTAATATTGTGAATAAAGTCACAGGGTGTTAATTATTTTCGGGCATGTAAACAATGGTATAGTTTACCCTATTACTCTATACGCAGGTATTTTCAAAATATGAATAGTTTTTATGTCATTTAAACATATATATATATATATATATATATATATATATATATATATATATATAAACTACGCAGTGTTCTCGCAAAGGTGACATATTTTAACATTCATACGATTAAAATAATTACAAATGGACAAATAAATATATCTTTCAATTATAATATAAAATGATTTCATCTAGTAGTTCAAACAAGTAATATAAATGTATTTGTTGTATCTCGGAAACGGCTCTAAAAATTTGTAAATGCTGAAAATAGACGGTGAATTTAAAAAAATGAACTGATTGTTTAAAAAGGTCTCATATGTGATTTATTTGTTTTTTATTGGTATCGTCACTTAGATTATGGAGCATTTTCAAGGAGAAAGCGTTTCAAGTATAAAATGTTGTGTAGATAATAAATAAGTAATAAAAAATACAAATAACAAATAATTGGCACTTTTTACAATAAAATACAAAAAAAATGAAAGTGATGAATAAGTCACTTACGAGAGCTTTTTTTAAGAATAAGATCGTTTTTTTTTGTCTCATTTCTAAGCAAAATGGGAAGTAAATGAACTCGTCTAATTTCGAATTGGGGTTTCAAGTAATTTACAACAGAAAAAATCCTGTTATTGAAGCTTCTTCTACCTGATAGCGCCATCTCGAAAACTTTTGTAATACTTGCATTGTTGTGAGATTGCATACTCTATGCCATCATGTGTGTGATTATTAACTAAATATCTCATATTTAGCTGTGGAAAGTTAATTACAATATAAAGTAGGGGAACTATACCAATGTTAGCACCCCCCCCTCCACGATTTTCAACTTTTATTGAAGAAGTTAATATTACCATTGTATGGCTAGAAAATAATTTTTTAATACAATAATTTAATATGGTGCCAACAAAGTGTCAACAATGATATAATTTACCCTATAATAAATATATTTAAACATCTATTAATTAATTATTGCTTCAACTTTTAGAATATAAAGGCACAAGGCGAAAACCAATACGTATGTAGGGGGAATGCTTTGCGATTGTTGGCACCTTATTCAATTATTAATGCCCTGTTTCTGAGTTACTTTTAACTGTAGTTTATCTGTTTGTTAGCGATATCGGTTCAATCTATACATATAAAATTCTCGTGTCACAGTTTTTGTAGTTTAAATCCTCCGAAACGGCTTGACCAATTCTTATTAAATTTTGTGTGCATATTGGGTATGTCTCAGAATCGGACATCTATTTTTCATCCCCCTAAATGTTAAGGGTAGACCACCCTAAATTTATTTTTTAAATTTTTAGATAAACATTTTATTTTTATATTTTTATGATACAGCATTAAAAATACATGCAACCCTAAATTAACAACCCTTTACGATCAACCCCTATTTTTTCGGGCAGGACGACATCTGCCGGGACAGTAGCGATATTAGTACTGTAATCATTTAACTTACTTAAAATTACTAAAAATAATTTCAAAGGCAAAACAACGTTGGCCGGGTCAGCTAGTAACTTATAAAATTCCGTTTCAGAACACACCATCGTACGATAGTTAAACTAGGCTCATAACTGACCACTATTAGTCGTTTATCTATTCTATATCTATTGTTTGATGTAAATAAATATTAGATTTTCCTTCTTAAATAGATCCATCTAGTGTCGAAATATGGTACTAGTTGTAGGTTAACAGTTAACCTAAGTTTATCTATTACATAACTTTATGGATACAATTGTTATTGAACTCATAACTGGTAACCCCGAAACCGGGCATAAGTCAACATTACAAAATGATAGTAATATTGTACGGATACAAAATAAACAAATATTGGATGGGGTGCCAACAATGGTGTTTACCCTGTAACATAAAAATCCATGAAAAAAAAATCTAGAGTTACTAACAAAAGCAATTAAGGAATTTGTTGCGTCGCTTTTTCTTCTTTAGCAGTCAATGAAATTACTTTAATTATTAACTGAAATTCTACTACCCTTTTTAAATATATGTATGACCTTCAAAGTGTTCTCTAGTGGAACTTATTTTAAATAAAAACGTGTGCGTCTTGGGACGCCCGACTGAAGTGATAATTTGCGTGAGAGAAAGCGAAGCCAGACAGATTGGCGCCGTAACGCGTTACGTAACGAAGCGGTATACCCTCCCAAACGAAGTTAGCACTTCAAAAACTTTTAAATTTGAATTCAGAAGCGGCGGTGGACTCATGAATTTCAATAAATATTCAGTAAGATTCCATTTTGAAATCAATACATTAATTTTAACGTCAGTGTCGTTTCACCAAAACATCGTCGTTATTTTGGTGTAATTGTGTATTGAGCATTTATGAGTTTATTACGTGAATAAGAACCATTAAAAGTGAAGCGTTGAATTTATTGAAGTGATAACTTTCTATGGGATGGTAAACCGCTTCGTTACGTAACGCGTTACGGCGCCAGTCTGTCTGGCTTCCCTTTCTCAGTATTAAATAGTTCAACTTATATTAACTTATCACTTTTGTCGGGCGTCCCGAGACGCTCACGTTTTTTTTATTTATTTTATTTATCCATGATTTTCAAATTCGAGGAAAACAAACAGAAGAAAAGCATTGAATTCAAAGAACAACGTGATTATTTTTACATGTACAGATAGAGATATTTTTCTTACAGTTATATAAAATGAAAAATATTCTTTCATTTCAATTTTGACGTTTCGGCAACTTTGTAAATTGCCGGTTTTAAGCCGCTAAAACGCAGTTTTATTGTAATTTCTACGAATCTGAATGACATTATGAATATTTCACATATATTTAATTTCATATAAAAATATTATAAAAATCAATTCTTGTGATATTTTTTGGATATTATACATTGAATTAAAACTATATATTTGTGAAATTTTCGTAATATTATTATTGAGATTTATGTAATACAGATTTGTTTGTTGTGAGTGAATTCCGTGAATTTATATCTTCGGAAATGTGGTAAAACTAGTATTGTGCTGATTGTACCCCTTTCTAGCACATCAGAATTATTATCTTCCTTTTTTAACCTTGTCCTTATTATTTTTTCCCTTAATTCTTGTTTCTCTATATGTAAAAATATTAAAATTTATTACAAAATGTTTCCGCGTCCCATATTAAAAAATTAACATCGTCAAAGTAAAACATATGTAGGGTACACTATAACCATTGCTGGCATGCACCGCAGCCAATGATTGGCACGCAGTCGACGTATTCAAAGTTTAACTTAATTTCATTCATTATATTTTGAAAAATCTTAAAAATCAAAATCTAGAATCCGATTGCAGCGACAACAACCGGGACCAATTGTGTTAATCTACACCATCCTCGTATATACTTGAAAAAAAAAAAACATCAAAATCGGTCCCGTCCCACCTTTAAGAGGTGTTCAGCGTTACGTTATATACGTAACGCTGAACACCTCTTAAAGGTGGGACGTATCGCATGCAAGCAAAACTCAAAGGGCGCGGGTTCGAATCCTGGCCGGAAAGCATGCGTCAATTAGGCAGTTTTCTGACCTAACGTTCATGTTGTAACAATTACCATGTGCTAACAACGGTGAAGGAAAACATCGTGATGCAACCTGCACATCGAGATAACGATGTGTCAAAAGCTGCCACGCCGCCTTGGATGCGTGCTTGCGGATATATTATCCAAGCGTGTCGGATATATTATCCGTTCTCGTGTAGTAGGAGGCCCGAGCCCAGCAGTGGGACTTTTATGGGCTGTTAATTATATTTGGTCCAATAACAATATTTCTAAGAAAATCTTTTGAAGCTGAATTGAAAAACCGTTTAAAAATAATATGAGAATTGACACAAATCAGTGTGCCAGGGTGCCAATAATGGCACAATTTCCCCTACATATAAAAATATATACACAAGGCATGTGCTGGGTTTCCTTTTATCCAGAACACTTACTTTTAAATAGTTACATAATTAAAATATTATATACTACATAATAATAAATTCATTTCTTCTATACTTATTAACACAAAGTCAACTTATTTGAGTCGACGTTCAACAACAGATCATATAAATTTATATATAAATGGAGGATAGAAGTAAAGAAGACTGTTTTGTATGAGGGTCAAGCCCAGGTGGCCCGGTGATAGCGATGAGCAGGACACGTGTGAGCCAGTACATTTAGCCCGTACAAAACACATTCGTACTGATACCTCTCAAAATTTGAAATGTGCTACTTCAAAATCTTTGTTGCGCTACTACTCAAGAATATAATACGGCCGGCGTAACTTGGCGAATGTGAACATAGGTTCTGCGAACTTTAGCGCATGTAAACTCGTAAAGAAAATACAGTGACCAACTAGTACAAAGCAATGAAAAAATACAGGGATGAAGGGCGACCAATTGTATTCACTGACGAGTCGTATGCCCACTCATCACACGAGTGTACATGCTCTGAAGTTCGCAGAGCCTATGTTCACATTTGCCAACTTACGTTGGCCGTACTATAAAAGGGAGGACTGAACGAGGCTTATGCTACAACAGTACAATAAAGTCTCTACGGATATTGATATGATAAAGAGGGACAACATGACAATTTCATAATACGATTGCTAGTAAAACGAGGTGACCGAGACCGATCTCATCCGATCCTTAACGAACATTTCCGAACTAGAAGTTTTGACCAGGATATTTTCTTTATTTAATTTTTATTGGAGGAATTCAGCAGACAGGCAGATAGCCCACTTGATGGAAAGTGGTTACCATCGCCTATCGACATTTGCAATACCATAGGTGCTACAAATGTGCTGCTGCTTTCTTAAGGGAGACTGGAACCTGGTCACTAATGCCGAAACACAACTCAAGGTTCTTATGGCGGCATACTCTAGACCAGAGGTGGTAGCCATCCAGTCGGGCAAATGCCCTACCACCTGGCTGTGGGTAGTTTTGTCGCTTCTTACGACAGGCCGCCCCTACACAGATAATCGTATTCTTTCTCTGTTGCTGCACGGATAAGAAATGAGGAAATTAAGTAGTACTGCCGCGGTACAAACCATACACAAATTTCCTCGCCTCAATTGAAGTGGTACATTGTACTGGTTAAGTACAAAATGTCATGTTACTATTACAAACTCATTCTAAAATCATGTCCTACCCAACACTAGCTGTTGGGAGTAGAGATCGGTTTTTTAGCAGACTATCTAGCAGAGTAGCAGTCTACTACTAAGAAACTCCTTTTTTTAAGTTGGTTAACAAAGAATTTAAGATTTCTTAATATATTGAATAGAGTAATTATCTAAGTCCAATTAGTTTAGTGCCAATAATGGCACAGTTACCTTAATAGTGATTTATGAGGGTTTATTAAGGAATTCGCCCTCAACTACCGTAACGCCATCTTTGATTTTTGAGGGTAATATTTGCGCACTCATTACCTCTATCCTCCACAATTAGATTTATCATTTTTTGACAGTCGATTAAAAACTTATTTTAAAAAATAATTACAATAGTCGGTACACTCTATCCAATCTATGGTATATTTATCTTTATTTCATGTGCTTACTTATAGTCTATGGCTTGTAACGTTTGTAGTTCGCGAGGTGACTGTTGAGGTGCTGCGCTAACTGATCGGCTCTGGCGAACGACGCCTGGTGGGAAAAGTTGTACGTTTAATTCATGTAATATTTGTCAATGTTTTGTCTTTGATTTTTCTTCAGGAGACCTATAGCTTTTTTGGTCAACTCGATAAGAAAATTAGTCACAATAAAAATTTTACGCTTCCTTTGATTATTTATAAAACTTCTTGTCTCAATTATCAAGCAGACCATAGCAAAATATGAAGATATCTAACCTTTCATACATACTTAAACAACTACATGACACAATTATCAAGTAGACTTTCAGTCTTTTGAGTAGACCATCCCCAAAATGCCATCTAACCTTGCAAACAACACATCCAAACAACTATATATCGTGAATGTCAAGTAGATCATCGGTCTTTCCTAATGACCAGCCTAAAAAGTAGCACATCATCTTGCATGCAACATACTCCTACAACCACATATCACAATCGATAAGTAGACTGCCGGTCTTTCAAGTAGACCATCGGTCTTTCGAGTAGACCGTCGGTTTTTCGAGTAGACCGTCGGTCTTTCGAGTAGACCATCACTCTCTCGCTTACCTTGCATACGACGCATCTGTACAGCTGCTTCGCGTGATTGTGCAGATGTCGCGTCAACGAGTGCGCATGCCCGAACCGTTTGCCACACTGCGCGCACGCGTGCGGCAGCTTGCTGTTCGCGCCCCCGGTCGAGCTCTGAACGCCGGTGGCGCCGTGCGCGCACGCGAGGTGCTTCCGCAACTGGTCGTAGCGGAGGAACGAGGCGCCGCATTCCGCACAGCGTCCTGCGACAATAGAAAAAAAATTAGTTACACTCTGGTTTTAGAGATGTCGTCGCATTGTCGAAATTTTTTTTTTATTTGCAGGAGGTCAGCAGACAGACAGACGGCCCACTTAATGGAAAGCGGTTACCATCGCCTATGGACATTTGAAACACCAAAGGTGCTACAAATGCGCTGCTGCCCTCTTAAGGAGGACTGGAACCTAGTCACTAATGCCGGAACACAACTCAAGGTTGATATGGCGACATACTTTAGGCCAGGGGTGGTAGCCATCCAGTCGCGCAAATGCCCTACCACCTGGCTGTGGGTTGTTTTGTCGCCTCTTACGACAGGCCGCCCCGGCCGCAGGAAATTGTATTCTTTCTCCGTACCTGCACGGATAAAATGGCGGAATGGACCCCGCAATAAATACAAATAACCCTCTATTCACAGAGGATAGAATTCAAAGAGTGTTAAGGCCAAAGCTTTACCGCGAAAAAACAAAACGCAGACTGTCATTGACAGTGACATCTCGTGTTAATGTCTTTTGGCGTTCCCCTCCACACTGCCCGCTCCCGCAAATTTAAATTTTCGTATAAAATAATAATTTAAAGTGCATTTTCCATATACTCCAATCCAAGCCAGTGTTTGTGTGTGGTGTTAATTCTACGTGTTAATACTTACAAGAAGAAGAAAGAACACGGGCCGGCCCAAGATGATTGCAACACACCAGATTCAAGTAAGTCATACGACCTACAGTCCATTCGTTTTTCATACCAGAGAGGATACACCGAATTGTTCTTTTGACGCTGATAATGGAAGCGCAAAACAGTTTTGTTTTAATAATTATGATGGCAAAGCGCCTTGGCAGGTTTCACACATCGGTTACCTCGATATGCGGGTTTCATCGCGATGTTTTCCTTCACCGTTGCTAGCATGTGGTCATTGTAACAATATGCCGTTTTTATCCGTGCAGGAACGGAGAAAGAATACAATTTCCTGCGTTGGGGCGGCCTGTCGTAAGAGGCGACAAAACAACCCACAGCCAGGTGGTAGGGCATTTGCCCGACTGGATGGCTACCACCCCTGGTCTAGAGTGTCGCCATAACAACCTTGAGTTGTGTTCCAGCATTAGTGACCAGGTTCCAGGCTCCCTAAAGAGAGCTGCAGCGCATTCGTAGCACCTTTGGTGTTGCAAGTGTCCATAGGCGATGGTAACCGCTGTCCATGAAGTGGGCCGTCTGCCTGTCTGCTGATCTCCTGCAATAAAAAAAAAGAAAAAAAAAGGCACATTAGGTCCAAAAACTAAGAGCTGCATGCGTTCCGGCTAGGATTTGAACCGGCACCCTTCGAGTTCGGGGAGAATGTTTCAAAGTCGAGGGGTTTTTTAACTATTCCACGCGGACGAAGTCTCTACCTAGTAAACACATAAAAGAGATTGCTATAAGCGATAAGACCACCTATTGTTCTAATGCTAATGTATCTATACTAGCTGTATCCGGCAGACGTTGTCCTGCCTTTAAAAAGTAAAAATCTAAAACCCGATTCCAGCGTCATCTCCCGGGACCAAATATTAATCTTAACGATTTTGAGAATAGTCCACCTGAACAAACAAAAAATTTCATCAAAATCAGGCCCACCGTTTAGGACGATCGCGGCGCCACCTACTGGGTCTGTGTCGACCTAAATCTTAATTCCTTTTGTCCTTCTAAACCCTTCCCTGTCCATAAACTCGGCAAAAAAAAGAAACAAAATGGAAACCTGAAGATATCAAGAGATGGCGCCACCTGTCTACGCAGTCGACTGAAAACGTCAAAATCGTCATCTAAAAACATCTCTCTCTCAACCGACACGACACGTACGTGCAAGTTAAAACCAAAAATTAAAAATTATCAATCTGTGCGGGGTCCAGGTGCGAGGATCAAAGTTGGGCGAGTCCCTTTTCCTTCCTTGCCCTCACATACGACACAACATTAATATTTAGCGGGGTCCAATCGTTTATTTAAACCATTCCGGAACAAACTTCAACACATACAACAACAAGAACACCTAAATTCTGATTGCAGCGCCATCTACCTGGTTCAAATCATAATCTAAAGCATCCCAGTAGAAAATTATAAAAATGCTAATATCGCTATTAAAAACAGGGGTTGTATGTATTATTTAATGCTGTATCATTAAAAAAAAAATTATCTAAAAACTAAAAAAAAAATTTAGGGCTGGACAACTCTCTAACATTTAAGGGGGTGAAAAATAGATGTTATTCCATTCTCGAACCTACCGAATATGCACACAAAATTTCATGAGAATCAGTCAAGCCGTTTCGGAGGAGTATGGTAACTAACACTGTGATTCGAGAATTGTATATATAAGATTAACTGTCTAAATCTATGGCGAACAATAAAGAGTTTAAATTCATTCATTCATGACAAAACCATTTGAACTAGTGGTTTAACAAAACAAAAGTGTAGTGTAATGTGCTTGCTATTAATAAAGAACACATGAACAAAGTGTCTTCGCCTTAATAGAGACAATAAGAAAAGTGTTAATGGACACTTTCTTAGTAATAATACTTTTAGTTAATTTAGGTTATATTTAAATTACTTATTAATCTTCTTAGGTTAGATGGTAATATTAATAAGGTATTTCATTCACAAACACACCTGCCCGCTCGTCGTCCGTGTGCGTGCGATCGTGCGCGGCCAACTCCGCGTCGTCCTCGAAGCACTTGCGGCACACTTCACACCGCACCGTCATTGAACCGCGGTGCGCTTCAGCCCTATTAGAGAAAAAAAAACCTTGAGCCAAGTGCCTTGAAAAAATCGAATTAATTCATTTGTACTTGGCGCTACTAACATTTGAACTTTTTTGAACCGGGCTACAAGCATTTAAATTTGTACAAGTAGACATTTGGCCTTACTTATAATCGTTTGTTAATATTTAAGAAACTGCTTAGCAACTGATTCACGAAAATCTTACCCATAAACTCCTCTTAAGGATAAGTAGTGGTGGTAAAGTAACTTAGAAATAACCAACATCGTGAGGTAGTTTAAGTGACTGCTAAGAGGCATGATGGCAAGTTTTATTTGAAACAGCCATTGATTAGGGGCTTAAGAGTCTCTTATTTAAGAGATGGCTAATCCTTTTTTAATGAGATTGTTATAAGTAAGGCCCTTAAAGTACTCAGACAGACAGGCAAAGATAATATTTTTCAAATATACTCTCGTCCAAATTAGCCTCTTTGTTTTCACATTCCAAATTTCACTACACAAGCTTGAAATCAACACAAATATTCTATTGACGTCATGAATAAGCTCGTACGAAAAATCTATACGGCTGCTACATTCTGTGCGTTTAAAGAAAACACAAGTAATAAAATCATTAACTGAAATAAATATAACAGTACTTCGTAAGCTATACACCAAGTGCTGAAAACACCTTTGGTCTACTCGAAAGACCTGTTCTTTCCAGTAGACCAAAGGTATTTCTGTAGGGCTGTCTACTGATAAGACTGCTCACGGCATTTTCGGTACATCAGCAATCTTTCCAGTAGACCAAACGTCTCTTCAGTAGACCAACGGTCTTATCAGTAGACCTCAACAATATCGCACTCACTTATGCTCCCAAAGTTTCTCCCGCCTGTTGAACGTCTCGTTACAGCAGTCGCACTCGTATCTGTCCGAGAAACGGGTTCGCGACCGGGAATTACCGCCGCCTCTGTTCTGATGGCTTCTTCTGTGGATTCTGAAATATGAAAACAAAGTTTCTCAACCCTTCCGTACAGAGAGTATACAGTCGCATCATTTCTATACAACTAGATGGTGTTCAAGTCTTAAGAAAGAGTCGATAAAAAAGCTCACTGTCACAATTATTACATCTACCAAGATGCTATCAGTTTGTTCACGACAAACACGTCGATATGTCAGTCAGTGAGGTCAAATAATTATATATGACTAGATTAGATAAGTAAAAGAAAGAAAGAAAAGAAAGTATTGTCGCAAATGTATGTACATACAGAAAAGAAAAAAATAATAATTTAATAACTATACATTGAACATTTAAGGCATGAATATATAATAATTATAAGAAAAACGTACACCACATTTAAGGCAAGAAGGCCAGAACTCAGCGTTACGCTATAGATGACGCAGCGCTGATTTTCAGTCCCAGCCTTTATTAACTTATGAATGATTGACCCAAACACTTTCAATTTAACTTTTTACAGAAATATACATACATACATACATAACTTCACGCCAGGTCCCTTGCGGGGTAGGCACGAACAACAGAGCGCCATTCAGGCTTATTCTTACACACCTCACTTGCTTCTTTGACATTCATAGTTCTTGTCATGCACGCTCGTCTGTTCTTAAGGCTCCTGACATCACCTTCTGCTAGTACACGATCAATTTGATCATGGAAGGTGTGTCGTGGCCTTCCGCGACTTCTGCATCCATCCACTTTTGCATTGTATATCTGTTTAGTCATTCTTTCATCATACATTCTTTCCACATACCCGAACCACCGGAGCATTCCTTTCCTTACCTTCACCCCGACACTCTCTTTCAGACCAACTCTCTTTCTTACTTCGGTATTACGAACGCGGTCCGCGAGCGTCACTCCGCAAATTTTGCGCAGTGCTCGTATCTCGACCGCGTTTACTCTACTTTCGTGCTCTCTATTCCATACCCAACTCTCGCTTCCATACGTGAGCGTAGGTACCAGCACCGTACAGAAATATATACACAGATAATTAATTGACTTTAAAGTGCATTACATATATACTAATATAACAAAAACAAAAAAAAAATAAGTAAACCAATACATTCATATAGTGTACACAGACAGCTTATTTATTTCATCACCATGCATGCATGTATCACGTCGCAATAATAATACTGTCTCATTTTTTATTCTAGCAAAAATCTGTCCAAAATTTAAAGTCAGTTTTTTTTTGCTAATAATGCAACTCATCATCGTTACCCCACCAAGACTCTCCAGATCGATATAGGGAGTTTGTTAATTGAAAATATGGGCAAAAAAGTAGCCAAGCTACTGAACATCTCCAGTGGACATCATCACAAAAATAATTTGCATACTGTCCCAATAAATGTATTGCCCATCTTACGATATTAGTTATATATAGTATATACTATATAACTAATATCGTAAGATGGGCAGTAAGTTGAAAGCTATAGTCATGGCACCAGTAATTTAATTGACAATATTAGCTTTTTTATTGCGAGATTTGTGAGCGGGCAGACTACCTACTTAATAGGAAATAGTTACAATTCCCTATAGACATTCGCAAAACCTGGGACGAAGCTGGATGTGGACGATGGGATAGGGGAACATTGGGATCATTAAAGGTGGTCTGGATATCGCCGACGACCACCTATTATGTGTGTAATGTATGTATGCAATAAAGAACATTCATTCAAGGAGATAGAATATGTATGGATGGGATAGGGCAGAGGGCGAAATCGGATAATATTAAAAAAAAATAAAAAAATTGCACGTGTTCAGCAGACAGGCAGACGGTACACCTGATGGAAAGCGTTGTAACACTAAAAATGCGCTACTGCTCTCTAAAGGGAGGCGGGAATCTAGCTACTAATGTCAGAACATAATTCAAGGTTGTTATGGCGGCATGATCTAGACCAGGTGTAGCCCACCCAGACGGGATACCTTACCACCTGGCTTTGAGTTGTTCTGTCACCTCTTACGGCAGGCAACCCCAGCACAAAATATTACGTTCTTTCTCTGTTACGACATCCCGTCAAATTCCCGGAAAGCATCCCTTTCCCGGGAACATTTCCTCTTCCACCTTCATTCGGCCGGTTTGTACCACAGGGCGCTGTGCGCACACACATGCACCTCATTGGTCGAGCCGAATCTTCAATAGCTGCATAAATATCGTCGCGACGCCACGTTCACCGATAAATAGTCAAAAATCGTCGGAAAACTACTGCATTGTACCCTAAAACCGCTCTTTAAAGTGCCAACTGTGTCCCGGACATCTGCATCATTTCTTACACAATTCCAGTGATAATAAGCTTTCATTTTTTTCTGCTTGGTTCACTGGGATTTGCGAGGCGGCATCAGGCCTATAAGAGAATCAGGGTTTGCTCCGGCTGAGTAGCCATTCATATTGTGGCGACCGAGGGTAGAACTGCCCAGCAGCGTAAATCAGTTTTAGAACTTTTAGAAAGAACTAGAAATTTCTGGAAAGAAAAGACAAGGACGGAAATATTTAGAAAGGGATAGACGATGAACGAAAGACAGAGATAGATAGATGTAAGAAAGGGATAGACGTTAAATGAAAGAAAGAGATAGATGGATGTTAGAAAGGGATAGATGTATAAACGAAAGTTCCCGAACAGAAGGTTCGGGAAGGAAGAGACAGGGATAGATGGGTTCTAGAAAATTCTCCCGGGTATATAAACAGCGTAAGGCGCGCCTACCGGCCAGTTTAAGAGTTGAGTTGAATTCAAGACGGTGAAGCGACAAGTGCGATACTAAAGAGTTGGAAGAGAAAGTTAATAGAAGACAGAGAACGAATTAAGTGGTGAATTAGTGACAAGTTTGGTGGACAGATACGTGAAGGATGTGTGTAGCGTAGTTCGAGAGAGGAACCAGAAGCGAGCTACACACGATAATATCGGAGGTGGTCTACGCAATATCGGCGCCGGTATTGAGGGTGTGACAAATTATCGTCGGGACTGTGCATCACTGGTCGTGCGTATAGGGGCAACCCTGCAGAGAGGTACTACGTGCGGCTGTGTAAGTCAATAAAAGCTTTTAAATTAAAAACTGGTGTTTTCTTCCAATCCATAAGTGCGTACCCCCGCTCCCACGTAACAATATCTCATAATTAGTGGTCCTTCGAGCCGGATGAACCAGTGGCCTATGGATGACTAGAAATAGTGAAAGCCTAGTATCAAATATGGTAACACAGCCTACACTTTCTGCGAAAAATTGCTGTAACATGTGCACGGAGATGTACAAGACACCTATACAAAGCATGTGAATAAAAAATATAATAATAGTAAGGAATTTTATAACTATAATAATATTTTCTATGCTTTTATTGCGCTCTGTCTTATTGAATATGGATTGGTAGTACCTGCACGGATAACATCAAGACAAATAAATTAAATTATAGATTTTTCGTGTTGACCGTACTCACTTGAGTGTGACCCGCGTCGAGTACCACTTGCGGCATATGTGGCACTGGAAGCTCTTGTCGGGCGACTCGTTGTCCGACTCGCTGATCTCGTCGCCTTCGGCCGCCGCCGGCGCCGGGGCCGCGTGCCCCGCGAGCCGCTCCGGGTCCGAGTCCGATTCGGATGCCGGCCCGCTGTACGACCACGCGCCGAACGATCTGCGATCGATTGTAGAACAAACGAATGAACGAATGAAAACACTTTATTGTTCAACAAGAATTAAAACTACGTTCTTATCTCTTTAGCTCACTATTAACACATAATATGTGTCCGCGATGAGAGTGGAGGTCGCGTTTGTGCACGTGACCGTTAATTTTATTGTTGTCTCACTCTGTTTATATAGGAGTTGTGAGATACGAGATAGTGATAGTGTTAGTCTTGCGGCTTTTTGGTATATCGATAACAGGGTTAAAGGTTAAGGCATGATATAATACGGCCGGCGTATCTTGGCGAATGTGAACATAGGCTCTGCGAACTTTAGCGCATGTAAACTCGTGAAGGAAATACAATGACCAACTAGTACAATACAAAGCAATGAAAAAATACAGGGATGAAGGGCGACCAATTGTATTCACTGACGAGTCGTATGCCCACTCATCACACGAGTGTACATGCTCTGAAGTTCGCAGAGCCTATGTTCACACTTGCCAAGATGCGCCGGCCGTATTATACAAGTGCTTTATGACCATTTTCACTAATAACTATAATAGATAATATTAACAACAATCTGTTTATTATTATATTTACATACTTGTATTTTGTTCACGTATATCACTGTTTATATATCTATGTATATATGTTAATTATTATCATTTCGATGTAAATATGTCTAATAACCAGTTTCCTTTTATAATTATTGAACTGTACCGATATATTATTTGTCTTGTATTGTCCTCCGTGACTCCATCCGTTGGTCCCAGGAGATAAATAGATTTGTTTTTTGTTCGACCTACGTGATGATACCATGAGAATACCTGGCTGCATAAGAATAATATATATTCAAATATTTATTCTACTGTCTGACGTACAGACAGACATTAGCTTTGTAACTGCTACCAAGAAAATATCTTTAAATAAATTGTTACGACATAAAATTTGTTTTATCAAAACACTTAAAACACATTATAAACTGTCTGCAATGCACGTTCGAAAGGACAAACTGTCGTCCCAACAAAGAACACAACATCTCCTTTACATTATATGTATGTGACAGTTACATACATACATGAAATCACGCCTGTTTCCCATGGGGGTAGGCAGAGACTATGGATCTCCACTTGCGACCATCCTGACAAACAACTTTCGCTTCACCTGCTTTCATTAACCTCTTCATACATGCGCGTTTATTTGAAATGCTTTTTGTGTGAAATGTGACAGTTTATGCAATAAATGATATACTATTCTATTTAAATTATGCAAGTAATATTTTATTGTGTGGTGTATGCACCTCACTAGTTTGTAAGTTTATTTTGTCTCTGGTCTTGTATACGTCTAAGTCAGTCAAAATTTTTATTAATACTAATAACTCATCTCAACCGATTATAATACTACCCCAAGAAACACAACATATTGTCTGCAACAAAAAAATTGTGGCTCTTTAAAAACTTTGAAATTTCATAAATTGTAATTTTTGACTCTTCCGACTGAAATGTTGCTGACCCCTGACCTAGCCAATCAAAAAGTCTTCAAAGCATGGCATTAATATTACATGAAAAGTTTTTTACAGGCAAGCCTATACCAAGCCATATCTCTGAACACATTACATTTCTCTGGCACAAAAGTCCATCCCCTCCCCCCCTCCCCCGTCTCCTGTCGTTTAAATACCGACCTTTCATCCTCGTTGGTGTTATTCGCCGGTTGGGTGTCGTTGTTCGCGGTCTTCTCGTCGCCGCTGTCAGACTCGCTGTCCGAGCTGTCAGACGAACTCGAACTGTCAGAGCTCGACGAAGAACTGCCCGAACTTGAACTACCTGTCATCGACAATATTTTTTTTGTATTGCGCGAGTCCATCAGACAGGCAGACGACCTGATGGAAAGCGGGTCACCTCTCGCCCGTGCCTCTCTGATGCCGGAACACGACTGAAGGTTGGTTTTTTTATTGCAGGAGTTCAGCAGACAGGCAGACGGCCCACTTAATGGAAAGTGGTTAGCATCGCCTATGGACATTTGCAACACCATAAGTGCTACCAATGCGCCGTAAGGGAGACTGGAACCTGGCCACTAATGCCGGGACACAAATCAAGGTTGTTATGGCTGTATGCTCTAGACCAGGGGTGGTAGCAATCCAGACAGAGAAATACCCTACCACCTGGTTGCAGGAATTAGTATTCTTTCTCCAAGAATTTCACAATGATGCAAAAATCCATTACGCGTTATCACTTCTTGCACTCTCGCGTGAATGCAGACAAACGCGTGAACGAATCGTGACGCATGAAGAGAATGTAGAGAGCACTTTAAAGAAATTTAAATTAATTTTTGAGATCCTGGATAGCATGTAACAGCAGAGCGTTGCCAAGACAATTAAAACAAGCCCAAACACGACGGGTCTATCTTGTTAAGTACAGGAGTTCCAATGGCCACCTTCCAACTCCATCACCAGATCAGCTTCATGGTACCATATCATTGCATCGTCACGCGATATATATATGCGTGCAAAATTGCAGCTCAATCGGAAACCGGGAAGCTCGTTAAATTTCAGTTTCAAGATTCCATCCGACCTTACATACATACATACATCCATTGCAAGTTAAAAAAAGCAACTCTCACCAGAACCGGAACTACTACTGTCGGAGTCTGAATTCGAACTGTCCTCTAACTTCTCCACTCTTGTGTCCATCTCTTTAACTGAAGCACAACCTGGAATATAATACTGGCTTTCATTATTTTAGTAGCCATAAACCCGACCGCACTGGCTGTAATTATCCCAAAAAAAAACATGCCAGTAGATATATAATAAGCGACCACATCTTTGTTTTTAAAAACTATTTATTATATACTTTAATATTATAAATTACAATCAGGTGTTCTTAGGTCTACTGCGCTTACAAGACTAAAATAATATTAATTAAAACTAATATAATGTGGGAAGCTCTTATGCTGACCAAGCTGGTGACACATCGTGTGATCAGCGGTTCTCAGCGTAATGTTAGGGTTGGCGCTTTTTTTTTTTACATGAGGAAATGCGTTGTCGCATCGTCAGCCGCGCGGGGGATCATGCGCGGCCGGTATGTGGGGCTCCCCGACGCCGATTAATCAATACGACCGGCGCCGGTATACCCACTAAAACCTCATGGGAGCCTTCTTCCGCCTAGCGCCGGGGTCACGGTACATGCGCGAGCTCAACCCGCAACCCCGGCAGCGGCTGGCCGCCTCGTAAACAGAGGCGGCCTCTCCTGTGTTCGGGCCGGGGAGTGACGTTTCCCCGGCCCTGAGAGGGACGCGCGGCTGCCTCTCGCGGCATTAGTGCGGGCGGAGGTCTTTCTGATCCCCCAGACCTCAACGCCCGCTGCCACCCGCCCGTGGCTGTCAGGAGTCACGGGCGCTATCCTCCTTCGGTGGGGGAGGGGGAGGCTGCGAGGATTGCTCCTACGCTATCACCCCTCCCGCCTCGCGCTCTCAGCAGCGTCAGCGGTGGGGGGGGGGGGGGGGGGGGGGCTTGGCGCTGGGTTAACTCAGTGCAAGTGATTTCCCATTCGACTCACTATGGTTAAATATCCATGGTCAACGTTAAGAAAATTGTATAACCGTATTAATAAGAGACTCTAGTATAACATATTTTAAATAAAAAAAAGGCTTTTTATTTTGTTCCATAATAACATTACAATATACAATAATTTTAAAATGTCATATTTTTTAAATTTATATTATACATGTATTATACAGCGTGTTTCATTTCAAATGACAATAAATCATAACTTTAGCGGTCGTACTCCATACAAATTTTTTGGTACCATTAAATCAAACGTAATGTCAAAATTAAAATTTTGAAATTTCCGAACAAATTAATTACGATAAAAAGGGAATAAAAAACAGAACATCTTGTAAATATTGGTTCGCGAGCGAGAGCGTAAGAATGAACAACTTCCGCGTTTAATGATGAAGAGACGAGCTGGCAACATGATACATTGGTCACTAACCTACCGATTTAGACACAATAACTGATACATGTTGTTGTAATATTCTGAAATGAAAAATGAGGTCCTGTGGCTAAACCAAAGAAGCTACCTTGATTCGTTTTTGTATTTGGGCAGAGTACGTCATGAAGAAAACGTGGTCTGATTTATTGTCGTAAGGTCTGAAACACGCTGTATAATAATAATAAATATATTTATATGTATAAAAGATTATACATATAAATATATTTATTATACTTATATATAAAAGATCAAAAAAGGAACAAAAGTTAAAAGCCCGGACAATCATATTCATCCGGAGAGAGGAAATTTTTTTTATCTGTAGTCTCATAAAATTCATATTGAATCAGTCTCATTCAGATTGATTCAATATTGAGCCGAGATGGTTTTCAGACTTGTAAAACCGTCAAGTTAAGTTTCCAATTCGATACAATAGCCAATTTGAGTTACAGACTCGGGGCCCACATGCAGTAAAGCTTGAAAGAATAAAAGAGAATGCACGCATTTAATGTTTTCTTAAACTTTCCTGACTAATACGTGTAATCAAGACTAAGTTTTAACATTTTGGTTTTATTCTGACGTTTCGGCTACTTAAATAAAGTTAACAATAATGTAGACCATATTACATAGATGCATGAAGCATTATAGACCGTACTAACATGAAAACACATGCAATGAAAAGTACGTTTTTAACAGTTTTAAGCGCACCATTTGATTTCTATTCCGACGAATCGGCCACTGTCAGCAGCTGTGATCGCGGAATACAAAGATGTTAATGAGTGACGCGAAAGTTATTATTTAGCCTACCCGCTTCATTACGAGAAAAAAAAAACCGAATAAAAATGTCGCGCTTCAAACCGTTAAACGCAGTTTTAATTACATAAACAGTTATTTCACATAATATATAGTAGAACAAAAAGTACACCGTACCTTCTGAACTTCGTATAGACAAGACCTCATCATCATCCCTATTCGCCCTTAAGCCAGTCTCGTGATTTGGCTTTTTGAAGTTCGCAGCGAGTAAGTGTGCCTCAAACATGTCGTCCTAAAAAAAAACACACGTCAACATAAGACTTTACGTCAGAAATGTAGCTTTAAAGTCGCGTACAGACGAGCAGCACTTTGCTGTCGACAGAAGCAACTGCGACTGTCGCCGTTTGCCTTCGACACGTGGACCAATGGCGGCAGTTGCAGTATGAGCGCCTTGTCAGTCGACTTCAAATACGATTGCGAACGTACTGACGAACAGAAGAAGCGACAGTGTTTCTTCCTCGAAATTCATGTTGTTACTGTTACTTCTGTCGATGAAGTTGCTTCTGTTGACAGTAAAGTGTTGCTCGTCTATACACGGCCTTATACCTGAGCATGGCGGTCACGCGAGTTCAGTGCTTTTTCCCACACCCACATACACAAGCACAGTCCCAGGCCCAGACGAAAACACACACACACAGGTTTCATTTCAAAACACACACACACACACACACACACATATATATATATGTCGCAGAACGACCTTGTTCTCACGACATCTCCTTTAGTTATTGCAGGTTTAGTGGGCGTCATCAGGATAAAATGCGAGCATAAAACACAATAGCCACGGTTTATACACTTTTAATTTAGATTTGATCAACATTATGACATAATTTAGACCGAGCAGCGGGTTCCGGGCGCCCGCTCATACTTCCAACTTCAATACTTTCTTTAAAATTCTCAAAGGTCCAACTCGACCTGTTGCCATCAACCAAATGTGTCACAAAAACTCCTCAGTCTGCCGAAGTAGACACTACCAAAGTATAGAGGGCGTCCTTGACCCCCAAGACAAGACACATATATATATATATATATATATGTCGGAGGGAACCCATAATTATTGGATGTATTGTTGGCTGGATGTATAACGCACAATATCATTTGTTTACATTTTAATTACTTCTAAAATTCTTAATTCAATTTAATTTGATTTGTTAACTGTTTCTATAACTTAAAGATCGTTCTAACCTAATAAAAGTTATGAATATTGTAATTTAATAAACGACCAATCAGAGCAGAGAATGTCTTGAGCGGGGTCAAGACGCCCTCTATACTTTAATAGTGTCTACTTCGGTAGACTGAGGAGTTTTTGTGACACATTCGGTTGATGGCAATAGGTCGAGTTGGACCTTTGAGAATTTTAAAGAAAGTATTGTAGTTGGAAGTATGAGCGGGTGCCCTGAACCCGCTGCTCCGCTGGTATAAACCGTTGGCCTTGTGTTTTATGCTCGCATTTTATCCTGATGACGCCCACTAAACCTGCAATAACTAAAGGAGATGTCGTGAGAACCAGGCCTTCTGCGACATATATATAATTAATATATATCCATTGAAGAATGCACTTAAATTAAGGTTCAAATTTCTAGATAATGACTTCCGAAAGTGGATGTCTACGACAAGGTGTCGCCAGATGGCACAAAACAATTATTCAATTGGCAGCACTAAAAGGTTGTGCAATTTATGTTCCTTAGAGTGGTAACACTAAAAGGTTACTCAATTCACGTTCCTTAGAGTGGTAACATTAAAACGTGGTCACGCAAATTATTGTTCTTAGAGTGGTAACACCGAGAAATAAAGACTTCTCGAAAAGGCATCCGTGTTGACAATTTCTCCAACAACCTATAATCTAATATATAAAATTTTCGTGTCACAGTTTTCGTTGGCATACTCCTCCGAAACGGCTTGATCGATTTTGATGAAATTTTTTGTGCTTATCCGGTATCTATGAGAATCGGCCAACATCTATTCTTCATCCCCCTAAATGTTAGGGGTAGTCCACCCCTAAATTTTTTTATTTATTTTTTAGACAAAATTTTTAATTTCTATTTTTTTATGATACAACATACAAAAATACATACAACCCTAGATTTTCAACCCTCTACGATCAACCCCTATTTTTTACCGGGCAGGACGACGTCTGCCGGGACAGCTAGTCCACATATATCAATTTCATCGTCGAACCAAGCTTCCGAACTAATGAAGCAAACAATGGACTACGGTTGGTTGACAACAATATAAAACAAATTAATATCAGCCCAAAATGTCCCACTGCTGGGCTCGGGCCTCCCATCATAGGGAAATGGACAGTAGGACAGTATACCCGCCACGCTTGTCTAAGACGGCTTGGCAGGTTTGACACATCGGTCATCTCGATGTGCAGGTTGCATCACGATGTTTTCCTTCACCATTGTTAGGATGTAATTGTAACAATATGCACATCAGGTCAGCAAACTGACCAAGTGGTGCATGCGTTTCGGCCAGGATTCGAACCTGCGCCCTTTGATATCGAGGCGCGTCTACAGCCATTACACTTACATACCGTACATACCCACGACATACAAACATACCTTATCAATATTGGCATATTTTTCATGTATGTGTCTCAGTGCACGTAAATTCTCGTCTAAACTCAACGAATCCGACGCTTGGCTGGGCGATCCTGAAAAAGGAAATCAAGTTCTTTGAAAAAAGAAATATTAGTACTAATTGACTCACTCATACACTAACAAACTCACTCAAATGGGCACTAAACAACTAACACAAACCAACTCACTCGAGTGAGTGCTAATTAATTTACTAACACAAACCAACTCACTCGAGTGAGTGCTAATTAATTAACTAACACAAACCAAGTCATTCGAGTGAGTGCTATTTAATTAACTAACACAAACCAACTCACTCGAGTGAGTGCTAATTAATTTACTAACACAAACCAACTCACTCGAGTGAGTGCTAATTAATTAACTAACACAAACCAAGTCATTCGAGTGAGTGCTAATTAATTAACTAACACAAACCAAGTCATTCGAGTGAGTGCTAATTAATTAACTAACACAAACCAACTCACTCGAGTGAGTGCTAATTAATTAACTAACACAAACCAACTCACTCGAGTGAGTGCTAATTAATTAACTAACACAAACCAAGTCATTCGAGTGAGTGCTAATTAATTAACTAACACAAACCAAGTCATTCGAGTGAGTGCTAATTAATTAACTAACACAAACCAACTCACTCGAGTGAGTGCTAATTAATTTACTAACACAAACCAACTCACTCGAGTGAGTGCTAATTAATTAACTAACACAAACCGACTAACTCGAGTGAATGCTAATTAACTAGCTTACACAAAGCAACTCACTCGAATGAGTACTTATTATTAACATCTCGCTAATGAACTCACTCGAGTGTGTAGTAATTATTTCCTATCTTATACAGTAATTCAGTCAAGTAAGTACTATCAGCTAACTCAATAAACTAACAAACTCGAGTGCATACTAATTAACTAACTCAAACTAACAAACTCACTCGAGTGAGTCCTGATTAACTCAAGCAAACAACACCAACAAATTCACTCAAATGGGCACTAAACAAATAACTCAAGTGAATGATAATTAACTAGCTTACGCAAAGCAACTCACTCGAATGTCTACTAATTACAAATGATCAAATACAGTAATTCAGTTAACTAAGTACTAATTAACCCAATAAACTAAAAAACTCACTCGAGTGCATACAAATTAACTAAGTCACACTAAAATCTTACTCGAGTGAGTACTAATTGCCTAGCTTACACTAACTAACTCACTCGAGTGAGTACTGATCAACTAAATCATATAAACTCACTCAAATCTTCAAATACCATGATTACAAAAGGTACCTAGATCAGGTTCGTCGTCGCTGTCCAGTGAGATTGGTTCCGTATTATCTGGCATGAGATTGCTCCTTACACGAATCTCTGAAACAATCGAAATTTCCGAAATTAAGTAAAATGACTTCTACGCTAGAAGTTCTAGCCTCTTCTAGAATATGAAAATGAAAAATATGAAAAACACTTGGAACTCTTAATCTCAATGGATCATTCAATTAGCATTATTCTTTCTACAAAATGCATTTGTCTTTCTACGAAATATTGATGTGATGTATAGAGTGGAAAAACTCACTCGCTTGTGGCGGCTGTTTGTTGTTTGCCATCTGATCTATCTTCCTGGGTCTTCCGCGTTTTCCTTTGACTCTCTCTGTTCCGGGCGGCTGTCAAAGAATTACATTTTTAGAAATTAACTACACTAAGTCTCAAGTCAGGCCACACTCAAAGAAGGGTCTAGTGTCCAATTTATACGACATATATCTAAATATTTGTAAAAATCATTTAATCAAAAATAACATTTTATTAATTATGATCGATTTACTTGAGTCTTACTTCTACCTAGAGATAAGCGTCTACCTTCACCCTAGAGCGCTACTATGACACGTGCATCAGACCAAAGACGCCGTGATACTCTGCACCCGACCAAAGCCTGAGTGGGAATCATCCCACTGGATCTCCACCAAATATTTGAAAAGTAAACAAATGTACGGAAACTAGCGCCATCAAGTGGTCCAGGAACATTAAAGGTTATAATTAGTTTCTATTTAGTCCACTTAACTTCACTTGAGATGGCGCTGTGAAATTTCTTCGAATAAAAACACCACGCTGACGAGATCTTAAGAGCATGAATGAAACCACATGTTATGGTCATATTGGTGAATCTCGCACACTTTAACATGAAGCTGTATGTGAACAATTATTTATCTTAGGCATAAATTATAGTGTTATGTATAAATAAGTTTTTAAACAATTTATAACTTATTAGTACGTCTATTGGAATTTATAGAATTATCGATTGTAGCGCCATCTAGTGGTATATATATAGGAATATAATACCGATTGTAGCCATCTATCGGACAGGGTAAATGATATTTTATTTCAGAGAGGCTCATCTATTTTATATATAGTGTATTATCTATGCATACAACTTTGGAAGCTAATATTTTCGCAAACATTGAAGTGAAGATGAAAATATGTAAGTAAACAACGAAACACAGGTCGGCATTATTATGATCAGAGAACAAAAAAGGGCACTCGTTTTTAACCTGCATCTATTCAGAGCGTGTTGCTCCCTAGAGCCCTATTACAACATGTGCATCAGACCAAATCCGGAGTGAGACTAACTCATCACTCCGTCATCAAAGAACCCCTCAAATCGATTCAGAAACAAAACGTTATGACTGAATATGAGAATCTCATTTTACTAGAGTCGATTATGAATATAAAAGATGACACCATTAGGGGTTCGTTTATGCATAAATAATAGCTACGGAACACTAATAAATACAGATCAATACAGTACAAGAAGAAAGAGCAAGATACTTACAACATCCTTCTTGGCGCTGATAGTTCTTCTAGTATATTTACGTTTCATACGAGGAGTGGTATCGCCTGTCGAAGAACTAGCAGCTGATTCTGTAATCAAACAATCACAATATGCAATTTTAACTGTATGTATGGTGTTATAAGAATGGACATGGTTCGAAATGAGTATTTGAGGATCTTTGAAAATTGTATTCGTGACCAGAAACATTGAGAGGAAGAAGACTAGGGTGGTATGGACAAGTAATAAGGAGTGATGAAATTCATGCGGCAAAAAGAACGACAAACTACATTGATTGATGTGAAAGTATAGGCAGACAAAAAGAGATGTGGACTGTACGAAGGATGACATGACGATATGTAGTGTGATAAATTCAAATTCAAAAGTTTTTATTCAAAATAAGTTCCACTAGAGAACACTTTTTGAAGGGCATACATATAGGTTAAAATTTAATTTTACTTTCTAGTCCTATGTACACCGCTTCGCAACATGTTATTTCTGTTAAGGAGAAGAAGCGGCAACAAACTCCCCAGCAACACGTCTAGCTAAAAATTGATTTTCTTTATATTTGTTGTTCTATTTTAAACTTTTATACAGAATTATGTTACAGAATGACTTTTGAAGAATTAATGGAGTTGTAGCAAACAGTGCATATTCAATATTATATATATTCATTAGATAAAAACGTTACTTGTACAAAAAACTCGTAAAGAACGTGAAATTAGAAAGGCGTACATTGGGGGATGTTTGAAAGTTGCATCTTTGACTGCAGAATTGGGAAGAAAAAGACTGCGGTAGCACGCGCATGTAATGAAGAGGGTACAAGAGTACAGACAGATAGGCTCTTAGAAGAATGAAATGATGATATATGGTGTGATAACAAACTGCGAAATTGAGAAGAAGACTGCAGCATGGTGGTATGTAATGAGGAGATATGGAAACGAACGTAGAGATAAATCAAAAAGAGATGGAATGGATGGGCTGTACCAAGGACGACATGATGATTTGTGGTGAGACTGAGGAGTATGAAACGCCATATGATTGAGAGAAGGCGAAAAAAATGGAGAACATGCATATGTTTTCATCATTTTAATTTTCTACATGCACTTCTTTGAACAATTACAAATATAATCCTGAAATATACATTGACGCCTACAAAACAAATATACAAAAGTGAAAAAAGATCCAAATTAAAAAGCGCAATATGGATCAAAAAAAATCTAGTTTATTTTAGATAGCGATATGAAAAGACTAAAAGAAAAATACGTGACATTCATCATGCACAACTTAAAATAAGTTAACAGTAATGTAGGCTATATAGCATACATGCATCACACAATATGAATGTATAACTATGTTAAAAATATCCGTGCAGGAACGGAGAAAGAATACAATTTCCTGCGGCCCGGCGGCCTGTCGTAAGAGGCGACAAAACAACCCACAGCCAGGTGGTAGGGCATTTGCCCGACTGGATGGCTACCACCCCTGGTCTAGAGTATGTCGCCATAACAACCTTGTGTTGTGTTCCGGCATTAGTGACCAGGTTCCAGGCTCCCTAAAGAGAGCAGCAGCGCATTCGTAGCACCTTTGGTGTTGCAAATGTCCATAGGCGATGGTAACCGCTGTCCATCAAGTGGGCCGTCTGCCTGTCTGCTGATCTCCTGCAATAAAAAAAAAAAAAAAAAAAATATAAGGTCCATTAACTCTTCATTCATTTTTTATTGCACGAGTTTAACAGACAGTCGGCCACCTGATGGAAAGCGATTACCATCGCCTATGGACATTTGCAACACCACAGGTGCTACTGCCGGAACACACTTCAAGATTTTTGTGGGGGCATACTCTAGAGCAGGGGTGGTAGCTATCCCGGCAGGTAAAACCCTACCACCTGGCAGAACTTGGTGATTCCACCTTAAAGGCATTGGCTTCGCTCCTGGTGTTGCAAGCACATATGGGCGACGGTGACCACTTTCCATGAGCTGGATCGTCTGCCTGTTCGCAAGCTTCGTAATAATGAAATAAAAAATAAATCTCGAGCTCTCATCCTTCGCCTTAAAATTGGTTAAAACTTCACATGAACTAAATAAATATAAGCAATTTTCTACTAATTGAAGTTAAAATGATCGTTAGTAAAAATGCAGAAACTCAGCTTGAAACAGAACTACTAAAGTTATTATACTCTTCTAACTACACAACTATAAGAAAATTTCAAAATCATGCATTGCAATGCTGTAGATAAAATCCGTTTCACTACCTATAGTCGATTTTGTAAACCATATTTATTTGTTTCGATGACAATAGTGTGTATACCTTTATTATTATTTTTTTATAGCAGGAGTTCAGCAGACAGGCAGACGGCCTACTTGATGGAAAGCGGTTACCATCGCCTGTGGACATTTCCAGCACCAAAGGTGCTACAAATGCGCTGCTGCCCTCTTAAGGGAGACTGAAACCTAACCATTAATGCCGGAACACAACATATTGTATTCTTTCTCCGTTCCTGCACTGATAAAATTGGTGTTATATCGATATTTCGTTATTTTTAGCTGATTTTCGACTTGGATCATGTGTGTTTGTAATTCACTGATAAGATACAATATTGTCAAAGGGGAAAAAGTTCATATTCTAGACTTTATGGCCAGGTAGTAAAGTTAAAATTTAGATCCACTTCTTACTCTGTGTACACGAATAGAAAACAAAAAAATAATGTTTACAAAATCGACCAATCCAAAAGACACCCAACCTACGACGCGTCGCGTAATATAGTATGCCAATTAGAAAAAAAAAACATTCCACTTATTAAAAAAATTTCGCTCCCAATCCAATTTTACCTTTCCTTTTCAAAAATTTCGAGTTACGCCGCACCAGTACCTTCTTATCGCCGACTTTACGCACGGCGGCGTTCATTTTTTGGGTACCTTTCCTTGAGGGTAGTGCGTTTTTTTTGTTTTGCACCTTGCTCGCTAAACGCGCGGGTAGTTTTAATTGCGCTCGTGTAATCGGGTTAGCTATGTGATGGACAAATGTATAGTGCTGTAATATGTATATATATACAATCGTATGGTGGTTTGTGATGGTTGAAATGTGATCATTGACATTGCACTGAGAGCATTGGATGAGAGACTACATCGTGACATAATTATCTATATATATAAAAATCAATTTCTTTTCTTTAGTCACGCTAAAACTCGAGAACTGTTGGACTGATTTGGCTAATTTGGGATTTGAATTTGTGGATGTGCAGGGAAGGTTTAAAAGGTGAGTAAATATGATAAAAATGCTTGGATTTTTTTTATTGCAGGAGGTCAGCAGACAGGCAGACGGCCCACTTGATGGAGAGCGGTTACCATCGCCTATGGACATTTGCAACACCAAAGATGCTACAAATGCGCTGCTGCCCTCTTAAAGGAGACTGGAACCTGGTCCACTAATGCCGGAACACAACTCAAGGTTGTTATGGCGACATACTTTAGACCAGGGGTGGTAGCCATCCAGTCGAGCAAATGCCCTACCACCTGGCTGTGGGTTGTTTTGTCGCCTCTTACGACAGGCCGCCCCAACGCAGGAAATTGTATTCTTTCTCCGTTCCTGCACGGAGCAAAATATAGTAAAAACAACAATTTCGCTTTCCCTTAGAAACTATTCCAACCTGTCAAACATTTGATGTTCGTCGCGTCGTTTAGGAATCAATTATTTTTAAAAGTCGCTCAGAAATGAAATGAAATTTAAAAGTGAAGCTTTTTTTCGTTTTTTTGGTTTTGAAAGCCAAACATTTGGTTTTGGTCCCGTTGTTCGGAAATTAAATAAAATTTAAAAGACTACTTTTGAGGCGATACGATGTTTGCCGGGTCAGCTAGTACTACTACCAATAATGTAATTTGCTATGGACCTTGTATGGATTAAATAATTATTATTATTATTAAATATTTATTTATGCTCAATTTTTTTTTATATATAAAGATACTTTTCTCTTAAAAATAGATGACATTATTCTTTTATAAAATACATCAAAAATTGATATAATAATAATAATTATTATTATTAGGCGTTATTCCGTAAAAAAACATTGCACATATTACGCCAATTTTTACCCCCTCTACGCTGTCTATGCTGTTGCTTAGTGAGAGCATTTTAAGTGTTACGCCGTCTCAGTCTTTCTAATCTATAATAATACTAGCGGCCCCAGCAGACGTTGTCCTGCTCTGAAAAAATATGACCCGATCCCAGCGCCACCTACCGGTTCCAATTGTGGATTTAAACCATCCGGGGACCCACTCAAACACACAAAAACAAAATCGCTCCTCGTTGTTAAGAGGATTCTAGAACCCGATCTCAGCGCCACCTACCGGTTCCAACGGTATAAAAACTACCAACAACTCTTTCAAGTTGGATCAAACTGCACACGGTGTGCAAATTTGATTAAAATCGATTGAGTAGTTTAGGAGTCCATCGTGGACAAACATCGTGACACGAGATTTATATATATAAGATTATAAAGAGGCAAAGATTATGAGTATGTGACGTTGTAGGGGGTAATCTTTGGATCTACTAAACCGATTTAAAAATTTCTTTTACTTTTGGAAAGCTAGGTTAACAGGGAATGTCATAGACTATATAACATGACGCTATATACCAGGGGAGCGGGACAGAACGCGGATGTAACCGCGCCGGGCCGCCAGTATTATACAATCTAGCTTTCAGACTTTACTCCGACTAATCAAGACTTTTACCAACGTTACACCGTCTCAATGTAAAGCTATACGGGATAATAAGGAAACGATGCCACGTTTATGGCGTTACGCCGATTCGGCGAAAATTCAGGAAGCGTTACGCCCTCTCAGTCTAGCACCTATACAGTCTATGTTTAAGACTTTTGGCGATACGCCGTCTCAGTTTAGAAGTTCCAGCGTTACGCTGTTTGCGGAAAACCAGAACAGCGCGTAACGGCTTGTATGTAACAGGTAGTCTGTGTTATTCAATGTTCACATTTCCACAGCAATAATGAAAAATGTATTATTAGTCAAGCTATGATTTCAGTGAAATAACACACATTTTTAATGGGATATTGTCAAACAGTGCAATTTTAAATATTTAATAAATTCTATATAAATTAATATAAAAAAACTAAAATGTTGACTACAGCTAACTTCAAGGTGTCGGTTGACTATAGCTAACTTCGTGGTGTAGCTTTTTCGTGTGATGGTGTGCGCGCGCACGGTAAAAATCTACTCTCATCATTTTTCCCTATCGCGCCTAAAGAAGTATAACTTCAAAAATCGTCAAGTGCGTGCAAGTCCAGTGCAACGTCTAGTTTCATGATATGATTAGACAATTTTAAAATACATTTTATCTATGATAATATGATGTGTATCTATATAATGTACAAATTCATTGAAAAGAGGATAAACAAATAAGATTGCACTATTTTTGACAATATTTATGTGAAAAGGTAAACACAATGTAGACTAAAGCGCATAATTCAATATATATTCTATTTAATTAATATATGGTTTTTTTTAATTTCAACTTAATTTAAATATCGCTAATTATCATTATTTTTTGAGTCATTAATAACAAAAAGGTATTAAGTACAGTGTTTATGTATCTAATGCTTCTTTTTCTTGCACCACCTACGTCGCCAGATTAACTAAGAATTTGTTTCTTTAAGTTGCCTATTGTATTCTATTGTATTGTATTGCCTAGAAAGAACTGCTATGGTTTGTTTTTGTAATTATCTATTTTGGTGTGCAATAAAGTATTATTTGTCCATCTATGCCAGTGTATTACAAGTTATGATTCTCGCACAATAATTAGCCACCATAGAACGCTACTGCAACATGTGCATCGGACCAAAGCCGAAGTCAAAATCGCTCGTCGTTACGCCTACACACTTTTATAGAAGAGGTAATTGTGCCTTCCTAAGGCTGAAATTTGGAATACCATTCTATTTAGGTACACTTGTATACTGGTAAGACTTTCTAAATTGTAATATGAATCTACTATACACAATATAAAAATTGCATTTTTGCGTATACGCCTATATGTTATGCAGACCTCGATATATACCGAGAAAGACGGCGCTGCGAACGCGTTGTTTTCGGTGTCACCGTTACATATGTACAACTCGAAATATTGTTTTTATTTAATTGATAATTCTTATCTTTATTTTTTTAGACTTAGACATAAAAAATTCACAATATCACAAGTCACACATAACACACACGCACACACACACACACACGCGCACACGCGCGCACACGCGCGCACACGCACGCACACGCACGCACGCACGCACGCATGCATTCATACATATATAATTCTTTTTCCTTTTAGATGAATGTAACTACAATAATTTCACAATCAGAATTGTACCATTAGGAAGGAGGTCCCCGAGATACAGGTCGACCTAGTTTGGGGACCAATGAGTTTCAGACATTTGTGATACTCATTCATTTCTCAATAAATGATTTTTTTATTTTGATTGACCGTTGTATTCCATTAACAAATACGTCATGGAAACGCGAAAGAAGTCTCACTGGTACGTAAATAAATGTAAATACTGAATAATGCGCTTTATGTTATATTTTGGTTAACTTCAAACACCAAATTTGATACAAATGATTTTTTAACGTAGAAACCTCAGACGAATGAACTAGGTAGACAGAGCCCCGAGCTCTCAGTCAAGCCGGCTGCTATAAGAAGCCAATCGCGCCGCGGTGAACTTTACAAGAACTTTGTATTAAATAATCGAATTAGTATGGTATGGTATAAATGTGAAATGGTTTCTAGTGTATACATCACTATTGACAATTTGATTCGCCCAGGTTCGTCTTTGCCTATTTCTTCCTCTGAGGTTACTTCTTGCAAAAAACACCAGCCCCCAAAAAAAGTGGTCCATAATTTTGATCAAACCAACTATTCTTATGTATTTCGATGAGCTAAATCCGAATCCGGGGTCACTTCGGTCCATACATACTCAAAATTTTGAGTAAATTGCTTGTTTTCTCGAAGTGAAACTTCTATATAGATTGTTAATGTACCAACCAATTTGAAAACCTGCCCGTAAAATTACAAATTAAAATTTTCGTTGCGATTCGTTTTTCCATTTGTCCTTTGCGATTTGTTTTTCTACTTGTCTTTTGCAATTCGTTTTTCGACTTGTCCTATGAGATTCGTTTTTCGACTTGTCCTATGCGATTCGTTTTTTGACTTGTCCTATGCGATTCGTTTTTTGACTTGTCCTATGCGATTCGTTTTTTGACTTGTCCTTTGCAATTCGTTTTTCGACTTGTCCTTTGCAATTCGTTTTTCGACTTGTCCTATGCGATTCGTTTTTCGACTTGTCCTATGCGATTCGTTTTTCCACTTGTCCTATGCGACTCGTTTTTCCTCTTGTCCGTTGATGTCTATGTTGATGGTATGTCTATGTAGTTCCATACACCTTTTTTAATCACCGAAACTGCATTTACTTGTCAATTTTTGTGGCGTAATTTACTTAAAATTTTGAGCGTGTACGGCCGAAACTGATCCCAGATTCGAATTGAGCGAAATAGATAAGAACATATTTATTAACGTATCTATTGTTGGTTTTATTAAAATGTATTTATTTGTTTCACGAATTAAATATTACACAAGTAGATAGTTTTATTAATTATAATTATTATTTAATTAACAAAATTAGGTCGGTTTGGTCTTACGCCAAAAAGGTTAGCACTGAAAATCAGCGTTGTGTCGAATATAATTCCGGCACGGCAATATGCCGAGTGAAGTTGCTGAAAATGCGGCATACAAATTCTCAAAATATGCTCTATGTATAATAATGTATAAGGAATATAATTACGTCACTATTTCTAATTTTTTTTTTCTTCTCTTTCTATATCGGTCCGGTCAAAAGTACAGACCATATTTTTTGGCGCGCCGGTGAATTCAACCATTTCTTGTATTGTGAAACTCTATTCCTCTTTACAGTATCCTTTAATACACAATAAAGCATATTCATTCATTCAATTTGAAAACTCACCTGCAGTTGAACGCCTCTTGTTCTCCCGCTTGGTCTTGCGCTCCATCGCTTCTGTGAAAAAATATGCCAAGTGCGTGTCAATCCAAGCAAATCTTTATCCGTGCTGGGACGAGGAAGGAATACTAAGAGGCGATAAAACAACCCACAGCCAGGGTGTCTACCTGCCTGGATAGCTACCACCCCTGGTCTAGATTACGCCGCCATAACAACCTTGAGTTGTGTTCCGGCATTGGTGACCAGGTTTTAGTCTGACTTTAGAAAGCGGCAGCACATTGGTGTTACAAATCTCCACAGGCTATGGTAATCACTCTCCATCAGGTGGGCCGTCTGCCGGTCTACTGAACCCGTGCAATAAATATAAAAAATTTAAGAGTTCTGTAACGACAAATAAACGTGTAAATTTTCAGTATTGGCTTAAACAATCCCAAAAAAATTTAGTACATTTTCAATGTACGCACAATGAAGGCTCATGTACGAATGACAAATGCTATAGTGAAACCCGGCGGTTATAAAATATGGCGTCAAACGTGTAGTTAGAAATCATTTGTGCACTACTAAATAGTTAATACTAGATCAGTGGTTCCCAAACTTATTTTGTATACTGCCCATTTTGAGATAAAAATATTTTTAGAGCGCCCATTTTTTCACCCACTTAAAAACCACTATAACGACATATCAAGGGCCTTACTTGTAATAATTTCGTTAAGAAAGGATTAGTCATCTCTTAAATAAGAGACTCTTAAGCCCCTAATCAATGGCTGTTTCAAATAAAACTTGCCATTTTGCCTTTTAGCAGTCACTTAAACTACCTCTCGATATTGGTTATTTTGACAGTTATTTATGAGTTACTTTACCACCTCCTCTAATTCTTAAAAGGAGTTTATGGGTAAGATTTTCGTTGATCAGTTGCTGAGCAGTTTCTTAAAATTTAACAAACGATTATAAGTAAGGCCCTAAATGTGTAGCAATAGCAGTAATAATAAATATGTAGTAAATCACTGCCAGCGGAGAGCGTGCCCAGAAGGCTGGCTGCATTGCCATGATGTATGGCAACGATAATTTTTAAACCTTTTGATCATGTGTAACGAATTGATGATGTCTTTCTAACCCATTTCGGTGCAGCCAACCTTATTAGCATCAAAATCCAGTGAAACGGAAGCGGTCAAGTTCACCCTCCTGGGCCCAATGGTGCGGGACCCGCTACGACTGGAGGAGGGTTTGGATGCGAGAGGACGTGAAGAGTATGTGATAAGGAGAACGGGAAGGAAGGGAATAAAGAGGAAAGGAAACTGGAAACACCACTGCCACGGAACAAAGGTAGTGTGACAGTGGGGCTGGGGCCCAGACCAGTGGTTCCCAAAGTGGGCGATAACGCCCCCTTGTGGGTGCTGCAGGCTTAAAAGGGGGCAGTAAGTGACCCAGAAAAAAATGGGCATTGGCAGGTGTAGCCCATAAGAGTTAACTTGAGACCTCTGCACCTTTGTGTACTACCTACTGCGCTTAGGTCTCAAGTTAACTCTTGTGGGCTATAGTAAAAGTCTCGTTTAGAATTAATGTTTAATCTGCGCTAATGTAGCTCTCAATAATCAATTAACTTAATTTGACGTTATAATGTGTTTTAAGTAGGTGAAAAAATGGCGGCGCTAAAAAATAATTTATTCTCAAAGTGGGCGGTATACAAAATAAGTTTGGGAACCACTGGTTTAGACAGACAACTATCTAGCAGGAGGCACCTCCTGGGGGTAGGTAGATAGATAAATAACAGCCCATAAACATCCTACTGCTGGGTTCAGGCTTCCCATCATAAGAAAATGGACAGTTTACCCGCCATACTTGTCTAAGGGCGCGTTCCCACTTTGTCGTGGCGACAGATAATCGTGTAGTTTTAAATGTCGTGGCTTATATATTTAAATGAAGGTGTTCACATATAGAACGACACGATTTACTGTCGTCTACGACATTTTTGCAGTGACGACAGATTATCATGACAGTGGGAACGGCCAGCACGACAGTCGTAAAACGATAAAAGATCGTCACAACCAAATCGTGACGGCAAATCTATCGTAGCCACGATAAAACTATCTTCTCTTCGTTTACACGTGTTTTCCCTTCCCCCTCGTGATTGTAGATTTGTAGCTTGCTAGTGATATGTAAACGACAAAGCGACTGCCGTAAAACGATAAAATGTCGTCACGATCCAATGGAAACAGCTAGATGCGATAGTCGCTAAAGGATAAAAAAATTTGACGACAAACATTCGTTATGATGGGCACAGCTAGAGTCAACAGTGATCCAACGATAAATTAATCGTTACGACATAGTGTGAACGCGCCCTAAGGCCGCTTGGTAGTCACCATTATTTTCTCCCTTTCTACCTTTTCCCAACTATTTGGGGTCAGCACAATATGTCTTCTCTCTAAACTCCTCTATTCTGCTATATATCCTCTGTCACACCACAAACAAATCATCATGTCATCCTTCACACAATCCATCCATCCCTTTTTGGTCTACCTTCACATTTGAACCTATCAATCTTGCAGTTTAACATTCTTATTACAAGCTTTTATTTAACTTGCAATGGATGTATGTAAGTTCGGGTGGAATCTTGCAAGTTAAATTTGACCAACTTCCCGGTTTCCGATTGAGCTGAAATTTTGCACGCATACGTATATCGCGTGACAATGCAATGATATGGTACCATGGAGCTGATCTGATGATGGCGTCGGAAGGTGGCCATAGGAACTCCTGTTCTAAACAAGATATACCCGTCGTGTTTGGGCTCGTTTCACTTGTCTTGGCTAGCACTCTGTTGCTACATGATATACAGGATCTCAAAAGCTTGTATTTAAAATCCCTTTTAAAAAAAAAAGCTTGTTTTTTTCTCAGAACCCTAAGCTCTCCCTCTACTCACCTAGCTCTCTAGCTCGTTTCCTGGCCAAATATTCTGGGCTGGTTTTGTCCACGCGTGGCCTACCACGTTTTCTCTTCTCGCCCGTGTCCGACGACGGACGGTTGTTCATCATTGCCGCTAATAAAAAGAAAATAAATGAAAACAAAATAACAAAAATAAAAAAGGGTATAACAAAAATGACCTACAAATAATAAATACACATTGCACATGCTCAAGCCAAGCAAGTTACGTAGGGACTCCATTCCATTAAACCATGCAGGAACGGAGAAAGGATACAATTTCCTGCGGCCGGGCTGCCTGTCGTAAGAGGGGACAAAACAACCCACAGCCAGGTGGTAGGGGTATTCACCCGACCGGATAGCTACCACCCCTAGTCTAATGTATGTCGCCATAACAACCTTGAGTTGTGTTTCGGTCTTGGTGATCAGATTCTAGTCTCCCTTAAGAGAGCAGCTGCGCATTCGTAGCATCTTCGGTGTTGCAAATGTCCATAGGCGATGGTAACCACTTTCCATCAAGTGGGCCGTCTGTCTGCTGAACTCCGGCAATAGAAAGAAACCCAAACCACAGTAACGGAAAATTCGTTAACGAAATTTACCTTGGCGGGAATCGAACATGCAACCTCTGTTTACCAGTGAGCTAGAGTGGTAAACGCTTAGCTCAATGAACCACAGAGGCCGTTAAATATAGATATAAAAAAAACATACAGAGTATAACAGAGAAAAAAAAGAAACAAGGTATGTGATGGCAATAGTAGGCTTAAAAAGGGGTATTATGACAAAATCAAAGAGCACGTGTTGAGCGAGCGAAGCGAGCGTGTCGAGGAAGCAGCCGTCGAGTAATTCATACAATGCTGATTAGCAATTTGCACCCTGCGTCGATTAAACTTCTCCCCTCTTAAGCTCTTGCATAGCTTTTATCGCGAGCATTGAGCGAGGCGACCGAATCAAGAGATTCCGTAACGAAAATAAAACCTAACACCCCCCACTCCGCCTACCGTGTAGCTCGGCCGAGCGTTCGCTTAACGTGTATGTATATGGTACGACTGTACGAAGCTCGCACGGATCGAGACGAGCCGCTCCGAAATCGGACGAATACGTGAGCAGCTGTTTGTGAGAAAGTATATAGGTGTGTAGGTATCTATCATATCTCTATAATGCCACACATGCATGTGCGCCCCGTAAGTATACATTGCGGGCTTCAAGCCCGAGGGGCGTATAAAAAAAGCGTTCTTTTTTATTTCGTCTATCATTTATATTTTTATCGATACACCACTTGTTTTTTCTTATTAGTAGGTTAATTAAAAAAATAGCATTTCACGTAATCAAGGAAGTACTTTCATAGACATAATGCAAATTTTCAGTTATAGAGATGCATTGAAAAAAAAAGCTTTTTGTATCTCCTGAAAAGTTGGCTTATACGCCCCTCTGGCTTGAAGCCCGCGACATGTAGTTATATATGTATAGGTGATTTTTTTAAATTTATTGTTTTATTGCCTGAAGCAGGCAAACAGGCGGACCGTCCACTTGCTGGAACGTGGCTACCGTCGCCTATGGACGTTTCCAACAACAGGGAAGTTGCCGAGCTCTAAGAAATGTTATAACGCACTTCTTAAACGACCCCATGACGTAGCGCAGCGGTCTATTCTTTTTCGGTCAGTAAATAAAACTTGATAAAATAGTACAATAATCTAACCCAGTTGTAGCTGACAGTTTGTGCTGGTTCGATGATATACAAAGTTATTTTAATTATTATGGCGAAATAAAACGGATGATGGCGTGCGCAATGGATTACAATAAGAAGAAAACGAAGCGAAAATGGCCGCGAACCGTCTCACACGCAGCAAGCTTCAGACCGCGCGCTGTATAAACGTGTGCTTTCGCACGCATCACTCATTTTACCATGCCATAAATTACCATAAATTATCAACTATAATTACATCGCTCACACCGGTCGACTTAGGACGCGATTCCTTTATTATCTCACAACAGCCAAAATGTCTTACATTTAACAAGGCGAACGCGGTCGTTGTGGTCGTGGCGAAAATGCCACTAATGACGTCATCATTTTCGATCACAGCGCTCACAACGACCCATGTCAAGAGATGGGTCGAAGAGGTCTTTGCATTAACTCTTTCTGTATCTTGACATTGAAAAAGGCGCGATTTTCAAATCAACCAATGACATTTGTGTATCTCTTTGTTTATGACATCTATGGCGGGTAGAGGTAAGGAGAACCATCTCAGTATATTAAAAAAATAAAAACTTCCTTTAAAAAAACCGACTTCAAAAATTAAAATGTATAAAATAACTTATTTCTAAAGCTATTATTATTATTAATATATATTATGTAAAACATCTTAAAGTCGTTATTTATTTATTTATTTTATACATTTTAGTTTTTTAAATCGGTTTTTTTGAACGAAGTTTTATTTTTTATTTGTTACTTTTTAGTGTCTAGCTATGTATGGGCGGACCTACGAATGGTGCCGCGCTTCTTAAAAAATATAGGTCCCAAGAACCGGGAACAAAAAAATGATCGTAAAATGAAAACTACTGGGCCAAACTATGTCAAATTTTTAGGTGACCAAATGGCAGCTATTCCGCGTCGAACAAAAAGGAATCACGTAAATCGGATCATAAATCACGGAATAATCGTCGAACATACATAAAAAAAGGAACAACAAAAAAAATAGATCCCGACGAATTGAGTACCTCCTCCTTTTTTCGAAGTCGGTTAAAAAGTGTCCACTGAAGGCCAGCAAATTAAGATGGCGCCATAATAGCAAATGGAAAGTATTTAAAAATAGCGCCACAAATCGCAATTTTCAGATAATTTAGTATTAGTTATCTTAATTAGTGAAATAGGTATCAAAAATTCAATTGGTCAAAAATGTATAATTTCCTTTTGCTACACTAGCGCTATTTGGACGAGTTTTCGAACCATAATTTGCTGTTTACAGGTGGACATTTTCAACTGATCCCCCATACGAGATGGTCCTCCTAACCTCTACCCTCCATAATCCGTTCCACTAGAGTTTACGATTGTAATGCCGGCAAGCAAGTGGAACGGGAAAAATCCCAGTTGTTAATGTGGCCATTCTGAGTCCCTTCTAGATTGTAGTCTACGTTACCTTTTTTTTTTCTTTTTTAATTTATCTACACTAAAAATTTACGTGATAAATACATATAAGGCACCACTTAAACCTATGAGGTTTGCGTGTGATCCAACACACCCTCGCAATTCAATTAAAAATAAATAAATAATTAAATATATAAGATTACATAAAAAGAGAAGAAAAAATAACTTATTTTAACTTAATATTTTCTTAAGTTTTCGCGACTTGTACACATAATAAAACTACGTTTTAACGGTTTTAAGCGCGGTAATTTATTTTATTTAGGTTTATCCGACGTTTCGAAAGAGAATCGTTTCATACCAAGAATGATGCGTGAGGCTATTGAAATCAAAAAACACCCAAATTTCAATAGAGAAGATGGTTGGCAGGTAACACCAGTTTGGGATCCAATCATCAAAACTATTAAGACCCAAACCCAGCAAAAACCAACTGCCAGACCTCAAGACACTGTGAGCTCTTTCTGCGTGCAACGAAACAAACCAACTTGACTGATAATTTCTTTTATTTTTTCCTTCCACTCATTTTAATATTATATAAAAAAAATTAGAACTAGGCATGTTTGCTGAAGAGTTTCTTGCGCCGCTTCTACAAGCCACAACATGTTGTGAAGCGGTGGTAAATTAGATTAGGCTCCCATAGAGTAAACAATATCCATAAACAAAATTAAAACTAAATAATTAAAATGAACAAGTTGGCGGTAGGCTGAATAAAAACTTTGACAATACACGTTCGACAAATGTCATCTTTGTCTTCCGTGACCACGGCAACTGAAAAGCGGCCGAAACATCGGATAAACCTAAATAAAATAAATTACCGCGCTTAAAACCGTTAAAACGTAGTTTTATTATTATTTTAAATTATATAACAATAAAAAACACTGCAATTTTGTTTATCTAAATAATAGTTTTTTTATTTACTTTTCATATTTTTCTCATTTAAAGATTCCCTTAAGGGAGTGGGCAATTGATTCCTCTGAACCTCTACGAACCCTTCATCGTGCGCAGACTGGCAAGCGTTTATCCAAATTTTTTTAACAATATTTTTTAAATCAGTTAATAAAAGAAATAGACAAAAATAAAATAAAAAAGATGATTAAATGATTAAATAAACATGATTAAATCAAACTAATAAGGAAAGGGTACGAATTGTACATTGAGAGAATTTAATAAATATATTAAAATTGCACCATTACATTTGGAGGAAAATTTTCTATGTGACAAAGTCAACAATCAATTGTTTGTTGGTGTTGCCAACATGCTGGGCCGCGGCGGTGACATCAAGCACCACACCGAATAATATTAATATATTAACAATAAAATCAAATTGAGTACTTTTTATCATCTTTTACAGTTATTATTTACTCTGTGGGAGCCTAATCTAATTCATAAATAATATGTAAAATTCTCGTGTCACAGTTTTCGTTGCCATACTCCTCCGAAACGGCTTGACCGATTCTCATGAAATTTTTTGTGCTTATCCGGTATCTATGAGAATCGGCCAACATCTATTTTTCATCCCCCTAAATGTTAGGGGTAGTCCACCCCTAAATTATTTTTTATTTTTACCAGGCAGGACGTCGTCTGCCGGGACAGCTAGTCTAATATATAAAATTCTCGCGTCACAGTTTTCGTTGCCATACTCCTCCGAAACGGCTTGACCGATTCTCATGAAATTTTTTGTGCTTATCCGGTATCTATGAGAATCGGCCAACATCTATTTTTCATCCCCCTAAATGTTAGGGGTAGTCCACCCCTAAATTATTTTTTATTTTTACCAGGCAGGACGTCGTCTTCCGGGACAGCTAGTCTAATATATAAAATTCTCGCGTCACAGTTTTCGTTGCCATACTCCTCCGAAACGGCTTGACCGATTCTCATGAAATTTTTTGTGCTTATCCGGTTTCTATGAGAATCGGCCAACATCTATTTTTCATCCCCCTAAATGTTAGGGATAGTCCACCCCTAATTTTTATTTTTTATTTTTACCGGGCAGGACGTCGTCTGCCGGGACAGCTAGTTATGTATATATTTATGTTTGTAATATTAATATATGTCTATTAGGTATAATTCTTACTTATATAATATTTTACATACTTACATGTTATCTATACATATAACAAAATTTTAGAGGTCGAATTTCTGTACAATGAAAAAATATGCTACAAACCGAGTCAGGGGGTAAGTGAAATACAAGTAATTAAGATTTTTTCGAATTTTTTGTTTCTCTGTCTGTTTGTACCGGCTAATCTGCGAAACGACTGGACCGATTTACATGAAATTTTGTACGGTGATAGCTTATATCCCTGGTCAACACATAGGATAATTTTGATCCCGAAAACTTAAATAGTTCCCGTGGGGTAGTTAAAAAGCTTTAATTACTTAAACAGCTTATAACAGACTAAAAGTAATTTCTCTGCTACGTAACATAATAGAAGCGGATATTTGACAGGATTTGGTGTCAGTGAGAGATCTTTATCTTATATATGTAATATATAAAGCTAATAAATTTGTTTCTTTGTTTCTTTGCTTAAACGCGTTAATCTCAGGAACTACTGGTCTGATTTGAATTTTTTTTCCGTGTTAGATAGCCAATTTATCGAGGAAGAACCATCACGCTAAGAGCAATAGGAGCGGAGCACCAATGAAGAATGTTTCAAAATTGCGGGTTCTTTTTTACTTTTTTGAACTATTCCACGCGAACCAAGTCGCGGGCAGAAGCTAGTATAGAATAATATATAATGTAAGCAACTACATATCGTCTACCACCTTTGACAATTGAATCTGTCTTATTCCTGTTACGGGTTGTCTGGAAGAGATCGCTTCTTAGCGACAAGACCGCGCATTGTGCACATCTTATATATATATATAAAAATGAATGTTTGTATGTGTTTCATAGAATCGTAAACTATACATTTGATCATGTGATGATCTTTAGCAAAGTCGTTGTGCATGAGCCAGAGGTTTCTGAGTCAGTTCACAATTGGACCCGGTAGGTGGCGCTGCTGGCGGCATATCGATTAAAGCTTTTCCAGGTAGGATAACGTCTGCCGGGACAGCTATTTTAGAATATTTTTAGGCTGTAATTTTTTTTTCTATAATGAGGTGCCACGGGACCGTAATCATGGGTATGACTGCCGTGTCACCTCGATGCAAGGGGGTGGGTGTCCGTGTGACTAGGACACCCCACGGCACTGGGTGTGGCTCGTCGGGAGGGTCCCCTGCCCCCCCCCCCCCCCGTCCCACTATGTTATGGGGAGGAGATGAGCAAAGCGCCGCCTGAGGTTCCAGTCTCCCTTAAGAGAGCAGCAGCGCATTTGTAGCACCTTTGGTGCTGCAATGTCCATAGGCGATGGTAACCGCTTTCCATCAGGTGGGCCGTCTGTATGCTGACAGCTATTTTAGAATATTTTTAGGCTGTAATTTTTTCTGTTTTCTATAATGGTGTACAATAAGTGTTATCTCTCTCTCTCTCTCTCTCTCTCTCTCTCTCTCTCTCTCTCTCTCTCTCTCTCTCTCTCTTTCATAAATTCTCTCTGCTTTCCCCAAACTACATTGCTTACATTATTTTTTTAAAGTTTCATATTGATTGTAGGACTTACCCATCTCTTTAGCCTGTTTCCTCGCCGCCAAGTTGGCCAAATACTCAGGGCTAGTCTTGTCGACCCTGGGTCTGCCGCGCTTTCTCTTCATCGGCGGAGGTGTGGAGCTTGACTCAGCTGGTGGAGAGTGATTATAATTTATATATACAATTTTAGGATCTTTATTTGTTGAGGACAATAAACAGATATACACTAAAGTTACAAAAGGAAAAGAGGTAAATAGTACAAAGTCAGTGTTTATCGTACTACATTATGCACGAATATCAAGATGGTAGTGTACAATTTTTAGAGGAAAACGGAACAAATACAATTCAAACGCAATCAATACAATATTGTTACGAGTTGCAGGACTCGAATTAATATGCCGTTGCAATTACTATAGAATTTATTAGAACTGTACAAACACGTTGTTCGCACTGCTCACGTGACGAACTATCATTCCCCGAGAACATTATATGAACATTGTTATTTAATTGAAAGAGAGTGTCGGGGTGAAGGTAAGGAAAGGAATGCTCCGGTGGTTCGGGCATTTGGAAAGAATGTATGATGAAAGAATGACTGAACAGATATACAATGCAAAAGTGGATGGTTGCAGAAGTCGCGGAAGGCCACGACACTACTTCCATGATCAAATTGATCATGTATTAGCAGAAGGTGATGTTAGGAGCCTTAAGAACAGACGAGCGTGCATGACAAGAGCTATGAATGTCATAGAATCAAGTGAGGTGTGAAAGAATAAGCCTGTATGGCGCTCTGTTGTCCATGCCTACCCCGCAAGGGACCTGGCGTTAAGTTACGTATGTATGTATGTATACAAACACATAAGAACCTGTGTTATATATATATACAAATACAATTGGACGCAACCAGTACAAACGTGATGTACGATTCAATAACACTTGCAAAGTCAGTCACTATATAGCATATCGCATGTACACACGTCTTGTCTCGCTTGTGACCATCGCTAGACCGCCTCACCCCTCCGTTCGGGCACTGCTTTATACTACAAATACAATATGTCTTGACACAATACTAGACTGCATACCAATAAAGGCTTACAATACACAATGGGCTATTTTCTAATTACAATTTTTAAACACAAATTAAACAAAAGAAGCCCAAATGCCGAAAAGATAATAAACTGCAGATGTGAATGGGTCTTTGCCGGTCTTGACAAATTTCAATACCAGAATATGTCTGCGACTTTGTCCACACTTGATTTCACTACATCAGGTTTTTCACCTCGCATGAATAAAAGTGACAGTGTCTTGTCAATAGTGATGTATCGACTGGAAAATATTCCAACTGGATAGAGTTTATTATAATAATTCGATTATTTAATACTATAATACCCCATAGAGAGCATGCCTACCACTGCCGTATGCGTGAAAGGGAAGCCACACACTGGCGCAGTAACGCGTTACATAACGAACCTTTTAACCCTCCCATAAGAAGTTATCACTTTAAAAAATACATACATAACTTCACGCTAGGTCCCTTGCGGGGTAGATACGACAAACAGAGCGCCATTCAGGCTTATTCTTAGACACCTCACTTGCTTCTTTGACATTCATAGCTCTTGTCATGCACGCTCGTCTGTTCTCAAGGCTCCTGACATCACCTTCTGCTAGTACACGATCAATTTAATCATGGAAGGTGTGTCGTGGCCTTCCGCGACTTCTGCATCCATCCACTTTTGCATTGTATATCTGTTTAGTCATTCTTTCATCATACATTCTTTCCACATGCCCTTACCTTCACCCCGACACTCGCTTTCAGACCAACTCTCTTTCTTACTTCGGTATTACCAACGCGGTCCGCGAGTGTCACTCCGCAGATTTGCGCAGTGCTCGCATCTCGACTGCGTTTACTCTACTTTCATGCTCTCTGTTCCATATCCAACTCTCTCAACCCAACCCAATTGAGCACAATATCTGTTTAGTCATTCTTTCATCATACATTTGTTCCACATTAAAAAAAATATTGTATCGATTATTACCTGATGTGATCTGTTCTGGTTTATGTCTAGCAGCATATAGCTCTATGGCTGGCGGCACGAAGTGGGACACAGGTGATCTGTAGTCCACACTGAGAGGCAATCCACCAGGAACTGAGGACATATACACCATACCTGAGCACCAAAGATTCGGGAATCAGTCTTCAAATATCAATTGCTTAAATACGAGTTGTTCAGTGTTCCCAGGTCTGATAAACAGGTTCATTCCAAGTACTACTACTCCACTTATGATTCAGCGACCCAAAGGGGATCCTCGGGTTAAAGAACTTTATTTCTCATAAAAGAATTTTACAATTCACTCGATGAGAACATTTATATTAATATAAGTTGTTAAAAATAAGTTGTAATTTGTAACGAGATAGAAAGCACAAATACTAAAAGTTGCAGGTAGTTTCGATTAATTTTTTTGTACATGCAAGTTACAAGTTCCTTCGAACCAAAAGCTCTCTCTCTCTGTCTCTCTTTGTCTCCGAAATGCCATTTTTCTGTGTCCTGCACAGTTTCTTGCCGATTATAGGTTCACCCCGACACTTGAATATTGTGGCAACCAAGGGTAGAACTTTCCGGCAGCGTCAATCAGTTGCAAGAATCTTGGAAAAAGGTAGAAGATTCTGGAAGGAAAGGACAAGGACGGATAGATGTTAGAAAGGGATAGACGATGAACGAAAGACAAAAATAGATAGATGTAAGAAAAGGATAGAGGATGAACGAAAGACAGACATAGATAGATGTTAGAAAGGGATAGATGTATAAACGAAGTTTCGGGAAGGTGAGACAGAGATAGATAGATCAGGGTTCCAGAAAATTCTTCCGGGTATATAAAAAGCGTAAGGCGCGCCTACCGGGCAGTTTAGAGTTGAGTTCAGTTCAAGACAGTGAACTGACAAGTGCGATACGAAAGAGTTAGAGAAAGGGTTTAATAGAAGATTCTGTCGAGTTTAGTGGTGATTTTAGTGACAAGTTGAGTAGTCAGTTAAGTGAAGGAGGAATGTAGCGTGGTTTGAGAGACGAACCGGAAGGGAGCTACACGCGGCAATATCGGAGGTGAGCACTGCAGTAGCAGGAGGTCTACGCAATATCGGTGACGGTATTGTGAGCGAGGCACCTTATCGTCAGGACTGTGCATATAGTATGTATAGAGGCAACCTTGCAGAGAGGTATTGCGTGCGGCTGAGTAAGTCAATAAAAGTGTTTAGTTAAAAACTGGTGTTTTCTTCCAATGCATAAGTGCGTACCCCCGCTCGCACGTAACAATATATTAAAAGAGATAGGTGCTTTCTAGCCAAAGAAATATTCCTAAGGAATTGACATATAGTGTAAAAAGTGTGATATTTTCTATTACAACATGGAAAACATTAGCTCTAAATTCTATCTGAAAGACGAAAAATAAGGTCACATATGAAGTTACCAATTACCATTATCTATTGATTTAACTTAATGTATTTCAAACAATTAATAATACGAAAATACATTACACAATTCATTCATTTATTCAATAAAAAAGGAAATCTTAAAATCACCTTTGACTTTTTACAGTCTGGGCCCAAGAATGTATGAAAGTATATCCATCTCCTTTAGCTATTTACCTTTATCGAGGCCATACATGTCACCATTGTGCTCCAGCTTGGGTTTCTTCTCCGGGGATTCCTTCTGGCTCTCCTCGCTGCCGGGCGAGGACTCCTCCCTCTTCAGGTGAGACAGGCTCATCTCCAACTTGCTCTCACATAGGGCCATTGTGCTTTGTCACCCCTGGAATAGGTTGCAGAAAAATGTTACAATATATATATACTAAATAACTTTTCCTTAAATAATTATGCCCAAGTCTTATATTATAGACCAGTGTTTTTCAACCCCCTAGGGGGTCACGAAGCCTCTTTATGGGGGTCGCGAAGCTTCTGTAGCGGAGTTGCAAAAGGTTGGGAAAGCTACTGCAGTAGTCTGCAGTATCCGTAGATTCATCAAATTACAAGGACTGAAAAGTACTTTCTTTTATTTTTTTCTATGACTTGATCACGAACATCAGTCGCTATATCGTTTATCAAGTGCTGAATTGGTACTGTCAGACAGAGTTAAACTTTTGGGTTTTTCGATCTCTTGTTTGCCAAACATAATCTTCGCCATATCTAAAGCCTCTGGTAAAATCAAACTTTCGGCAATAGTATGAGGTTTTCCTGCTTTAACCACACAAGTAGCTACTCAATAGCAACGCTTTCTCATCTATGCGTAGTGGGGGCGGGGCGGCCGGCATCGGCTGTACGCATGTGCGTAAATGCTTTCTTTATCTATTAACCCTAATTTTATTATGAAAATAATAAATATGTTGGGTTGAATATTTGTTACAAAATAAAATACATAAAAAAAGAAACGGGTAGCGGGGGGAGGGGGGTCGCGAAATATTTCTTCATACTAAAGGGGTCGTGTCATGAAAAAGGTTGAAAAACACTGTTATAGACTATTTAATATATATGTATGTATCTATTTAACTTATAAAGTAGTTTAAGTATGTTTATTTATGATATATTTAATGATCTGCACTGCCTACATCCCCAGATTAGATTAAATTATTCCTAAGTTAGGTTGACTCAAAGAGATTGCTTTCTGTGATAAGGCCACCTTTTGTTTCTACCATGACAATATTGTAAATGTGTATATTGAAATTGTATATCTGGTGAGCAATAAAGTGCCATCTATCTATCTAAATATTTATATACTAGCTTCTGCCTGCGACTTCGTCCATGCGGAATAGTAAAAAGTAAGTTAAAAACAACCCCTGATTTGAAACATTCTTGATAGGTGCTTTGCTCCTATTGGTCTTAGTGTGATGATAGCCTATAATAGCCTTCCTCGATAACTGGGTTATCTAACACTGACAGTTTTTCAAATCAGACTAGTAATTTCTGAGATTAGCAAACTCTTCAGCTTCATACACATACACATATAGACTACAAATTGTAAATATGTTTTACTTCCCATCAACTTCAAGATCTTGTAAAAAGTAGTCAATAAATATTTTATTTGCAGCTTTTTAAAGATCGGTTATAAATATTATTGAATTTTCGGTTTCGCAAATACTTGAATAGAAGGCATTTGGAATACCTATATTTTAAAGAATAAGGTTCAATTGTACTCAAATACGTTCACTCATTTATCATTTTGACTATATACTTTTGTACCACATAGTGCTTTTACAGTTTTTCACATGTGAAATTGCACTCTGGAGACATTTAATAATTGTCTCTTATGAAAAGCAATTTATTTCATATCACCATAATTTTACCTATGATCAGTGAAATGTGCCATCGCTATTTATCTCCAGTGACTTTTTTTTTAACTATGGCTCCAACGCCTTCGGCATTGATTTTGCCAATATCAAAGTTTTTTTTTTATACATTGACAGCTGTCAGATTGCCTCTTTGGCATAGACCTACTTCAGAATACGACATGTACAGTGCATTCCATTAGTAACTCACAAGCCCAAAGTGCTCCTTTAGCCGTTCCACAAGTAGACCACAGTCATTGTGGTTGTGGCGAAAATGTCACTAATGATGTCATCATTTTCGATCACAGACACAACAACACATGTCAAGAGGTGGGTTAAATAACCATTCCATTCGGGTTTACCATTGTAACATTGTAAAAATCACAGTTGTGAATCTATAATGGAACATAGCTTTAGTGTGATCACTCGTCAACCTTTTCCAGTCTTTTAGGAGACCAGGAAAAAGATAGGAAGATGATCTCCAAGAAGATGCTAAATTAGTTGAATAAAAATTATATAATTCTTATTCTTTTATTGTATTTTATTCTATAATAGAACTCAAACAAAAATTTAGAAATACATTAACTTCTTTTTCTATTACAAATATCTATAATCTGCTTTATTATACTTCTCATGACTCAAGAATTGTGGCTTCTATTATGCAAATAACACTTGTTTTATTTTTAGTTTAATTCTATTAGTCTACAATAAGATTGTGCCAGGTTTGTTACAATTACCATATGCTAACAACAGTGAAAGGAAACATTGCGATGCCACCTGCACGTCAAGTACTGTACAAGTGTGGTGGGTATACTGTCCAATCACCTATAATGGGAGGCCTGGGCCCAGCGGTGGGACATTTATGGGTTGTTATTATTATCATATATAGAGCCTCAAATTTGCAGCCTCTAAAATCTACCATCCAAGGTTACAGCCTACTCAGTCTACTGGTAACCGCACCAGCTCATTGGTAAATTTCATTAAGATGTGTTCAGTAATTAAATCATGAAATATAACAAACAGCATTCATATAATTTATATCCAAATTCTTGAATACACAACAAACATAAACAATTATCTAAATATACACTCATACTTGTATATCAGTTTTGAGTAAGAATTTTCTGTAGAGTGAGGACTTACCATCTTATTATACAGAATAAACTCAACATAGTTAAAGGCACTTATAACTATTATATATATAGCTGTATTGGAGACAGTAATTTGGATACACTGTACTGAACCCAAGAATTAGACTACTATGGTTTCATGATAGTATTACTTATGGCATTCTAACCCCAAAAGGAAGCATATTAATGGATTCTTTTAACACAATTAAAATGGGTCTCTATTTGAGGTTAGAGGGCTTATTCATTAGTGTTTCATTCCAATATTGAGTAAAGTATAACAGTTCTTTAATAAGTATATTTTATTCTTAGAAGTAATTTTAAACTTTTGGGTGACATTAAAAAGTGTTTCTTATTTGATTTCATGTTGTTATCACACTCAAAACACCATGAAATATAGGCAGCACACCTTATCTACATTGAAGACCATTAAAACGTAATATAAAAGGTCGTAAGTACTTACAGTTAGCGAGAAACCATTATCCTCAAAACTGCACCTTTAAAAAACAATCTTACACTTACTAAACAACGTTATCAACACTATTTAGCCTATTAAAACGTAATTAACAACAAATATATCAAGTTATAAACTAAGAAAACCACGTTCTACAAGCTTGAAATTCGTAACAATTTACTAGTACATCGATGAGAGAATCAATTGCTTAGGCAAATTAAACAGCACGAAAATACATAAAAACACACGATTACACGCGTTAAATAACAATTTAACTACATAGTTATTGTATTGTAAACGTTTTAAAAGTGATTACAAAAGTTTTGATTCCCGATTTTAGTTGATATAAACAAAATTCGTGGTGTTCCAAATTAGCGATCGCGACGTCCATTTGGAAAGCAAAGTTGTCTATCAACTGCTCACGAAAGGAGAGAAAAAGATGAATTTATTTTTGTTATAGCAACACTGGAGTGCGTTTGGCGGATTACCGTTACAACGCGCTGACGTCGCATGTTTGGTCCGAAACGTGCTATAAGAATAATAATAAAGCTTTTCGGAAATAACATTTTAAATATAATTCATCGCATTAAGTTTTTTGGTATAAGGAATAAGCAGAAAGAGGCGTTGCCTCTACAACTATCTCTATTTGCTATGATCGTTGTATAAAAATTACGTTCTGACTGCTATTTTTAAACTGTTCATAGTCAATAAAATTAAATTAATCAAATATTTCAATTTCTTTGATAACTACTTCATTTTATAGTAAATTCTAAATAAACTATTGTTGCATTTTTCTTTATTAGTTTTTAAAATACAAATTAGATTTTAGGTTTATTGGTGTGTTTCGGACACAAATGAAAAGTCAAAATGAACTTGACATGAACTTTAAAGTTTACTAAATTTGGTCAGATTAAACGTCAAATGAATTAAAATCTTTCTTTCTTTATCAAAAATAGTAATAAATACACTAAAAATCATTAAAAATATTTCTTTATTTGTGGTTTAATTTCAATCAAATTAATCCCAGTAAAAAGATTACATTGAAAAGATATTTATGGCAATATTGTTAGAGTGGGTGAGGCAAAGAAAAAAACAGTTCAACAGTGTACGAACAAGAATAGCTATAGGTAGTTGTACAAGTTGCTTTGTGGCAGAAGCGATATCGCTTTTATCGTACGAGACGACGAGGTTACCCTTTTGTGCCTTTATTTCAATGCTATGACGTAAAAACCTGTATGATGTGTAGTAATATTCTCATTCTAAAGTGAATTAACTCGATATTTAGCTTTCAAGGCTTTGTATTTTTGCAAAAAGTACAATATAGAGAATATTATTTCTTTGGAATAAATTAACATAGTATTTTCTAGTTATTTAGTTATTAAAACATGCTCAGTTTTATAAAATATTAATTGCTGGACTGAGTCAGATAGATAATGGTTCATTAACCTTAAAGAATTAATTCTTTTACTTAAATCTGCAATTCATTTTAATTAATACTGAAAGTTTGTAATTATGACTATTAAATAGTAACTAGTTATCGCTCGTGGTCGAAATTCGATCATAATAGTCTTCTATAATCTCAGATTTCGCCAAGGATATGCTTTTAATTTGACTTTAACAATAAACAAAAGAGTATACTCATATGCGTGTGTCACGTGTGTGCCATATACATGGTAGTGTGTGTAATATTTTTTTATTGATTTTTTTTGTGCATAATTAAAAAAAATGCATTCTGCGCTTCTTCTCTATATAAACTATAAGCGTGCGAAATTCGCAAACTCCTCCGTCCGCCCAATTTTCGTAAAAAGGGATACAAAGTTTTTGTTTCACGTAATTATATCGATTACATTTCATGCGATTGTAAATGAAATAATCGGGCTGTAGTAAACGCTATACCTGCTGACCTAGAACCTCAAATGGTCAACCAGGGATACTCGAGTCAGACTTCTTAGCGCTATACTGATTTCAAATCAATTTACACGATGCTGATATGAAGTCTATGTAAATAAATCAGCTTGACAGTTAAGCTTGAAAATAAATCACCTTGAAAGTAAAACTTGAGAGTAAATCAAAAGTAAAGCTTGAAAGTAAATCTTGAAAATACACCAATGAAAGTAAATAAAACAGCTTAACCGGCGACGGCAAGAGACCAGACGGTATGTCACTGGTGCCCTGGAGCCTAATTCTCCTATAACTATCGCGTCAAAATCGCGTCTTTTCAACTGTAGATTTGCCTGATTTCGGTATTCCAATCCAATTCCAATGGCGTGCCCGTTGCACGCCACTCTCTGTAAATGTTTTGATTTTAAACAGACGGATAGGAACGTAATTTAATAAATTAATTAAAACTTAATTATTTAAATATGATTTTTAGTTTTTATTGTAAACTGGTTTTTTAGTTGTAGTTCAGTATACGGATTAGATATCTATTGTTGTGTAAACACATATAATACACGGCTAATACGTATACTTCTCTCTCTCTCTCACGTAATAAATTACTTCTATATAATTGAAAGAACATAAAAATCAGGATATTTCTTATAACAAATAATTATTATTGTTACATACCGACAAAGAAACGCGCACCTGGTTTATTGCCCCTCCCGTATTCGGAGTTCTTTTGTTTACTTCGTATTTAAAATTTGCAATTTATCAGTGTAAACCGCATCGCAATCGGGTCAGTAGTGTTTACGTGAATCTAAAAAAAAATATCGTGTTCTCCATCATTTATATAGTCTACTAGCTGCACCCCGCGGTCCCTCCCGCGTGGTGATTGAAAATCGTCATAATTCCAAAATAAAAGAATTTTTCTAAAATAAGAGTAGCCTAAGTTACTCCTTATTACATCAGCTACCTGCCAGTAAAGGTACCGTCAAAATCGGTCCAGCCGTTTCAGAGATCAGCGGGAACAAACAGACAGACAGACAAAAATTGTAAAAAATGTTATTTTGGTGTATGTACCGTATATATATTCATATGCATGTAGTAAAAAGCGGTTATTTCAATATTACAAACAGACACTCCAATTTTATTTATATGTATAGACTAGGCGCGCTCGCGGTTTCACCCTCATGATGATGGAAAATCGTTATATTTAGAATCACACATCTCTTTATAAATTACTGGCTGTCCCGGCAGACGTCTTCCTGCCCGGTAAAAAATAGGGGTTGATCGTAGAGGGTTGAAAATCTAGGGTTGTATGTATTTTTGTATGTTGTATCATAAAAAAATAGAAATTAAAAATTTTGTCTAAAAAATAAATAAAAAAATTTAGGGGTGGACTACCCCTAACATTTAGGGGGATGAAAAATAGATGTTGGCCGATTCTCATAGATACCGGATAAGCAAAAAAAATGGTATTTTGATGTGTAAGCTATATGACTGTAATGTTTCATCAAAATCCATTCAGTAGTTTTTGCATGAAAGAGTAATTAACATATATCCATACATCTAAACATCCATACATACAAACTTTCACGTTTATAATATTTATAGGATAGGATATAGGATTCCAATTTTTTTTGAAGTGATTACTTACAGCTCAGTAACGCGTTACAGCTTCAGTCTGTCTGACTTCCCTTTCTCTCACGCATATGGCGGCGGTAGGCAGACTAAGTTATCACTTCTGTTGGGCGTCCCGAGACGCACACTTTTTAAATACATTCAATGTACAAACACGGTAGGCTTAGAATTTTATAACGTAGATTGTCACGCGATCACGCCTGTTTCCCATAGGGGCAAGCACAGACAATGGATTTCCACTTTTTACGGTCTTGACACACATTTTTTGCTTCATCTACATCAGTGGTTCCCAAAGTGGGCGATGACGCCCCCTTGTGGGCGCTGCAAGCCTAAAAGGGGGCGGTAAGTGACCCAGAAAAAAATGGAATGGACATTGGCAGGTGTAGCCCATAAGAGTTAACTTGAGACCTCAGCGCCTTTGTGTACTCCCTACTGCGCTTAGGTCTCAAGTTAACTCTTGCGGGCTATACTTAGTGTAAGTCTTGTTTAGAATGAATTTTTAATCTCCGCTGATATAGCTCACAATAATTAATTAATTTATTTGACGTTATAGTGGTTTTTGAGTAGGTGAAAAAATGGAGGCGCTAAAAAATAATTCATTCTCAAAGTGGGCAGTATACAAAATAAGTTTGGGAACCACTGATATAGATTCATTAATCTCTTCATACACACACGTTTATTATAATTGACCTGGCCATTCTTTAAGACATCTGCGATTTGATCCTGGTAAGTAAGTTGTGGTCTACCGGCACCAATGCCACCACACTTGTCATATACATGTTTTGTCAGTACCTTTTCAACCATTCCCTCTACATGCCCAAACTACAATATTTTTACGTGCGAGCGGAGGTACGACTTGGATTGGAAGAAAACACCAGTTTTAAGCTAAACTCTTTTATTGACTTACACAGCCGTGCGTGATTCCTCTCTGCTGGGTTGCCCCTACCACAGAATTAACGACGCGTTGTACCGACGACAACTTGTCTCACTAACAAAACCGTCGTCGATATTGCGTGGACACACCTTCTCTGCTGCTGTAGTGTTCACCTCATAATTAACCGCTTTAAATCAATCTGCACAGCCTTTCAAGCTTCCGCTAAAAACTCTTGGAATACGAGTTTTTATACTTATCTATGGATCCAATTACTGAACGAATCATGTGATTTTAATGTCAGTGTCAAATAAAATTAATTAAAATATATATATAAACAAACAAAGAAACGGGCATATTTCGAAGGAACATAAAGTTTAAACAAAATAAAATTAAATACGCTTTGTTTAATTTAGTATTCCGTTGAAAAACTTACTTAATTGATTTTATATAAATGTGAATACTTATTTATATTATACACTTTACATAAAAGTTAATTCATGAAGTGTTCATAGTTAAATATACTAATCAATAAAACAACAATTTTAAAACAATGAGTAGATGTGATTTTAAAATAGTTTTATTGGGAAGTGAACATGTAGGGAAGACTAGTTTGGTACTCCGCTTCGTGAACTGTAGGTTCAATGCGGATATTCCATATCAAAATGTAAGTTTTATGTTTTTATTTTTGTTGCGTCGCTTCTTGGACTACTTTGTTATTAATAATATACTCTAGGGCTCTGTCTGTGGTTTTAAATAGCTATTTTAGATCCTTTTTAATATTTTTAGTGGTATTTGAGCGACTATGGGACAGCTATGATAAAGTGAAATTTTTATATGTGATTTCGAAATAAAACGCAAAATGTCAGTTGCAACTGCTAGGTATTGTTGTCTTCTCTCTAGAGAGAAGATAGTGACCACTTCAGGATTCTCTGTTCTACATATACTGTATTTTGAAACTAACTCCCTCATATGTTTTTTCTTTTTTTTTCAGACAGTTGGTGCAGCTTTCTGTGCAAAGACCATGCAGTCTAATGGCAAAGACTTTAATGTTGGAATATGGGATACAGCTGGCAGTGAAAGGTAATAACTAATATACAAATTCAAAAGTTTCCATTCAATATGAGTTCCACCGGGAAACACTTTTTGAAGGTCATACATATAGGTTAAAATTTAATTTTACTTCCTAATCTGTGTACACCATTTTGCTTGCTTGCTCGATTGCTGTTATGGAGAAGAAGCAGCAAGAAACTGCGCAGCAACATGTCTAGCTAAAAATAATTTTGCTTCATATTTTTCATTTATTCTATTTATATCTCAATTTCTTCTTTTAAGTTTTATACAGAAGTATGTTACAGAATGACTTTTGAAGAATTAATGGAGTTGTAGCAACCAGTGCATATTCAATAAGACAGACACAATAAAAGCAAAGAAAAATATTACTATAGTTATAATAAAGACGTGAAATACTACATTTTTTAATTTGTTTTTTTTTTTTGGGTGCATCTTGCAATCAGTCGGCCAGACTATAAGCAGATTTGTTGTGTGCTGTTTTGCATTTGGTGCAAAATCCCCATCAGGACCTTTCCACGATTCAGCGGCGACTTAGATTTGCCGCCTCTTGAGTCTTCTTAAGGACGGGATTGTGAGCTGTACCGCTAGCTGGTTGGGATGGTTAAAAAGTCTTTTCCTGTATTTAGAACACCAAGTCTTTATTTCTTCTTTAACTGTTCTGATGTTCAGGTGTTCGTGGACCTCCGAGGTTTTTATAAACCAGGGACAGTTGGCAATTTGCTTCAGGATGTAATTTTGAGCCCTCTGAATTATACTTATACTGGAGTCGCACGCTGAACCCCACAGTTGGATACCATACGTCCATATAGGTTTAAGGAGCATTTCATGAGTAGCTTGTTATCCACTGACAGCTTGGAGTTTCTACCCAGGAGTCCTCTGTACTTCATATTGATTTCATCTCGCTTTTTCTTGATGTGTTGTTTCCAGACAAGCCTTCTATCTAGATGCATACCCAGGTATTTTACACAATCTTGCTGTGGAAGTTGGTTGTTATTCGGGATGACTGGTGGACAGTTACCCCTACGTAGTGCAAACGTTATGTGCACTGATTTCGTTGCGCTTGCTTTTATTCGCCATTTAGTCAACCAAGCTTCAATTTTTTAATTTGTAATATATAAATTTGCTGCAACATATCCTGGCAGAACATGTAACAACTGAGTATACTTTGTTTTTCTTTAGCAGATCTTTTTATACCATACAAACAAGATTTTTGCAATGAATTTTAGTATTTAATGATGTTTAAATGTCTTAGACAACTTAAGCCACATCTAAACTTTGATATTACAGTAGAAAATGTTTTATATTAATCATGTAAAGAAACAATTCAATTAAAACTTTAACTTGTAAGAAAAACAAGGTATATGTTGGAGCGGGCGGGAACGGGAATAAGAGAGAAGGAAAGGACTTGCTGGATGCGGTCTTCGCAGCGGCAGGCACATCTTCCTCGTAATCCTTTCTTCATGCTTTCACTGGAACACGGGGTCCCTTCTAGCATGCGGGTTATTATTTTATACTAGCTGCGCTCTGCGGTCTCTCCTGCGTGGTGATTGAAAATCGTCATAAATCCAAAATAAAAGAATATTTCTAAAATAAAAGTAGCCTAAGTTACTCCTTATTATATCATCTACCTACCAATAAAAATCCCGTCAAAATCGGTCCAGCCGTTTCAGAGATTAACCAGAACAAACAGACAGACAGATAAAAATTGTAAAAAATGTTATTTTCGTGTATATGCCGTATATATATTCACATGCATGTAGTAAAAAGCGGTTATTTCAATATTACAAACAGACACTCCAATTTTATGTATATATATGCTTATATAGTGACTTTATCGTCTTCTGCGAGTGGGCGGCTTCCGCAACTCGACGATGAAGCGTCTATTTTGATGAACGCTTACTCCATCCAGCCCAGCTCCTCCAGGAATCCAGCTTCTTGACATTGCTGAAGACTTCTCTGAGGCTACCTGTGGTGTCCATATACTTCGCCCTGTATTGGGCCTCCCCTCCGCATTCAAGCAGGACATGGACGGCTGTTTCTTCTGCCTCCAGGCATGCTCTGCACAGGGAGCTGTATATATAGTGTATATATAGTGACAGACAAGGCCAGATTTAAATTTGTGCCGCCCTGGGGCACTGAAGAAAATGCCACCCTATGACTTAAATTTTATTTTTATAGTTTTGATATCTTATTTTTTAAGATTTTTTAAGAAGAAACAACTAATTGATTGCAGGAAATTTATTATGTATTATATATAATACATAATAAATAAATATATATTATATTTATAATAATATATTATATATTATTGGATAATTCTCCAATTATAGAAAAATTAATTAATAAATGAAAGTTTCTGTTAACAAAAAGACATACATAATTTGAAAATATTTTTAATTCTTCAAAACAACTACATAAATTTATCGATTCCAGAAAATAAAAATATCAACTTAAATGTTTTCAAACCTTTATGGAAATAAATAAATTAAACTATTTGAATAGTTTTTACTTAAATTAAATAATAAATATAAATAAATATAAATATACAAAATTTTAATTTGATACATAATACTTAAATTATATTTCTTGGTAAAATGTTTATTTAAAAGTATAGAATTTTTTTCTCACTTTCCAAATTTTGCCGCCCTAGAAAATTGGCCACCCTGGGCACTAGCCCTGAGTGCCCCTAGTGTAAATCCACCACTGGTGACAGATGCCAGAAAAAAAAGAAACAAAGAGGCTGTGACTTGATAGGGCAGCGTTAACAGTATAAATGGTACCACTACTCTCAATACAGTACCAATTAATACTAAAATGTTACTTTCAGATATGAAGCAATGACCAAAATTTACTACAGGGGTGCACATGCAGCTATTATATGCTATGAGCCATCATCTATCGAGTCATGGAACAGATTACGGCATTGGCTACTAGAGTTAAGGACTGTTGAGGAGGTAGTACATATTTTCCTAATTTTTCGCGACTGATTCTAATAATTGTACTGTTACAAGCTACACAGGACTCGAATTAAAATGTCGTTGGAATTACTATAGAGTTTATTGGAAGTGTATAAAACAGGCATAAATATCACTGGACACAGCCAGTAAAAATTGCACGATTCAATAACACGCGCACGCGCAAAGACCGTCCCTATATCGCTAATTGAAAGTACTACACAGGTCTTGCTAGTATCGTAATTGTCGCTTAACTGCCGCACCCCTCTGTTCGGGCATTATTTTATGCTAAAGTGTATATAATACCGACAAAGGGTTTGCGCACATCTGGCAAGCTTCGACGCAATGCAATAAAAACAAGGATTAATTCGTTCGACACTAATTACAGCCATAAAATAAGTACGATAACAATAGATGTTTTTAAAGTTTAAACACGAAGTAAATAAAAGAATTCGTTTTTACAACATGTGCGGCCTTTGTCGGTATGTAACATTATATATGTACCAATTTTCAGAACTGCAAAGTATATCTATGTGGTACCAAAAAAGATCTGTTAGACGGTGGCTACGCGAATAGGGAGGTTCCAGAGGACATAGTGAAAACATATAGTCTAGAACAGAATGGACATTTTTTGACTTCCAGCAAGACTGGGGAGAATGTTGGTGAGTGATATCAATTAGAGATGCCGTGAGTCGTGGTGTAGTGTGTGTAATGTTTTTGTCTATTGATTTAATGTATTTTTTATCTATGATTTAAAAAAATATTGGTCTTTTGCACTCCTCCTCTGTATAAACTAACTACTAGCTGACTTGTGCCCACTTCGCTGGGCATTAAAATTTTTGACATATTATTAATCATAATCGAATATACCCTATGTCACTCAGGAATAATGTAGCTTTCCAATGGTAAAAGAATTTTCGAAATCGGCTTAGTAGATCCAGAGATTACCCCCTACAACGTCACAAACTCACAAACATTACCTCTTTATAATATTAGCATAGATAAGTGTGCGAAATTTCATACTCCTCCATCCGCGCAATATTCCTAAGAAGGGATTAAATAAACAAAGTTTATGAATATAACTAGCTTCTGCTCGCGACTTCGTTCGCGTGGAATAGTTTAAAAAAAGTAATTTAAAAAACCCTGCGATTTTAAAACATTCTTCATTGGTGCTCCGCTCCTATTGCTCTTAGCGTGATGGTATATAGCCTATAACCTTCCTCGATACATGGGCTATCTAACACTGAAAAATATGTTGACCATGGATATGAGCTACCACCATACAAAATTTCATGTAAATCTGTCCAGTCATTTCGGAGATTAGCCGGTACACACAGACAGACAAACAGAGAAACAAAAATTTAAAAAAAATATCTAAATTAGTTCTATTTCACTTCTTACATCCCTCTGACTCAGTTTTTAGCATATTTTTTCATTGTACAGAAATTTGACCTCTACAATTATATTATTAATATTATCCTTGTATGTCTTGAAAGACCACGGGCCATAAAAATGGCCCGGACTTTTGGAAGGCTTGCGTGGGGCCACGGGGAGGCCAACACACAGAGGCCCCTTGACAAATTTAACGTAAATGTGGCGTGACACTGACCGGCGATTATCCCTGTCTACACCATATAATAATGCAGCCAAGGACAAGCCCCGGCCAGTGTAGGACTATTGTGGGAAATGAGGACTAAAAGTACCGGGCTATTGAGGTGAACTGTTAGTGGTACTCGCGGTCTGGGAATATGGGGACTATGGCGTCTGCCCTTCGCAGTGTTCAGGGAACATGGAAAAATGGGCAGACGGTGACTCGCCACTCCCTGCATGGGCCCCTAAAAATGCCATAAAACGCAGAGGCAACATTGGTGTGAGTGGCTAAGGGGTGTAGAGAGGTGGGCTGCAGGTTCGCCGAAGCTTCTTCCGACGTTAGGCCATTTATCACTTCCACCCCTGGGGCTTGAGTCTTAGCTCTAACGATCTCCACTCCGTGCCGGCTGGCTAAGGCAAGCACGGAGGCGAGGGTCTTACCTTGGCCCCCGGAGTCAGGTACGAGGTGTCGCCACTCACCTAAGGCTTCGCCACAAAGCCCTCCCTGCGGGTATTAATATAATTATTATGTACACAATATGTGTTTGTTTTCATTTACAGACGAATTATTTCAAAGGATTGTCGACGATTGTGCGGCCGATGTTAGGTTGATGCGAGATGTGGAGGAGTCGCGTGTTCAGTTGCTGAAAGACGAAGCTGCTTTCAGAGGGAAGAATAAAGAGTATTGCCTTTGTTAAGGGACATGGCAGAGAGATATTGAGAACGAATCTTGCAATAAGAAATGTAACTGAAAAAGCCTGAAAATCATGGAGGAAGGAATAACAATCGCCTTGACGTCACTTACAACACTGAAATCACAGATGGCGCTGTCAGGTCATTTTTGGCTTCTTACATGTAAAAATTAATGTTTGTCTGTATGTCCTTTATAGAATCGTGAACTATACATTTGATCATGTGATGATCTTTAGCTAAATTGTTGTGCATGAGCCAGAGGTTTCTAAGTCGGTTCACAATTGGACCCGGTAGGTGGCGCTGCTGTCGGCATATCGATTGAAGCTTTTCCAGGTAGGATAACGTCTGCCGGGACAGCTATTTTCATATACTAGGGGCCCGGCAGACGTTGTCCTGCTTTGAAAAAATAAAAATCTAGGACCGGATCCCAGCGCCACCTACCGGCTCCAATTGCGAATCTAAACCATCCGGGACCCAAAACTCAAAAACAAAATCACCAAAATCGGTCCAGTAAATAGGAGGATTCTAGAACCCGATCTCAGCGCCAACTACCGGTTCCAACGTGTCCTGGTTCTAATCTACCTCCCCGCCAATTTTTAGCCAAATCGGTACAACTGTTCTTAAGTTATATATAGTGCAACTAACACGACTTATATAGTAAATTTTTTAGTTTTGTTTTGTGTGGTATTATTTAATTAATTATTTTTTAATCAGATTTTCCAATATTGTATTAAATATATTAGCTGGTGGCAGTTGCTTCTTTATTGATGTTTCGGAAATCAAACTCGATTTTAGTGGACTGTATAATTATTGTTGAACTAAAAGAATACATTAATTTAGTATAGAGCGTAATTTAAGATACATTAGAGCGATGCTGAGAGATGAAGTTTAGAGTTATAGAAGTGAAGTGGAGGTTTCGCCTGCCAGGGTCGCTCCTTAAGTCCCGCATCCCGCCCGACGCCTATTTGCTAACCGTGCCCTCTGTGGGCGCCGGCGGTATGCGGGGCGCGGAGAGTAGGTGTGCTCCGGCGGGCGGGTCAGGGGGGTGCTTTCTGTCCGCAACAATATTATAATTTTGTTATAGTTTTATGACCCAAATGTCTAACATGAATTATTATTTTTTACTGGAAACTAGGTTAGGTTAGGTTTGTGTTAATTTGTGTGTTTTATATTCTAAGAATTATAATTATTATATTTTCACAAATAAATAAATAAAATAAACTTTCCACACACGGCTAATTGGGATGCACCACAAATTTGTGGTCGAATAATTTAAATGAACGTTCAACTGATGCTGTCTCCCTCTAACTAAATAGAATTTGTATTAGAATAAAAGAGACGACATGATTCTCTTGGTTCTGGCGAGGCTATTTTGATGGCAGCTGTCAAAAGATAATATTAAATATGGCCCTTATACAAACTTAATTCTGTACAATTTTCTAGAATTAAATATTAATCGCAATTTGTAATGATGCGCGTTCGAATCGTGGAAATATCTTCGCCATATTTATTAAAACAGTTTTTTAGTTAGGTAACTCTGAACTAGCAGAAGGTGATGTCAGGAGCCTTAAGAACAGACGAGCGTGTATGACAAGAGGTATGAATGTCAAAGAAGCAAGTGAGGTGTGTAAGAATAAGCCGGAATGGCGCTCTGTTGTTCGTGCCTACCCCGCAAGGGACCTGGCGTGAAGTTATGTATGTATGTAACCCTGAAGAGTTTTATTAATTCGCGACTAATACATATAATTGAAACTACGTTTTAACGGTTTTAAATAGAGATGCCCAGAATATTAGTTTCGACGGATACCGATTGCCGAATATTCGGCCACGCGGCCGAAGATGATTGAAATAATACTTTGTGAAATCTTACGTTCTCGCTATTGATATGTAGAACGGTTTTAAGCATGATTTTAAATTATTTTTTAATTGATTCTGATATTTAAAAAACTGGCCGAAACGTGATATAAAAGTTAAAAAAAGAATTAAAGTATAAGTATAACACAGGTACAAATATAACCAAGCACAACAAGTCCAAACTTAATGCAGTAGGTCGTAATTTAATAAACGCACAAAGTCGGTCACTAAATAGATTACCGAATGTACACAAGTCTCGCCTTGGTCGTGGTACTCGCTTGACTGACTCGTCCCTCAATCGGGGCATTGCTTTATACTGCACAGATGCAATATGTCAGCTCGGCCGCGTAGACCGAATTTCCTAGAATCAGTTTGTACTTTAAATCCAAAACACCTGGCTAATGAGTCTCCCGCAACAGCCATAAACGAGTACAATAAAACAATGGACTGTTCTCTAGGATAATTAGTAAATGCATGCCAATAAATAAGTAAACGAAAGAAGTTCATATGCGGAAAGGTAATAAAATGTGTTTTTACAGGTATGCAGGTGTGAATTCGTTTTTGTAACAATATGTTACGTATACCACCATCGCCATTGTCATCTCAATTCATTCCTGGGGTTGTCTGAAAGAGATCGCTTTTTAGCGAGCGATAAGACCGCCCTTTGTACATAGATATAATTTTAGATTTTCTAATGGTATATAATAAAGTGTCATCTATCTAAAATAGCATTTTATAGCGTTAAAACATTGTTTAACTATCAATTTTTGATGGAAATATATTATATAAAATTTTGTGCAATATGTATCGGTTTTTTTTCATGATTTGGTTATTCGGCCGAATAGTTAAAAAAGTCGCCGAATAGTTCCAATGCCCAATTGCAGCCGAATGTTCTTGGCAGCTCTAGTTTTAAGCGGGGTAGTTAATTTGATTGTTATTCAATTGACATAAATGAGTCTTCCTTGATCGCGACTACTGTCTCGTGGCCGCAACGTCGAAATGAATGTCAAATGGGATGCTGCGTTGAAAACTGTTAAAACGTAGTTTTGATTATAACATTCAAGAAGTATACTAGAAATGACACTTGCCCCAGTATATTTGTTTAGTTTATTATACTTTGTAAAAAAAAATCGGGTCTGTTATCGTGTTACGTTTATCGATAGCTCCATCTCTATCAGTTTCTTCGACTCTGCTATGACTTTGTACGTGCGTAACCGTCACATTTTTATAAAATAATGTATACGTAATGTAAAATGGACGCTTGTTCAAGTTTCCACAAGAGCTGTCATCGAGAAAATAAAGAAATGGAAATAGTATTACACATTTTAGTTCTGGCAGTATCATTAAGGGAACAAGTTATAGTTCTGGCATTGTCATTCTAGTATCCTTCTTCCATTATAGTTATTTTAGATATAAGATAATTTGAGCCATATTTAAGTGATATAAATATGTATTTTATTTAAATAGTCACAAATGTATTTTATTATGAAATAGAGGCTTTTTTATATTTAAAAATTGTTTTATTGACCTCACTACTACTACTATTACTACTACTACTAATTCTACTACTACTACGATTACTACTAGTACTAATTCTACTACTACTACTACTACTACGACTACTAATTCTACTACTACTGCTGCTACTATTATTACTACTACTAATTCTACTACTACTACTGCTACTATTACTACTACTGCTACTATTACTACTACTACTAGTTCTACTACAACTACCACTACTATTACTACTACTACTAATTCTACTACGACTACGATTACTACTAGTACTAATTCTACTACTACTACTAATTTTACTACTACTACTAATTCTACTACTACTACTAATTCTACTACTACTACTAATTCTACTACTACTATTACTACTACTACTAATTCTACTACTATTACTACTACTACTAATTCCACTACTATTACTACTACTACTAATTCTACTACTACTACTAATTCTACTACTACTACTACTACTACGACTACTAATTCTACTACTACTGCTGCTACTATTATTACTACTACTAATTCTACTACTACTAATTCTACTACTACTAATTCTACTACTACTACTGCTACTATTACTACTACTGCTACTATTACTACTACTACTAGTTCTACTACAACTACCACTACTATTACTACTACTACTAATTCTACTACTACTACGATTACTACTAGTACTAATTCAACTACTACTACTAATTCTACTACTACTACTAATTCTACTACTACTACTAATTCTACTACTACTACTAATTCTACTACTACTGCTAATTCTACTACTACTACTAATTCTACTACTACTATTACTACTACTACTAATTCTACTACTATTACTACTACTACTAATTCTACTACTATTACTAATTTTACTACTACTACTAATTCTACTACTACTACTAATTCTACTACTACTACTAATTCTACTACAACTATTACTACTATTACTACTACTACTAATTCTACTACTATTACTACTACTACTAATTCCACTACTATTACTACTACTACTAATTCTACTACGACTACGATTACTACTAGTACTAATTCTACTACTACTACTAATTTTACTACTACTACTAATTCTACTACTACTACTAATTCTACTACTACTACTAATTCTACTACAACTATTACTACTATTACTACTACTACTAATTCTACTACTATTACTACTACTACTAATTCCACTACTATTACTACTACTACTAATTCTACTACTACTACTAATTCTACTACTACTACTACTACTACGACTACTAATTCTACTACTACTGCTGCTACTATTATTACTACTACTAATTCTACTACTACTAATTCTACTACTACTAATTCTACTACTACTACTGCTACTATTACTACTACTGCTACTATTACTACTACTACTAGTTCTACTACAACTACCACTACTATTACTACTACTACTAATTCTACTACTACTACGATTACTACTAGTACTAATTCAACTACTACTACTAATTCTACTACTACTACTAATTCTACTACTACTACTAATTCTACTACTACTGCTAATTCTACTACTACTACTAATTCTACTACTACTATTACTACTACTACTAATTCTACTACTATTACTACTACTACTAATTCTACTACTATTACTACTACTACTAATTCTACTACTATTACTACTACTAATTCTACTACTTCTACTACTGCTAATTCTACTACTGCTACTACTACTATTACTACTACTACGACTACTATTACTACTACAAATTCTACTACTACTACTATTACTACTAATTCTACTACTACTAATTCTACTACTACTACTACTAATTCTACTACTACTACTATTACTACTACTACTATTACTACTACTAATTCTACTACTACTAATACTATTACTACTACTAATTATACTACTACTACTACTATTACTACTACTAATTCTACTACTACTATTACTACTACTACTAATTCTACTACTACTACTACTATTACTAATTCTACTACTACTACTACTAATTCTACTACTACTACTACTACTATTACTACTACTGCTAATTCTACTATTTGTTCTAAAAATAAGATGTAAATCGAAGTGGACATATAGAACGAAGAAAGACATTAGGCATCCGAAATAAGAAATAGATTTCTATGGGAGCTGCATATGTCTAATCATCGCAGCGGACAACGAACTACTGGCTAGTGGCTAGCGCAACGCGGGAGCGCACATATTAATAGTTGCTCTATCTCGCTCGCACATCATCCGTCCCGCTTACCCATTTTGCTATATATTATACTAGCAGTACGACTTGTTAATATTTGTACTTAAGGTTACCGTTTCTGTTACATCTGAAGTGCTCCCGAAACCAGGCAAGGATCGGCGCCTACCTGCGAGTTACCGGCCGGTTACGCTACAGCCACATTTAGCCAAGCTGTTTGAGCACTTGCTGCTGCGGCGCCTGGCTCCACATATAGAGCCGCGCGCGGAGCAATTCGGATTCCGCAGCAGCCACTCGACCACGCTCCAGCTTGTGCGCGTGCTACACCATCTTGCCACATCCCTGAACGAGGGCCGGAACTCCGTCTGTGTATTCCTAGACGTCGAGAAGGACTTCGACAGGGTGTGGCACATAGGACTCATATACAAGCTAATAAGTACAACTACACCGCACGCTATTATCAAGTTAATAGCATCTTTTTTACACGGCCGGGACTTTTATGTTTCGTTAGAGCAAACGATCATTTCGCAAACGCGTACTATAACTGCCGGTGTTCCCCAAGGCAGCTGTCTTTCGCCAGCATTATATGGTCTGTATACAGACGAAATCCCGACCCTAGAGGGCTCGCTACGACCCGGGGAATCGGATATAATGCTGGCGTTGTACGCAGACGACAGCGCCTATATCGCGACCTCCATGAATGCCGATCACGCAGCTCGCCGAATGCAGCGCATGCTCGACAAGATACCGGCGTGGCTGGACAGGTGGCGCATGGCGGTCAACGTGGCGAAGACTGCCGCGCTGCTAGTTGCCCGCGCGCGCATCATGCCGAAGCAGCTCCAGCTTCGAGGTCAGGAGATCGAGTTGCAGACCTCGGTCCAATACCTCAGGGCACACATCGACAGGTCGTTGAGCATGCGGCTCCAAGTGGTTAAGGCTGTGAACACCACACGAGCCGCCAGAGCCCTGCTCCGACCTGTCCTATCATCCAGACTGCCCCTGAGGACGAAGATCGGGGTCTACAAGACCTATCTCCGCTCGAGGCTCACATACGCAGCTCCGGCATGGTATGCGCTGTGTTCGGCCACTAGTAAGAAGCTGTTACAAAAACAGCAGAACATCACCTTGCGGATGTGCACGGACGCGGATAGATACGTCAGAAATGACGTCATCGCTCGCGATTTGGGCGTCCCGTCGGTGGAGGACTTTGTGGTCATGTCGGCGCGTCGGTTGTTCGACCGTGCCGACAACTGCCGCCATACCCACTTGAACGGGATCGCCCCGCTACATGCGCGACCTCCAGACGATGGAAAGAGGAAAATCTGGCTATCGACCCCACGTGACCTCATCCGCCAGGATTAGGGTGATGTAAGAGGTCGCGATCTATGCCCCTAACGCCACTGATAGGCCACCAGATGCCAAAGATGGCCAACTGAAGCCCGGGAAGGCCACCGAAAGCCATGATCGGCCAACCAAGCCGCTGACGTAGCCCACGCAAAGCCCGTGAAGGCCAACGAAAGCCGCGGATTGGCCCGCGTGAGCTGCCGACACCACGGCGGCTCCCATACACAGTTACCGGAGGGTAGAGGCCCTCCGAGCTGCAGCTGGGGCAAAGAGCTTTGCTCGAAGCCCCCTCACCAACGCGTCGAGCATCATTCGGCGTTGTTGAAGATAAGCGATTGATACATCTGAAGTATCATTATAAGTTTCGCTGCTTCATTTGTAATATTAGATTTCGATTTGTAAAATGTTACATAAGAACGACGTCTATCCCCCCCCCCCCCTTTCTCGGGATCCTTACGTAATGAATGAATGGTCCTTTGCAGGACGGAAAATGAAACCAAATTTTTAATTTTATATTTCTTTATTTGCTTGTAATATACTTATAACTATATCATATGTGTGTATGACTATATATTACTATCATATAACTATATATAGGTACAGAATGTATAATTTTATAGGTCAAACGTTTTCAACCTTTTTTCATCATTTATGTATAATAAAAAAAAACAAAATTTTATAGTAACAGACTAACCTAGCTCTTGAATTGAGAAAATGTTTTCAATTATTAAGATAAACCATTAAACTAGTTTAAATTTCGGAATCGTGTACCCGAAAATGTAATTATGTTGATTTATTATGTAATTGTCATAATTACTTTTTCGGGTAAGAAATTCCGTCTTAATTTGATTCATACGATGACGATGAAACGAATTTAAAAGGTTGGATTTGCGCAGATAATGTTATATCGTCATTCAGTCATAACTACACCCAAAAGTGTAATTACTACTTTTTAACGCAATAGTAGAGATGGATACAATTTTAAAACTATTTTAATGGTCGTTCTTGTCGATAATATAATCAATTCGAGTCTTTCAGACGTTATTACAGGACCTGAATGACTCGATTTTGCAAATATTCATTTTCAAAATAGTTTTGTAATAAAAAAGGATTCACAAAATTCAGTAGAAAAATGCCATATTTACGACAATAAATTTTCTCAATTCAAAGACCATATTCAACGGCAATAGAACAACATAAGAACGAATAACTTTATAAAATTCAACAAAAAAGAGAAACGAGTTAATACATAACAATAGAAATACTTAACTCTTAAAAATCTTAACTATTCATTTAATTCTACTTACAGTTTAAAAAAAATGATACAATAAATTAAAGATAGGGTCAATTAATTAAAAAATTGGGCACACTTATTTTGTCAATAATTTTGGGTATACCTAAAAGGAGAACAGATTTTTCTAAATCAGATTACTTCTGTAAATTATTAACTTGTCTTTATCAAAGTTGAGGACAATAGCAAATCTTTCTACATTGATTACTTTATATTAATTAATTAAACATAGAATCAAAATTAATTAAACCATCAATCAAGTTATATTAATTAATTAAAAAATTTTGATTGCATAAGTTCAGCAGACGGTGGATCTCATGGAAAGCGTCATCGCCTATGGACATTTGCAACACCAAAGTTGCTACCATGTGCTGGCGCTCTCTAAAGGAAGACTGGAACCTGGATACTAATGCCGGAACACAACTCAAGGTTGTTATGGCAACATACTTTACACCAGGGGTGGTAGCCATACAGTCGGGCAAATGCCCTAACACCTGGCTGCGGGTTGTTTTGTAAATTGTATTCTTTATGAAACGCGCCATTGATTTGTGACTTATAATCTGTATATTAATTATAACTGAAGGGTTTGAACAGCAAAGCAAGCATGGTAAGCGCTGGACGATTTTCATTACCCGCGACTGTCCACATTGAACAGATAACAAAAATTAAAGTTATTTTGTTAAATACAAAACCAAACGTTTATGATTAGCAGGGTAATGGATTTTTTTAGTAGAAAACTAAACTCGTAATAAGTAATGTTACTAAGGGCATACACAAGTACAAATATATTACAAAGATTTTATCGTTCAGTGAAAATTTCGGAACGGATTTTTTTTCGATATGGCCAGCCTAAACCTCTCCCACGAAAAGTCCTGTTGATTCTCGTGATTTAAAGGACCGCCGCTTTTAAGTCCGAGAATTCACTACTAGTGACAGAAAACCGCATTGATATCGGCCCAGTAGTTTATACGTGAATCCCCAACAAGCAGACAAACACAAAAATATAAGAAACAAAACCCTACAGTTTTATAATATTATAGATTAAAAGCAGGCAAACTGCATATAGTCTACCTGATGGAAAGTGGTCACCGTCGCCCGTAGACTCACACCAACAGGGGAGTCGTCAAAACATTGTTGGCACCAAAGAGATTTTATGGAAATTTTCAAATAGAAAAAAAATTGCAGCTTATATAAAACAACTGTGTTATTTAGTAACTTTTTTAAATTGTTATTTTACTTATCCGTGACAACATTGTCGTAAATTAACCTGATTTAGAAAACTTCTGTTCACATCTAAAAACTGTAACCAAAAGAGTAATACATAAATTATACAAGTAAAAAGTCAATATTGTAAAAAATGGTTTTTTTTCTCTAAATTTACATAAAAGTATGGGGATTTCATTTCACTAACTTTTCGTGGTCTTATAAGTTCATTTATCATCACATTTCGAAAAAATAAAAGCTCAGAGTAATATCAGTATTTTTTTTATAATAGAAAATGATACTTTTAAGTGTGCGTTCAGTATTATAATGAAAAATCGTTGAAAAGAAAAAAAGGGAAATAATTTATCCTATTTTCTACGACAACATTAATTGGACGGTCGAAATAAGTGGGAATTAAAAAAAAACTAGGCTAAAATCTTTTTTGAAAGCACTCAATCGCGTATGAATTAGGATTCGGGCAATATGGGCCCGAATTTAATAATGTTTGAATTATAAATCGGGCATGACGTGCCCGAACTCAACCATGTTGTTTAATTCGGACTAATCATGCCAGAATGTAATTGTTTGAAGTTTAGTTCGGGCATAACATACCCGAAGAGTACACATTTCGAATATTGTTTCGAATTTTGAGTATAATGTGACCACTGATTATTACCACTGGATAGGATGCTGCATATAAATGACATGCATATTTTTGAGCCAGCTTGAAGCGCCGCTTGCGGCAGTTTCTAGTACTCAATGACCTTATAACATTTTAGTTTGTTGGGACCGCCGCACTCAGCGGCTTGACTATCAGCGCCAATCAAACAGGCACGAAAATGACAGCAGCCAGTCCAATCGTTATGATATAATTAATAGGTCAGTGAATGTACCCGATCTTAAATTTGTTTCAGTTTTGATTTGGGTTTGAGTTTTGATTCGGGTATAATGTGCCCGATTTTAATAATGTTAGAATATTGAATATAGTTATAAAGTACCTGATTAGTCCTTGGTCTATTGAGACCATGTTAAGTGTATCGAGACTCCTTAAAGAGTATGAAACAGTACGTTATTAGTATTTAATTTGATAAGCATCAAAGAGTAGGTACTGTGTTGTAAAAACCTGCCGATATGTGAAATCCGCTATCCTGCTTTAGACGAACGTGTTGTTTACATAGTTGGCAATATACCTTATAATATCATTTTAGTCACGGGATACAGCTATGTGGCCATATTTGACCCAGGTGCCTTAAATATTAATAAGACTGATTTATTTGCTTTTATATGTGGGTCAAATCACATTCGCCCATCCGAAAATTTACATCTGACACTTGTGCTTTACATTTGAGTGCTTTCATAAATCCATTCGGGCATAACGCTTATAGTATAAACAAACATTTAGGGGGTAGGTTACACGCTATCGCGATTTTCAGTCGCACATAACACCGACACAAAAATCGCACACAGCTCAAAGCTGTACACACATAGACGAAAAAAAATAAAAAGTTGCGAACTTTATTCAAAATACGTCATTCAATTGCTTTATTCGTTTTCAGTATACCACATATTCTTGTGAAGTTCATGAACGATGTACTATTAGGAACCGGTTCCGCGCGCTACGTTCATGAACTACACAATACTGTCGGCTCGCCGATTAGAGCGCTGAGCGCTGACCAAGTGAACTAATAGACCCGATTAATGGTTGGTAATGTGAAGTTTCTTTTAGTACAGTGTAGGGAACCGGTTCCTGATAGTTCACGGTTCATGAACTACACACGACTGTCGGATCGTCGATTGGAGCGCTGACCAAGTGAACTAATAGACCGATTAATGGTTGGTAATGTGAAGTTTCTTTTAGTACAGTGTAGGGAACCGGTTCCTGATAGTTCACGGTTCATGAACTACACACGACTGTCGGATCGCCGATTGGAGCGCTGACCAAGTGAACTAATAGACCGATTAATGGTTGGTAATGTGAAAAGTTGCTTTTAGTACAGTGTAGGGAATCGGTTCCTGATAGTTCACGGTTCATGAACTACACACGACTGTCGGATCGTCGATTGGAGCGCTGACCAAGTGAACTAATAGACCCGATTAATGGTTGGTAATGTGAAGTTTCTTTTAGTACAGTGTAGGGAACCGGTTCCTGATAGTTCACGGTTCATGAACTACACACGACTGTCGGATCGTCGATTGGAGCGCTGACCAAGTGAACTAATAGACCGATTAATGGTTGGTAATGTGAAAAGTTGCTTTTAGTACAGTGTAGGGAATCGGTTCCTGATAGTTCACGGTTCATGAACTACACACGACTGTCGGATCGTCGATTGGAGCGCTGACCAAGTGAACTAATAGACCGATTAATGGTTGGTAATGTGAAAAGTTGCTTTTAGTACAGTGTAGGGAACCGGTTCCTGATAGTTCACGGTTCATGAACTACACACGACTGTCGGATCGCCGATTGGAGCGCTGACCAAGTGAACTAATAGACCGATTAATGGTTGGTAATGTGAAAAGTTGCTTTTAGTACAGTCTAGGGAATCGGTTCCTGATAGTTCACGGTTCATGAACTACACACGACTGTCGGATCGTCGATTGGAGCGCTGACCAAGTGAACTAATAGACCCGATTAATGGTTGGTAATGTGAAGTTTCTTTTAGTACAGTGTAGGGAACCGGTTCCTGATAGTTCACGGTTCATGAACTACACACGACTGTCGGATCGTCGATTGGAGCGCTGACCAAGTGAACTAATAGACCGATTAATGGTTGGTAATGTGAAAAGTTGCTTTTAGTACAGTGTAGGGAATCGGTTCCTGATAGTTCACGGTTCATGAACTACACACGACTGTCGGATCGTCGATTGGAGCGCTGACCAAGTGAACTAATAGACCGATTAATGGTTGGTAATGTGAAAAGTTGCTTTTAGTACAGTGTAGGGAACCGGTTCCTGATAGTTCACGGTTCATGAACTACACACGACTGTCGGATCGCCATTTGGAGCGCTGACCAAGTGAACTAATAGACCCGATTAATGGTTGGTAATGTGAAGTTTCTTTTAGTACAGTGTAGGGAACCGGTTCCTGATAGTTCACGGTTCATGAACTACACACGACTGTCGGATCGTCGATTGGAGCGCTGACCAAGTGAACTAATAGACCCGATTAATGGTTGGTAATGTGAAGTTGCTTTTAGTACAGTGTAGGGAACCGGTTGCTAATAGTTCGTCGTTCATGAACTACACAAGACTCGGACCGAAAACTATTATACCGCCATTGCATTGCTACGATCATGTTAATTTTAGTCACTTTGTCACGCAAACGTAACCAAAGGCTTGCGACGGACAATGGCGTTAAATATTGATACATAACTCATATATATAGTTACACTAATGTTGGTAATCGGTAATGCGTTATTTTTAACGTTTACCTCGCATTTGACCACAGTCACTAACACTAAAGCAGGTGCATAAAATACTCACGATCATTTCATCAAAATTTTGACGAATATATTGGTTTGCAAATACATCACGTTCCCGAATTCCTTAAACAAATATTAGACGGTTCATGACTGTTTCTCAATTAAGATGGCCCAACCAAAGTGATCAAATACATTCAACTTGGTTGAACCGTGTAATATCGGCATTGATGCATTTTGAATAAAGTTAGCATTAAAAATGTTGACTAGCAGTACGAAAAATCAAAAGAGTTCTACTGCACATCTATTGCGTATATATTATTGCTGTCATTTTCAGTTTATTAAGAATAAGAATCGTTTTTCAAACTCATATATTTTAAAAATTAAAGTCGGTCTTTATATGCACGCGTGTCATTTATGTAATGTTGAAAAGTTATAGTCGTTATTTGGCACTTGTGTCAAAATTTCTGAAAGTATACTATTACTGTATAACAGATGGCGTGGTAGTCGAAAAGAAACCACTTTAAAAAAAATTAAAAGATATGTTATTGTGCCAGTGTCAAATATTCATGATTTTTTTAACTCTGGTTATTTAGGTGCTCTTATTATTTAAATAAAAAAATCATCAAGCAGCTAGGCAACAGAGAAATTTTGTTGTTTTTTAGTCTCCGAGCCACAGCTCAATTAAAACTGACTAACGCCAAATAACAGAGTTATAGTGTTACCCTTAAAAACATACGTAAAAACTCAGTATGAGTAACAACTAAATAGACAACAGATGGCGTTGTACAATTCTGTTTTAGAGCGTTGTCATCGCGCTCAATGAGGTAAGTTGTAATCAGGATATTAATTTGACAAATAATCTCGGTTGATCTTTGCTTTATTGAAAATAGATAAGTATATCTTATCTATTTTCTACTAAAGTAGTAAACTACTAAATGAATTACTTAATGCATTTTTAAAATTATTGTATTCACTTATTATATTTTATTATAAATAAGGTTTGTTTGATTGTAAATTTGTATTGTTTCTTATATTTAGAAATAGGATATTTCCTACGCCCAAATTTTTTTTTTGTTAAAAGCAAATCTTTATTATAAAATATCTCATTTAAAAACGATTTTTATTCTTAATAATGAATTAATTTTAAGATATTGCTAGTATTTAGGACAACACAATTAACAAATAAAATAATAGAATAATGATTATGAAATAAAAGTAACAGAGAACAAGTTCACTTTCAAAGAAATATGATATATAAATTGTTGGAAATAACTATGGTATTAAACATTATATTTATAACTGAAAACAAGTTCCTTCAAATATTGCCTTATGAAAATTAAATATCGATGTTGTTCTAATCGTTTTAATAGCAGGCAAAGGATCTAAGTCCATACGGCCTGTTAGTTCAAACAAAGGTCAATTTGAAATGTCATTTTTAACCAAACAGTTAAGAATTTTATACAATTCTTGTTTAAAACAATTATTTAACAACCATTGTTAATTACTTACACAACCATTGATATATTTTATTTAAAGAATAATTGTGTTTTTAAACATAAAACCTGCATTGCAAAACATGGTACTTTAAGTCCCATTAAAATTATTCATGTAAAGTCTTACAACTGTTGGTAATAAACAATACATTATTTTTTAAATTACTTTTTTTTTAATATAGCAACATAAATTTCGTAGATAATTTACAATACTTCGGATTTTTAATACCATAGCCATCCAAAATTGAATTAAACAAAACAAAAACATACATAGAAAAATTGGTAACTCCATATTAGGTTACAATGCTCAAAAAATATTTAGTATTTTTCATTCTCTTCTTATATCCTTCTCCAGTAACAGTTCGTTATGCAAGAAATTATTATAAGAACTCCAGGAAGCTCTAGTCCTATTATTTTATCCACCACAATTAATATATTATGTATATTGTATGTGTCCAAACCAATCTCGAGATTGAGAATCTCGTGACCGAACCTAACGTAATAGGAGCAAGGAAAGATAACGGCCTCCGCTGGCTCGGTCACATAGAACGGATAGGAGAGAATCGCAGTCGCAGCGCGGGGAAAGTATATTTGGGACGCCCGGTACGTCGGCGTTCGGTCGGCCGTCTCAAATATCGCTGGAAGGACAGAGTGTAGGCTGACCTGTCGGAACTACGAGTCAATAATTCGCAACAAATAGGACAGAGATAGGTGGCATGCTCTTGTTTCGGAGGCCAAGAGGTTAAGTTATTGTATGTCATTGAAATCAATAATTAACACGAATTGTTTGGTTTGCAGCTTATTATGAACATAATAAGTAAGTTGAAATTCTTATATCCAATAATATTATGCCGCAAATATGTCAAGATATGGGTTTATTGCTTCATAAACGGTAGATGTCGCACGTGATCAAAAGGATGGCCTTTATTTACTATTTATGATTGTTTAATTTTTTCAAAAGTTTTTAATATGTTTGGTTAAAATGAGATTTTAATTAATAAGTTAACCGCGTTATTACCATCCTCAAAAGTTGTTACCTATAATTTTATAGTCGATTTGTCAATAGTCTAGACAGTGCGTTAATTGTCATCACTGCACACAGAAAAGAGGGTAGACTGTAAATTAGCGGAGCGATGTTTTACATATATCATTGTATCTAAAGATGGAACATCAAGTAAGAATGACATGTAATGAAGATTTGTTGTTAATAAAATAAATAAATTATTATAATAAAAAATCAAGCCGATTATTCTTTTTAAACTTATATTATTAGTAGCACTTTTAATATAACTTATTGCTGAGATAGAATCCAGTATGTATTGTGAAGATATTTCTGTCTCTGGAGGTCTCTTTAATTGTGGTAGCTTGGGCCTTAGGTTCTGCTGGCATAAGCCAAGAGTTTTGGTTTTTTTTAAAAATTAATATTCTATGCAAGATTTATTTTTGTAAATTTTTAAAATAATAATTTTTATAATCTTTGAAAAAAATGTAAATCTCAAAAGTTAAGTTTAGTTTGTGGTTGCAAACCGAAGCACATATTATACCAATATATTTTATATTTTAATGACTTTGTTAAAGAAAATAGTAATTTGGCCAACTTGAATATATACAATAAAACTACGTTTTAACGGTTTTAAGCGCAGTATTTCATTTGTTTTTGTTCCGAGGTTTAGGCCACTTTCCAGTAGCCGTGATCCACGACGATTAAATTTATATTTTATTATTTTCTTCTGGCCTGTCTTACTTAATTGTGTTCAATAGATATAAAGCCAGGAACGGTCCTAACTATTTTTATCGCCGCTTAATAATACTTTGTTAAGTAAAAATATTATATATAATTACTAGCGACCCGCCCCGGCTTCGCACGGGTGCAATGCTGATACAAAATTAATTACGGTTATATTATATTATGTATTATACATATAAACCTTCCTCTTGAATCACTCTATCTATTGGAAAAAACCACATCAAAATTCGTTGGGTAGTTTTAAAGATTTAAGCGCACATAGGGATATAGGGACAGAAAAGGCGACTTTGTTTTATACTATGTAGTGATAGTGATGATAGTGAAGTGAAGTTAAGACATTAATATTAATATAGATTTTATTAACGAAGGATTGTTTTATTGAAAAACAAATTTAACATTTTTTTTGGGGCTTTAGTAGTTCAAGCATTTTTGCAGACATTCTTGCCGTCCCTAAACTTATCCGCCGCCGTTGGCAGTTGCCTACCGTTTCTGCCATCTCAAGTCACCTCTGTATAAAGTTCAGACCTGAATAGTTTCGAAAAAACTACAACTTACTTATAAATATATTCTTGCATAACGAACACTATGGGTTCACAGTCTTTCTTGATTCTGACGATTCTTGAATTATAAGCCATTTCTTCTTGGACAACGAACATTCGAAGAATTTCTTTATAATACAGTCACGCTATTTACTATTGACTAAAATACTAACCTAACCCACTGTATTATTGCCGCAAGTAGGTAACGTTTGGGGAATTCTCGTAGTTCCGTCTTCACAGATTTACAATATAAGCGGTGTGTTTCTAGATGAATATTGTGTTAGCGTCGGATGTTAAGAAGCTTGTGAACAGCTCGCCAAAAGAAAAACTCGAGATCGGAGATTACCAGAGGCTATCAACAGTGTAGACGCCACGTATATTATGCTACTCTTGGTATTCGGCGACTTTCTTGACTGTTCGGTATTTGGCCGAATATTGTATAGTATTCGGCTAAGTCAAATATTGTCGGCATATCTAGTTAAAACGTAGTTTAACTATCAATGATTTCTGATTGAAATATATAGATTTTTGAATCGCTTTTTTACAATCTGGTTGTGGGGCGCTTATAGCACACGGTAAAAGTGGTTTGATTTATATGGACTGTATGAGAGAGATATGACCTAAATCCTTGCACTATAAAAGCAGAAGCTCCACCAACCTTGAGATCAGCCCTCTCCTGGCTTGGTTCAGGTTGCACTCGGGAACTCGGGAACTGAGCACGGCACTATGTTTCACTTTACGCGCTGCCACAGTACATAGGTTAGGTCTATAAAAGTAATTGGCACGGCCAGTAATAATAGTTATTGATATTTTATGAAGAACTGAGCGCACGGCGCGATGTTGTCGAGATATTGACAGAGACTGTTCAAAAAATGGCTGCCCCTTTCCCTGGTGTCCATTGGCCGTCGCCTCACACAGAAAGAGGGTAGTCAACAAAATCAGCGGAGCGATGTTTTACCTACCTATTATAGGCAAGGACGGAACACTGGTATTCGATATTCGGCCAAATACCGAATAGTTTAAAAAGTGGACGAATACGCAATAGATGCCGAATATTCGTCACATCTCGAATTAGCAGAATGCTGAGAGTTGATACTGTACGAAAGAGATTTGTAGTCAATGGGAAAGTTGAAGCCAAGAGACCTCATCGTAGATCTCCAAATAGGTGGATTGATCAGGTTGCCGACATGCTAGGCATGTTAATATATTAGGCCCTTCACTTGGCTCAAAACGGATCTCGGTGGAGCAGAGCAATTATTCACCGCCATCAAAGTCACAATCCTTGAGGGGGTTTAGAAGTGCTGATAAATAGAGCCAACTCGGACAGCGGGGCTCAGTTGCTATTTAACCGCGGCAAGAAGCGTAACTAATGGTTCCTGTAACTTATTGCCTGTTCAATTGTCCTAATATCGGCCAAAGTTGACATAAGCTAACTAAGTCCGAGATGGTCACCGAACGCCGCAGATTGGCTAACGAGAGCTGCTTGCGAAGCCATCGCCATGCGAAGACTCTAAACCCATTACCGGTGGGTAGTTGCCCACTGAGTTGCAGCCGAGGTAATGAGGTTACCTCGAGGCTCCAACTCCTCATTATACATAAAGAGGAAGAAGACCTTGGATGGATTAAATTAATCTCATTACATAATTCGGGTCGTTTTAGTATTACGCCAAAAGGAAGGTTGCACTGAAAATCAGCGTTGTGTCGGGTATTATGTCGGTACAGCAACAAGCTGAGTGCAAATCTTGTTTGCGGAAAATGCGGCGTACAAATTCTCAAAATATGTTTTTATTTTTAAATATATGTTAGCAATGTAAGTACTGCCTTAGGAACAGACGAGCTTGCATGACAAGAGCTATGAATGTCAAAGAAGCAAGTGAGGTGTGTAAGAATGGGCCTGTGTGGCGCTCTGTTGTTCGTGCCTACCCCGCAAGGGACCTGGCATGAAGTTATGTATGTATGTATGTATAGCAATGTAAGTACGTCGCTATTTCTTCAAACATTTTTTCCTTTCTTTCTTTCTTTGGATGTGAACTGCTGGTAAGGTAAGCGAATAGGAATCGGCCATGTGCGTGTTTTATAATATCTATTGATTACTAGCGATATGGACTTGTGGATTGTTTGAGGGCCGGATCTGGGGAGAGCGGGGAATTCAATACACAACTCATCATTAACGCAACTTTGACCACTGAGACGTCCAGTACTGTATGCACATACATGACACTTCGCGTGGCGTAGGCATAGGTTAACCACAGAGGCGCGTGTGTCGATCAGTAGGCGTCTGATGGCTGAAATTAGGACGATGATTAAGCTAAAAATACAGACGAGCAGGGTGGTATTTTTCAGTTTTTACCCCCCTTGAAAACTTTAATAACCGGGTGCCTCTGGGTGTAAGTATGAGTTATGGATAAATATTGTGATCTTTCGAATGTCATTTTGTAAGACCCAATACGTAATAAAATAATGGCATCAGTTTCATATACTCCATTCAGGTTATGAAGGACTGTGAACCCCATACTTCCTCAAAGCTGTTCTTTACACATACCTTGGGTACATTTAGACACTACGAAACACCAAAAATCTAGCATGTTCTAACAAAAAAACATCGAGATTCTACTAAATTGTATTCAGAAATATGCTATACATCTGTATTGCCGTTCTGTAGCAAATTGGTAAAAGCAGAACTATGTACCACATATAATTTCTTTACGTTCTTCCGGTCTTCTATCTTCTTATATCTCAGTCAATTAACTATTAAAAATTAGTTGGAACATATAATCAAGTATCTGTATACATATTTATTTTGTTTTGTACTTATATGTGCTATGTTTATTTGTCATTCATCATTAGTTATTAACTGCACAAACGTCGGTATTAAAAATTTATCAATCCCTGCCAAGGGTTGCCTGGAAGAAATCGCTACTTAGCGTTAAAGCCATGTGTTTGTCTGTTGAGTATTTAAAAAATTATAATGTTTTAGTTTTACTTAGTTTGTGTGTATTGTTATTCAGATCTTGAAGATTCATGACGACATTCCTTAAAGACTTTTTATTTAAGAGAATAGGGAGGTATTGTGCCATTTGCGCTGTAGCGTGATGTGGGTGACATTAGGCAAATTGTTCTTTCTAAAATTTTGTAAGAACTGAGATGAACAACAATAAAATTTATGGGGTCATAATATTTTAAAAGTTAGATGGTAAGTCGGTTATTTTAATTATTACAACATGCGTTCACCACATTAATCCTTAAAAGTGTTTTTTATTGTATAACATATTTCTGAACACTTATTCTAGATTGAAAACGAAAACAAAGACATATAGCACGTAATATCTATGCACGTATAATCTATTATAATTTGCGGTTTTTGAAATGTTACTTCACAGGCTATTTGATAATTAATTTGTGTTGTGTAGACCGTCGGATCGTGTCTTATACAGAGCTTTAACGAGACAAAGGGTTGTAAATGTTTTTTAGAAGACGTAAAGTCAAATACACTGTATCAAAAAAATAATAATAACATATTTTTTTGTATTTTGATACTAATATTACTTAAATGCGAAAACTTTATAAGCCTCAGTACATTAAAAACCAAAATGAAAGTCAACGAGTTTTCTTATAGGTCACGTAGCTGTTTTGACACAAACTTAAGCCTTGTGTTTTCGGTTTATCTTGTCACTTTGGCAAAAATGGAATAATTATATTTTCGTCTAGTCATTGTGAGAAAAACTTAATCCTAAAAAAATTCATCATATATCGCTGTACAATGTGCAGCTGCTGCAAAAGGATCTTATCAAATTATTTTAATTGTATTTACAAAGCTAAATAATTTATCTCTCTAGACCCACATAAAATGTCACAGGTCTATCAAGAAGTTTGCTAGGAAGCAAAAAGTAAAAAATGCATGAATTTACCGCACCTTCCCCTATAAAACTGAGGGTTCAAAAAAATTAACACAGTAATGTGATTTAAGTGCCATCCACAAATTACGTCACACGAATTTAATAATTTTTGACCTCTACTCCGCCAGTCTAGATTAGTCACAACTTGTCACATTCGGGAAATTCCTCCCAAATTTACACAATTTTTTTTTAAAATCAAAACACGAGTTCTGTAATAAGCTTAAATATATTAGATTTTGCAATGTAACGTTTCGAAATTTAGGACCCCTCCCACCACTTCAAAGTCAAAATTCAAAGTAATTTATTTGTTTGAAACATGCTAAGTGTAAATACATGTTCCGCCTTGACAGGCATACAATTTTTTGTAGTTTTGGTTACAAGCCCTTTGTAGTCCTTATGACTACATATAGATATTATAATTCTAATATTGATTATATTATAGATTAGATTACTGATTATGATGCTCTTAGAATTACATCAAATATTGAATATACAATTTGTTATGTCTCTTTCAGTTATATATTATTCATAAAACAATTAAACTAAGAGTCTTCATGTCACACTTTGTTGAACCCCCCAACGTGTGACGTAATTTATGGAAGGACCCTTATACTTAGTGTATTTTACTTTACTTAAATCCAGAGATATTTCATAAAATATATTTTGATTATATATAAAAGAAAAATATTTCAAAAACCGCAATACACGAATTTAGAATCGCCTTAAAGGAATAATTAACCATAAGTCTGCGTTTGGTGTTCTCCTTTTTATATAAATATACGGGAATAGACGGTTATTAACGACAACACGACACAAAAAAACACAACACTCAACAAAAAACTAAACTTATTTTGGCACTGTACATACATATGTGTTTTGGATGATATTTGCACAAATTTCGTTATGTCATACACTTTTACATCGATTTTATCGAATGATTAAAAGGGTATTTTGTTTCAAATTATAATATACTAGGTAACCCGGCAAACTTCGTGCCGCCTCAGAATCAGTACAACGTTGATTTCTGAACGACGGGACGACATCAAACATTTGAAATTCAGAACAAAAAATAAATAAACAAAAAACTTCACTTTTAAATTTAATTTGATTTCTGAACGACGAAACGAACATCAAATGTTTGACAGGTAGGAATAGTTTATAAGGGAAAGCGAAATTGTTGTTTTTACTATATTGCAAGCATTTTTTTTTCATATTTACTCACCTTTTAAACCTTCCCTGGACTTCCACAAGTAATTCAAAATCAAAATTAGCCAAATCAGTCCAGCCGTTCTCGAGTTTTAGCGAGACTAACGAACAGCTATTGATTTATATATATATATATATATATATATAAATATATATATAGATAAATTAAGTAAAGAAGACCGCGTCTCAGTAAACGTAGTGTGAGACGCGGTCTTCGTCCATCCAATGGACCGACGGTCTGCGCAAAGTCGCCTGGTCGGGGTTAGATGAGAACAGTGGAGGACCGGGGAAGGTGGCGCAAACTAAGGGAGGCCTACATTCAGCAGTGGACCACGGTTGGCTGATGATGACAATAAAAATTGTATAAATACTACATTGAAGTACTGTAATTCATTTATAATTTTGAAAGTAATTTTTTTAACATGGGTTTAATTTTATATGTAAAAATATAATAATGATTATTTAAAATAATTATATATTATTATATGACGGCCTCTATGGTTGAGCGGGCTAGTCTTAGCTGGCTGAACTCGCTGGAAGGCAGAGGTACTGTTATTTACTATGGTCTGGGTGTCTGGAATCGGCTCTAGGGTGGTCCCTTGTATATCACCCATAACAGCGTAACTTGCTTAATTTGGCGATATACAATGTGCGTTTAAAAAAATTATTTAATGAATAATAATTATATAATATTAATATTTTTCAAATTAACATAAAGATTTAAATATAGACAATAAAGACAATAAAAATAAGATGTTTGTTATAATTAAATATTAATAATGATTGAATTGTTAAATAATAATTATTATTTAAAAAATAAATAATCGGCAGACAAGCACACAAATTGTGTAAACTAAGCAAGTTATGCTTGTATTGTTGGTAATACTAGTATACAAGGGATCACTCTGGGGTCGATTCGACACCTAGACCACAGTAAATAAAGAAGAATTTATATATGATATTTACTACATTCATTCTCCTGAATTGAGCATGAAGCCTCTTCACGGTAGTGATGTAGGCCGGCAAAGGCTTAGTCCATTCAACCACAGACTATCATGCGCCATATGTAAAATTAAATAAAAAAAATGTAAAAACTTAATCATTAATAAAAAATATTTAATAATAAATAATTAACTTGTTTCCTAATAATTATTATTATTAAACCCCTTATAAATTCTTACAAAGTTATGCAAATACCATCTTTCAACACACGTGACACTATTACATAACAAAAATAAATAAATAATATATATTGAAATAGTCGAGAAACAGTAAGGCATATAAGTATATATATAAGATCTTTCAAAAACTTTGATTTTTCTATATATATAGTATTACATATTAGCCAATCTTACTCTTAAACATTTTCAAAGGATTTTTTTTATAAAATTTGGTGTTATTCAGGACCTTAAAATATTCTTAATTTTAAATGGAATGAACGTAAATTAAATGAGGTTTACATTTAAATTTTTTAAAACAAAATCCAAAAAAAAGTCACACTGAAATTTGAACGCCTATCTAACTACATCGATTTGCACAATAATGTTCATTTATTTTGTATATATAATAAACTTTTTTGCAATTCACCTAACTACAAATGTTCAGGTATGTTCAAATTGACAGACCCTACTAGCCATACAAACACATTTTCATAAATAAGTTTAAAACCAGAATTACAATTATATGTAGTACCCACTAGAAATACTAGATGGCGGTATAAACACATATTTGATTCAATTAAAAGGTTGCGTGTTCAAATTACGTTGGAGTCACTACTATGGCCACGTTCCAGAAGGGACTCACAACGACCACGTTCACGACCGCGATTTTTCCGCACCTCTTGACATGTGTCGTTGTCAGCGTTGTGTGATTGAGAATGATGACGTCATTAGAGACGTTTTCGCCACTACCACAACAACCGCGGTCGCCTTGTGGACTGGCTAACTGAGCATTTTAGGCGTTCTGAGCGAGAGTTGTGAGATGGAATGCGCTGTATGGCAGTTTGTTACGAAATACTTTATTTTTGTCAAAATTACCACACGATTAGGTTACTGTGGATTTAAAAATATGTTGTATATGACGAATTAATTTTCTCTTTCTATGTAAGTGACGGTTGTCAAGTCACAATGTGTATATAATTTTGCCGGCTACCTAGTAAGCGAAGGCTTACTCATCACATAACAATAGAAAGGGGTAAATAGTAAAAAAGTGTAATAAAAAAACTACCTATTTAATGACAATTATTAAGAGTTGTTTTCATTTTAATATTCGTAAAAAAAATTAGCAATGCACCAAAAGAAAATAAATAACATGAACTTTATTTTTTGGTATATAATCTCATTACAAATGTGAAAGATAATAAGCACAGCATTGCCACTGTTTATTATTATCTCATTTTTTATGTTTTATTATTTTAACACATTGTTTGTACAGGGCAGATAAAAATTGAACATTAATTTATGTTTTCTTTTTCTCAATCAATACAACGCCAAAATTGTATGTACGATACGATGTAGGAATTATCATTAGCGCCATCTATTAATTAAGGATTTAGCTTTTAATAGGCAATTTATAAAAAATAATTACACCTGTCATTCTACATATATATTCCGCAAAAAAAATACAGGACACAATATATTATTTCCAACGTAATTTGTATTATTATAAATAATTGTTTAATTATTATGACATCATATAAAAATAATTAATACGGGAACCGTTGAAATGTATTTTGTAAGATATTTTCCGATCTGTCAATTTTAACATCTGTACAAATTATCATAATAACCTATAAATATTGGAGACAGCGAAGCCTTACTTATACCTACTTATGACTAGCATTATTTTTATGAAGGAAGATTAGCAACAAGAGAAAGGCAACGACACGTCATCTTCGTGTGAAATGATGGCTACTAACTGGTACTACTGACAATTTTCATTAAAAAATTGCAATATTTGAGCCTTTAACGAGCTTCCAATGCTCTTGATTGACTCATTTCATCAAAGGACTTGTTCCAATCTCAGATAAATAATCAGTTTGGCGATTCAAGAAGTCATAGAACCGTCTTCTATAGGCCAACGGCCACTTCTATGGGCTAACAGCCTCTTCAACGGGCTAACGGCCTCTTATATGGGCTAACGGCCTCTTCTACAGGCTAACAGCCTCGGTATTCTACCTATACATATTTTTGGGGAATATAAGTAGAATAAAATATCATCGTCATATTAAATTATAATACACATTAACGTAATTAATAATGATACCATCTAATCATAGGTAATAGGAGTTTTTTAAAGTTGAATATAGGCGAAAGGCTTCATGTTTTGAAAAAAAAATACATTTTTTGCAAATTATACGTAACGTCACTTAAAGGCTGAGACAGAATAAGTTATTTGGAAAATAATAACAAGATTTTTTTATTTTTGAAATAATTTAACAGCCATCGTTTCTCACTTCACAAAACACGGTCGGCAGAGTCCTATCAGTTAATACATTATAACACATCCTTAATTGTATGAGTATATATTGATATTATTCACTATGTTTAAGCAAATAGGCATATATTATATGATGTTTCATCTAAAATCTAGCATTTATATGTTCTCCTAAACACTAAATTTGACTATCTATTTCCTTCGTACATTTTAAAAGTTATATTTCTTGTATGATATTAAGTATATACTTTTATGAGGTGTCACCTCATTATGTAATCAATATACATGAATTTTGAATGTTGTTTTCAAGAAAATACTACGGAGAACGTGTAAGTATAACGATCCAAAAAGTTGTATTATACTTATTTATATAGTGATGTATGTTTAGTACTCTACTTATTGCCTTTAGGGATTATAAGTAGAATATCAAAAATATGAAAATGTAATCTAACATAACTGAATACATATTTGTTAAGTTCTGTTAGATTACATTTTTTTATATTGTTGTTTTATGTTCGTGAAACATTTTTTTACATGCCATATCGCAAAATCGTGTCATATTTTGTATTAAACGCTTTTATTGAATAAAAATATTCATATATTAAATATTGTTATATAATGCATTGGGATGTGTAATTTTTTCTTTTAAACAAAGTTTTTGAAATATATTTGAATTTTTCACATTGAGACAACATTCAAAATGCATGAATACACCAAAAAAAACGTTTTTCGATTGACAGCATTGACCAATTGACTTGACGTCACATTTTGAAATTTAACAATTATTTCATTTTTCAATATATTATATAGTTTATATCTTATATCTAATCTCTAACGATATGTCTTTCATTTTACTACTTGCATGAAACAAAAGAGAGCGCTAATCCTCCAAAATAAACAAACATAGAAACCAACTACAGCAGTCGTTTGCGTGTACATGTTTTTTCGAAAAATTGAAAAAAAAACATTGAAAATATAATTTTTAGGATTCTATAACCAATTTTAACGTAAACACATGTTTGTCACGAATATTTTTTTAAAATTTTTGGTTCTATATGAATCAAATTTGGTATAGTAAGCTGTTATAAGTCGCTACAAAATGGTGTTGAGAAATTAAATTAAAAATAAAGTGGGATGGTCGCCATACGCACGCAACTGTGGGAACCAATTTTTATGAAGTAGCATGTTTTAAGAAATCATAATGATCTTTCTTGCACATTTTTTTGTCAATTTTCGAACCATGAAAAATGCCTACTTTCGAAGAAAATATCAAAAAACCTGCTTATTTGTATAAGCAGGTTTTTTTATTTGATTTGATTTAAAAAAATAATTGAAAACGTCTGGTATATTTTGAATTTATCTTTGGGAATTTTTCCAAAAAACATCGTCACGCATAAAGTACTTATATAATGTATAAACACTTTTATACTTTATTATTTTAGAAAAGATCAGGCGACGCACAGTACCGTGGATAGACACGGATTTTTCTCCTTATATATAAAGTTTTCAAAAAATGCATTACAAAAGTTGATTCATTCAACTTTTCGTTCATAATTCTTAGACAATGCATCATTTTATATTAATAGGTTACATTTAAATTGTGAATAAATGTAAAATTAAAACACATCAAAACAAGAATATTAGAAAGTTCTCTTCGTAAAGAATTGCATCATTAAATAAATTAAAGAATTATTATTTTTGAAATATTCAGTTTTAAAAATGAATAATTCTTGAAAAATCTCTATAACAGAACATTATTAATAATTAAAAATTTAAGTGTTTATATTATATTTAAATTAAGCATTTATAAAATAAAATTTAAGTTAAAGTTACCTTATAAAATAGCTCAAACAAAAATTCAACGAAAAATTACAAAACAGCTTACAGTAACATTTTGCTTTTTTCCAAAATAAAAAAAAATGTTTTTAAACACTCGTACATTCCCTAACTACAGTAAACGGTTATACATTATTTTGCTTATTTTTAATTTAATTTTTATTTAGTATTAAGTATATTATGAAAGTATGCGTAATAAATATTTTTTCTTATTCTTCACCACACTTATAATTTAGTTGTTTTTTTTCATTTTAATAACTACAAGTAAATATATTCTAATAATAATATATTTTTTACTACATTTCGGATTTTTCAAAGTTTTATTTAAATATACTACAGTACCTATAATTCGGGATAAGCAAAACCTGTTATTATGTATATTATTATGTCCTCAACGTGTTTAAAAATTAAATTGGAATATATTGTTTATAACGCCATCTCGCTTTAATCGTGTAAACAATGTATCTCTTATTTTCGTAACGGAACTGACAATGTCATCATAAGTATTTAGTATGTTGCTAATTCTGTGTAAACACATTTCTGTAACATGAATTTGAGATTTGTTATTTACAAAAATTTCAGAAGTAATTAAAAATTTAGTGATGACTATATTCATTTGATCATACTTGAGAGACAAAGATTACGGAGATATTTTAATTTAATAGGATAATTCAAACAAAATTAAGAATTCGAACTGTTTACTAAAATCAATAGAAGAATTTTCCCGTATTTGACTTTCCGTGCAACAGTTAGTTATAGTCGTCGTATATCTCGTCCAAAGTGAATTATCTAAGTCCCCGTGCACGTAGCTTTTGAAATTCGGGCCTGATACAGGAAAACAGAAGTAGTAACACACAATTGACATGCTTAATACGGGAAAATAAGACTCGTACCACAAACTAGGCAAGTTTCGTTTTTGCGCTGTCGCAGTGAATGTTTTACTACATTTTTTGTTTCACTTACACTTATTTATATACTTTATAAGAGTAAAAGAGCTGTTATTTACTGAAGAGGGAGTTGAGGCTGAATCGTTTTGATGTAAGTATTTTTATAGAAATTCTGGCAGAGCCAGCCTCAAAGGAGGGTAGTTTGTTAGCCAGTTCATTATTTAACATAATAATATAAGTTACTAGCTGTCCCGGCAGACGTCGTCCTACCCGGTAAAAAATAGGGGTTTATCGTAGAAGGGTGAAAATTGAGGATTGTATGTATTTTTGTATGTTGTATCATAAAAAAATAGAAATTAAAAATTTTGTCTAAAAAATAAATAAAAAAAATTAGGGGTGGACTACCCCTAACATTTAGGGGGATGAAAAATAGATGTTGTCCGATTCTCAGACCTACCCAATATGCACACTAAATTTCATGAGAATCGGTCAAGCCGTTTCGGAGGAGTATGGCAACGAAAACTGTGACACGAGAATTTTATATATTAGATTGTATGTTTAGGAGATGATGGGGCTGAAATGCTTATGTGGCAAAAGTCCCTAAATAAGTATATAAAGACGCAAAAAAACCACGACATTACAGATTAGCAATCTTGTTTGTAGTTTGTTTTAGAACTGTCAATGTCACTTTCTCGAAATATAGGAACTGTAGTTTATTGTATCCTTTTAATCATAGACACAACCTTCTTTTTTAAGTAGTATTTTTTTTTCATTTCGTAAAAACAGATTTTTTGGTTTTTGGCATTTATGCGTTTTAAAGAATTAAATAAAATTATCATATCGTATAGATTATTTTCGTTATTTTTTTTAAACAAAGTCGAATAGTGTACAGTGTTTATAGTAATTATTTTCTCCTTGTAAAGATAAATAGGCATTTATTGACAAATAGGCAAAATTATAACCTCAAACTGAGGCAGGTATATTTTTGAGATTTTTCGAGACTGGTAATGTATCTATGCTTTTATTATTATTTTGATTGAATTTTAAAATAATTCGTGAGATATCATATCTTTGTTGCATAACAAAGATATGATATCTAACCATTATAAATAACAGCCAAACGATTAATATACGTACTTTGGATATAGGTTTTATTATGGTAACATTTTCAAAATCAAATAAGTGGTTATATGTATATTGTACACAGTCATATTGTAGATTTAAAATGTGGCTTAGCCAAAGTGACTGTTACAACATGGTACTGCAAATTCGACTTACAATACAATGCTGTATTAGTAACTGTTATAATAAGTTACTCCAAAATCTACTTTTGTCATACAGTTTTCTAAAAGTGACTTTTGCAATATGTAATGTATAATTATGTACAATGTACATATTAATAGTACAGGTTTGCAAATTTATTACAAATTACAATGCAGTTTTGTAAAATATATTATTGCAATACGATACTGTAAAAAGTCTTATACCACAGAGATATAATAAAAACTGTACACCGTCCAACGTCGAAGATTAACTTATATAAGATCTAGCTTTCTGCGAATAAAAAAAACATTTTTTTTAAATTAATTACCATTTTAAAATACTTCTCACTCAGCAATGTAACCCTCTATACTATTTACCTAGGTAAACATTTTTCAAAAAATCTACGTTTTTTTTGTTTGTATTTACCACGTTAGCTTAGACTTGTGCTGTTGGTACCAATATGACCACATCAAAGGAAGAGGGAACTTTCTTATAGATTTATTTACGAATGCTTATTTCGTATGCATGCAATATACAAGAGATGAATTGTAAAAAATAAGATCTTAGGTAATATCTTAAAATCATTTATTAGCCATTTAAAATTCAAAGGAATTATTACAGGTCCATCGCATTCAAAAAGCGTTTTTCAAACCTGAACATAAAATAATAAAGATGTGAAAGCTCAAACAGTTATCCGATGATTTGATCTATCAGATAATTTATCTTCTTATCATCAAAGATGCATCATTTTTAAATGGTGAACAAAAACCAAACAAAATAGTGTAACATAATGAATTTATGTTTTGGGTAACTTATCTATTTAAAATCCAACAATTGTTATTTGTAAATGTTACAAACATCACAAAGATAAGATAAAATCAGAAACATGTTTATCTGATATTATGTTGTCTGATGATCCAAGTGATCTATCGGATAAGTAATCGGAAAAGTATGTTAAAACCATCATTAGTTTTCCATATGTAATTACGTCGCAGTTGTCAATAAAGTATGGATATTATTGAATAGTTTAACTGTAATTCGTTGATTAGAAATACATTCTAAGTTAGCTCATGGAAAGTCTGTTAATAAAAGTTCCCTTCTTCTTATTTTCCGAAAAAATCCTTTACAAGTAACATCGCAACCTTTTTTTTTAATTTTTGGCCCGCGTCTTGATAATCAAACTTAGGATTATACTTAAAATTACTTTATATTTTTTAACGACTAATATAGTTTCTAAAATTATTTTTTTTATTATTATTTTACTTTTTTTAATTCATTAATATCTAATGCATTTGTCATGCAGTCAAAAGCGGCTGTAAAACAAAGGGTATTCGTAATTTTTTGACTCACATTTTGAGTTAACGATGGAATTGTTTCTGTAGTATATTGCAGTGAAATATTTTTGAAACTATATATCGATAAGTCCATAGACCGAGTATAAATGTCTGGTTCTTTTTTTAAATAGACCTAGCCACACGCATGTTTTGCGTATCTAGCCAGTGTCAATATCAGCCAGTGTCAAATAACAACGAATATTTAGATGTAAGAAAAGTATTCAAGTAAAAGCTTTAGTGAAATTGTAAGACTTTGATTAATATCTATCGAGAGAGTTTTTGTGGTAACTTAAAATGACTTTTCAGTAAACAGTTGAGATTATTTAACATAAACAGAATTTTTCTTTAAAAATAGTAAATATCCTAAAAGAAAATAAAAGGGCACAGCACAGCATCACTTTTTTTAAATTATGGCTACGACGCCTTTGGCATTGATTTTGGTTCACTTCCCACCAAAAGTTGTATGTCACATAGAAGCAATATTGTCAACAGTCGTTAAAAAAAACGCGCTGTGTCGATTTCTAAAAGCGCTAAATTGGAATGTATTGCGAAAGAAAAAATTGATAGAAATGCGTTAAAAATAAAACATAAACTACATTATTATAAATGTCTTTTGATGATATTTAGATGCAAGTCAATCTTTCATTGAAGAATAATACAGCATAAAAAGCGCTAAATAATTTTTTTGAATGTCAATCGATATGACAATACGCTAAATCTAGCGCTAAAAGCGCTAATTTGGTAAGAGTTGATAATTATGGTTGGGTGTCACTTTGACAGTTGACATATTTGTTTTACAATGTTGACAATTAGCATCGAATTAAGGGTCTCTCTTTTTTAACCGTGAAATTTGAAAAACCAATGTTAATGACGGTGCCATAACTTAAAAGTGTTTCTTTCCCCAAACACTTGAGACTTAGAATTAAATATGAATTTCTAAGAACCGACCAAAAGTTTTTTTTATATACTCAATATCAATGGAAGAAAAAACCAAAAGCTAGGCAGCTTTCTTAAATTATCTAGATCTATAACGACCATTTTTATATATAAAATATTTCACTGTAATATAGCACTTTTATTTTTTTTCTAATCATAATTGAAGGCTTGTAGCCTTTTGAGTATATTTATTAATTTAATTCCGCCTAACTTTTGCAAATGCTGCTTCGATTATTATTTTTAAATTAAAATTTAACAACAAATATTATTAGAATACAATAAAATAATGGTAAAAATGACTAGACTAAAAACAACACATTTTCTATGTAATTCGTTGGTTGTATAGATATTTTTTAATCAATTAATTACACGTTGTATATATAAAATGCATTTTCGATCGTTGGCTCAATAGGCTGGCCAATTACAAGGCTTGGAACCGGTTTAAAATCAACCGGTTTTAATCGATTGTAACCGGTTTTAGTCAACTAATTCTTTCGGAGTGTAAACCTTTAAATGAGTGTTATGTAAAACCTGCATTAACCGGTTTTTTTCTTTAGAATTACTTTTTCATAAACATGTGTTTGTGAGCGACTGAAAACTGAAATAACCGGTTTATTCAACAAAACCTATTTAACGAACTTTTGTTATCAGAAACCGATGTACCCATGATGTAGCCGGTTCTAACCGGTTTCAAAGCCTCGGGCCAATTTGTATAACAGGTATTAAAGAGTGAAACTCCTGAGCGCATCATTGGCCGCAACCACGATACATCAAAGTCCCATATCTTAAGAATTTCTTCGATTCAATTGCCTCCTTGATGATAACAATGAGCATTGATCAGTGATATTGTAGCGAAAAATAACTTTCTTTTATTATGATATAGGTAGACAGGTAGACGGCTTACAAAACAGAAAGTGGTGACTGTCACCTATAGACGCTGGCAACACCAAGAGCGAAGCCAACGCGATGTCAGCCTTTATATATTTATTTATTTATATGGAGTAGAAGGGATTAGGAACAACTAGCATCTAGCACAACAACATCTGGCACGAGTTTTTAAAATAACCGTGGTTGCGGATAATGCGAACACTCTCAGGATATACGCCCAGCAAATAATATATTCCAGTTAATACTTAAATGTAATAAAATTAATATAGTATGTGGATAAAATAATTAAACCCATTCCTTGTGAAGACAGCAGCAAGCAGGTTCCGGCGGGGCGCTCCTCTGACCTCACACAAGCAAACTGGGGGCTAACCATTCCTCCTCACCAATCTGTAATATATTTACATCCACCAGATATCACCAGATATTACCAGAAATTGCCATATATCATCAGGTACTACCGTATATCACCAGGTATTACAGATATCATAAGATATTACCGTTTAGAGATGACAAACCCAGCCATAACTAACAACTGTAGTTTCAGTCTATTCTTATACGTAAGTTATCAAAATTTTGATTAGAACCGAATTTTGGAACAGAAAAAACTTCTCCAAAAAAACCTCTACATAAAATAGTGATCCGACGTACCCCACGCTATTCGCGTCTAGAAAACTTATTTAGAAAATATCCCATTTTCTCAGATGAAAAATGTCATATATATCTGTTCTGTATTGATACTATATAATATAGTAACTGTGCCCGCGACTTCGTCCGCGTGAAAATTGTTTTCAAACACCCCGAGTTTGAAACATTATTCATTGGTGCTCCGCTCCTATTGGTCTTAACGTGTTGATATATAAACTATAGCCTTCCTCGGTAAATTTACTATCCAACACTGAAAGAATTTTTCAAATCGGATCAGCAGTTCCTGAGATTAGTGCGTTCAAAAAAACAAACTCTTCAGCTTTATAATATTAAGTATATATACTAAACTAACTGTGACCGGGATTTCGTACGCGTCGATTTTATTTTCGCGGTACCCTAAAAATAGTTCATCAAATCCTTCCTGCCCCTTAAAGTGTAGCGTGATTTATGAATGGCCCCTTAAGGCTGTCAACCCGATGGCTTCCCCCTGGTGTTGCAAACGACTGTAACCACTTTCCACGAGCTGGGCTGATAATTAGTTTGTACTTACTGGTTGCACTTGGAAGTGCTGGACTGGGTAGTGAAGGACCTGTGGGGGCTGGGACATAGCTGCTACTCCTCCGACGCTACCAACACCCCCCACTCCTCCTAAAGCCCAGGGAAGCTGAACACCTCCCATCCTGAAAAACGCAGTTGCCAAATCGATATCTAAAGATAATATGAAGTAACGCGAGACAAACTTGTCTTTGGTCATATTCGTCTTTAGCATGGAAAGTATCCATGTGTTGTCCCGAGGTATATACTAGTTCTGTGGCGAGTTTCAGTAGTTTTCACTTGATACTCTCATAAAGAGACAGACACAAGTACTAAACCTAGTTGATGTATTTATCAGGGCGAGCATTACGAACCCTAACATTATCCCACAATCTATGCATTTTTGTGGTGCACTTTACTGAGCGAGCCCTAACACTATCCCACACTCTATGCATATTTATGGTACACTTTACTGAGCCAGCCCTAACACTATACAACAATCTATAAATTTTGTGGTACACTTTACTGAGCGAGCCCTAACACTATCCCACACTCTATGCATATTTATGGTACACTTTACTGAGCCAGCCCTAACACTATACAACGATCTGTAAATTTTGTGGTACACTTTACTGAGCCAGCCCTAATACTATCCCACACTCTATGCATATTTATGGTACACTTTACTGAGCCAGCCCTAACACTATACAACGATCTATAAATTTTGTGGTACACTTTACTGAGCGAGCCCTAACACTATCCCACACTCTATGCATATTTATGGTACACTTTACTGAGCCAGCCCTAACACTATACAACAATCTATAAATTTTGTGGTACACTTTACTGAGCGAGCCCTAACACTATCCTACAATCTATGCATTTTTGTGGTACACTTTACCGATAAAGTAATCATACTTTCGAATTTAGGCTTTGATATAGTAATTTCAATTTATTTCTAGATGTGTTTGTTTTCTATCATAAAAATATTATTTATTATACACTTTAATAAAATAAAAAATATAATAATTTTAATGGTAATTAGATTTTATTGTATTTCCAACGCCATCTGTCGAAAAATAAAGAACTAATATCGATGTAAATTTATAAACAGAAGTTGTTTAGTAAAAATGCGCCTATCTTAAAAATTATTATTAAGTAGAAAACATCGTGAGACCTCCTAAAGCACCGCTTTTTGCTATATATTTAAAAATAGTTTATTGAGAAAAATGCACGTTCAACTTACCCCATATATTGTTGTTGGTAACCTGCAAACTGGCCAGCATAGGAGTATCCCTGGACCCCCTGAACTCCTTGCAGGAACCCTCCGAGTTGTTGAGGGTAAGTATTATACCAGTAGGACGCTGGCGGTACGCCACCGGCCGTGTACGCCGCACCGAAAGGACTGTACGGCGTGCCACCGAGCTATAAAATACGAAAAATGCGCGGGATTTCATCTATCTATTAACAGCAGTCATGGCTGTCAAAGTCATGGTAGTATCGATTAAGCCAGGCAGCGCTTTTTTTTGCGGTCCACTCAAAATGAAAGATTTCATATTTGGGGTTTTTTTAACCTAAGCCGACTTCAAAAAAGGAGAAGGTTCTCAATTCGTAATAGAAAATATTGGCTTTTTTAATCATTTGATTGCAAAACCAGAAACCATTACAATTATTGTATATGTAAATTATCTCTCGTATTTTACGCCTTTTTTTAGTAAGGCTAGGATAATAAACTACGTTCCCGATTTTCCCAGCGCTGAAAATGTAGTCCCAAAGAATCCCCAACCGAAAAATTATTCCCCAAAATTGGGACAAAATCCCACTCTGGAAACCCAGCTCTAAATTAGATATCACATCATATTGTTTGAAATTAAATACAATTTCACTTAAGATCTTTACACTATTGGGAATTGTTTAAACCTCAATCAAAATATTAATTAAACATAACGGATAGTCATAAATATTATAGACCCTAATTTCTGCTTCAATTAATTCAATGAAGTAGTCTATTTAATTATTAATTTTGTTAATTAACAATGTGCTTAAATATTCCATTTGTAGATCGTCTTAAAATTTACTAGGCCTTATCACTTGGTTTTGTTGTGAAAGAGAAAAAGCAGAAAGTAACGCTTAAATATATATAAGAAGAAGTGTATAAGAAAAGTGAGTATTTATAGAAAAAAAGATGAGAAAGAAAAGTATAATAAATATAAGAGGGAAGAAACACCCTTTATCTTAACTCATGATAGAGGAGGTGAATTATGAAAAAATGTGTTTCTCTCATTTGGTATGTTCCTCATAAAACTAAACCAGTTTCTTTCGCTCTTTCTTCTTAAAATGGGGTTTGGTGAAACCAGTTTGTACAACTCACCTGTCCTTGAGTTTGTGCATTATTGGGATCTCCCGACTCCTTTCCCCAGGAGCACTTGACTGGTTGGCCGTTGACCTCTGTATTGTGGACCGCCACGATCGCGTGGGTGGCGCTCTCCTTCGTCGAAAACCTGAATGGTTTGTATAAATTAGCTGACAAAACGCTAAATCGACTCTTAAAGTGTTTAGGAGGCTGGTTTCCACCTTGAACAGCGGCGAGGTACCGTTGTCAGCCTTCTGAGCACCTTAATCATAGAAGCCAGTGCCATAGGTTCAGTATTCTACTTATAGTTCTAGGGCAGTGGTTCCCAAACTTTTTTTTGTATACTGCCCACATTGAGAATAAATTATTTCTTAGCGCCCCCATTTTTTCACCTACTTAAAATCACTATAATGTCAAATTAAATTAACTGATTATTGTGAGCTGCATTAGCGCAGATTAAACATTAATTCTAAACGAGACTTTTACTATAGGGCTATAGGCATAGGCAAGAGTTAACTTGAGAATAATATAGTACACTAAGGTCTCAAGTTAACTCTTACGGGCTACACCTGCCTGCTTTTTATGAGTCTAGGGGATTATAGGTAGAATACAATATACTTGTCTACGACAAAATGTCACGAAATGACACTAAACAATTATTCAAATGGCAACACTAAAAGGTTGTGCAATTCACGGTTTTTTTGAGTGGTAACACTTAAAGGTCGTGCAATTTATATTTTCTTAGAGTGGTAATACCTAAAAAAAACTCTTCTTGAAAACCGTGTTGACATTTTTCTAACAACCTAAAAAACCACATAAATCTAATTAAACGCCGAAACGAGCTTCTTAAATAATGGAGCAATCAATACTTAAGTTTCTCCGTTTTCGGCACACGGTCATATGAAAAGTTCTCCAATACTCAAGTTCTATACTTGGTGTTCCATACCCTTCTATTCTGGTATATATCCTCTGTATCATAACAAATCATCATATTTTCGATTCGTTAATCGGTCTACCTTTAAATTTTTACTCATTAAATTTCTCTTATAACATTTTTTTGTCACGTGACTTTTATCCGCCCTCATATGCCCTTGCCACTTAGATATCCTCGTCTCAGTTTTTCAGTCGCGGGTGCTACGTTCAAAGGCTCCTTTATATAGTTATAATCTAATTATATTTAAAAAAATGGTCTGCAAAATATTACCCATAACAGAAGTGTAACTTGCTTAATTTGGGGATATACAATATGTGCGTTTGCACACAAGCATAACCTGCTTTATTTAAGGATATACAATATGTGTGTTTGCACACAAGCGTATCTTACTTAATTTAGGGATGTGCAATAAGTGTGTTTGCACACAAGCGTAGCTTGCTTAATTTGGGGATGTGCAATATGTGTGTTTGCATACAAGGGTATCTTGCTTAATTTGGGGATGTACCTACAATATGTGTGTTTGCACACAAGCGTATCTTGCTTAATTTGGGGACGTACAATATGTGTGTTTGCACACAAGCGTATCTTGCTTAATTTGGGGATGTACAATATGTGTGTTTGCACACAAGCGTAGCTTGCTTAATTTGGGGATGTACAATGTGTGTCTTTGCACACAAGTGTATCTTGCTTAATTTGGGGACGTACAATATGTGTGTTTGCACACAAGCGTATCTTGCTTAATTTGGGGACGTACAATATGTGTGTTTGCACACAAGCGTATCTTGCTTAATTTGGGGATGTACAATATGTGTGTTTGCACACAAGCGTAGCTTGCTTAATTTGGGGATGTACAATGTGTGTCTTTGCACACAAGTGTATCTTGCTTAATTTGGGGACGTACAATATGTGTGTTTGCACACAAGCGTATCTTGCTTAATTTGGGGATGTACAATATGTGTGTTTGCACACAAGCGTAGCTTGCTTAATTTGGGGATGTACAATGTGTGTCTTTGCACACAAGCGTATCTTGCTTAATTTGGGGACGTACAATATGTGTGTTTGCACACAAGCGTATCTTGCTTAATTTGGGGATGTACAATATGTGTGTTTGCACACAAGCGTAGCTTGCTTAATTTGGGGATGTACAATGTGTGTCTTTGCACACAAGTGTATCTTGCTTAATTTGGGGACGTACAATATGTGTGTTTGCACACAAGCGTATCTTGCTTAATTTGGGGATGTACAATATGTGTGTTTGCACACAAGCGTAGCTTGCTTAATTTGGGGATGTACAATGTATGTGTTTGCACACAAGCGTATCTTGCTTAATTTGGGGACGTACAATATGTGTGTTTGCACACAAGCGTAGCTTGCTTAATTTGGGGATGTACAATGTGTGTCTTTGCACACAAGTGTATCTTGCTTAATTTGGGGACGTACAATATGTGTGTTTGCACACAAGCGTATCTTGCTTAATTTGGGGATGTACAATATGTGTGTTTGCACACAAGCGTAGCTTGCTTAATTTGGGGATGTACAATGTGTGTCTTTGCACACAAGCGTATCTTGCTTAATTTGGGGACGTACAATATGTGTGTTTGCACACAAGCGTATCTTGCTTAATTTGGGGATGTACAATATGTGTGTTTGCACACAAGCGTAGCTTGCTTAATTTGGGGATGTACAATGTGTGTCTTTGCACACAAGTGTATCTTGCTTAATTTGGGGACGTACAATATGTGTGTTTGCACACAAGCGTATCTTGCTTAATTTGGGGATGTACAATATGTGTGTTTGCACACAAGCGTAGCTTGCTTAATTTGGGGATGTACAATGTGTGTCTTTGCACACAAGCGTATCTTGCTTAATTTGGGGACGTACAATATGTGTGTTTGCACACAAGCGTATCTTGCTTAATTTGGGGATGTACAATATGTGTGTTTGCACACAAGCGTAGCTTGCTTAATTTGGGGATGTACAATGTGTGTCTTTGCACACAAGTGTATCTTGCTTAATTTGGGGACGTACAATATGTGTGTTTGCACACAAGCGTATCTTGCTTAATTTGGGGACGAACAATATGTCATAAGTCTCGGGGATTTTCGTCAGCTTCCAGAATGGAAAGAATTAAATCTAAAGCAGGGGACATTCTTGCTAACCCACAAGAGGTTTTAGCGCGATGGAGTGAATATTTTAGAGAAATGTATGATACTATCCCGGATGCTGGCACCACGACTGAGTCTGTGACTGACTTCGAGGAGTCAGCATCCGAGATCACTTTGGAAGAGATCGAATGGTCGATAAGAAGTCTGAAAAATGGAAAGGCAGCAGGAATCGATAGTGTGTCTGCTGAGATGATCAAATATGGTGGCACCTGCGTCCGGGACGCTTTCCTGTCCTTATGCAACTTGTGCTGGAGGACGGGAAAGGTTCCCAACGACTGGAGGCGCGCTGTCATCGTGCCCTTGCATAAAGGCAAGGGGTCACGTATGGAGTGTGCCAGCTACAGGGCCATCAGTTTGATCAGCACAGCATCTAAAGTGTATGCGAAAATTGTTGAAAGGAGAATGAGAGTGGTATCCGATGGATTACTGTGGGATGCACAAGGAGGCTTCAGAAATGGAAGGGGATGTATGGATCAAGTTTTCTCGCTCCGCAATATCGTGGAGAAGCAGCTGGCTACGGGCCGGAAGGTTTTCTGCGGTTTTGTGGATCTAGAGAAAGCATTTGACAGGGTTGTGCGGAAGGACCTCTGGGACATATTGCCCGGATATGGGATTGATGGCCATTTGCTGCGTGCTGTACAGTCCACTTACGAGGACTGTATGGCATGCGTGCGGGTGGACGGCAGCCTGTCGCCCTGGTTTGACGTCAATATTGGCGTCCGGCAGGGCTGCGTGCTGTCGGCTTTGCTGTTTGTCCTATATCTGGACAATTGTCTCCAGAGATTAAGATTGATGGATGTTGGGGTGCGGATGGGTGATCTAGTTGTTAGCAGCTTGCTTTATGCGGATGATGCCGTGCTTTTAGCCGAATCGCCATCAGAACTGCAAACACTAGTCACAATGATGAAAGATGACTGTCAGGCGAGAGGCTTACGTTTGAATGCGAAGAAAACAAAGGTGATGGTGTTTGAAAGAGAAACAACCAGAACGAATGCAAGGATAATGGTCGATGATGTTATGCTGGAACAAGTGAATGAGTTTGTATATCTTGGATGTGCTTTTAGCAGAGATGGAAGGTACACCGCTGATATAGAAAGAAGAGTGAATTTGGGGAATAGTGTGAATGGAGCGTTAGGTAAACTTCTAGGCGCTAAGAACCTCAGCCAGAAGGCCCAGCTTGCCATACACAACGCGGTGCTGGTACCTACGCTCACGTATGGAAGCGAGAGTTGGGTATGGAATAGAGAGCACGAAAGTAGAGTAAACGCGGTCGAGATGCGAGCACTGCGCAAAATCTGCGGAGTGACGCTCGCGGACCGCGTTCGTAATACCGAAGTAAGAAAGAGAGTTGGTCTGAAAGAGAGTGTCGGGGTGAAGGTAAGGAAAGGAATGCTCCGGTGGTTCGGGCATGTGGAAAGAATGTATGATGAAAGAATGACTAAACAGATATACAATGCAAAAGTGGATGGATGCAGAAGTCGCGGAAGGCCACGACACACCTTCCATGATCAAATTGATCGTGTACTAGCAGAAGGTGATGTCAGGAGCCTTAAAAACAGACGAGCGTGCATGACAAGAACTATGAATGTCAAAGAAGCAAGTGAGGTGTGTAAGAATAAGCCTAAATGGCGCTCTGTTGTTCGTGCCTACCCCGCAAGGGACCTGGCGTGAAGTTATGTATGTATGTATGTATGTAACAATATGTGTGTTTGCACACAAGTGTATCTTGCTTAATTTGGGGACGTACAATATGTGTGTTTGCACACAAGCGTATCTTGCTTAATTTGGGGACGTACAATGTGTGTTACCTGATAAAAGCATATCCTTTATCCTTGAAGACCCTGATCTCCTGTATGGTTCCGAAGGGCTGGAAAGTCTTCTGCATGAGTTCCTCCGTGAGACCTGTAGTCAGTCCGCCGCAGTATACCGTGCAGTTCGTTGGCGAGCTCTGGTTGTAAACGTCATCGAAGGTTAACGGTTTGGAGTTCACTGAAAAGAAATACATTATTTTTCATATTAAAAACAAATTTTATTAGATTCTACAGGTACATATAACTTGACTGTCTGTCACTTCCTCTTCCCCTTATATACTGTATTATGAATGAAAGATGTCCTTAAAATAGTAAAATAGAAAGTGTGTATATAAATAAATATAAGGAGAAATACGTGAAATTTCGTTAAACATTAAATTAAACAAGTTAAATATTATTAGACATAAGACATAAAAACAAAAAAGCATAAAAAAATATGTGTTTAGAAAATAAGTCCACAATAAGACACAAAAATATTGTAGCACTAAGAGAATTGTAATAGTTTTAAGCTTTAGATATGAAAAGAGAAAAGAAAGGAAATGAAAATGTATTTATCCCTAGAAAATAATATAAAAGACAAGAAAAGAACGATCTCTGTCTTAGCCAATGACGGAGGTATAAAAAAATTTAAAATAATGCCTCAAGACTACAAGTAGAATATGATCCTAGGTCACCGTTTTCTATGGGTGAGGTGCCCAGAAGACTGGCTGTGTTACCTCGCCATACTGATCCGTTGCCTGAGGCAGAACAGCTCTGTAGTCACTAGATGACTCGTTTTGATAACTCTATGTGGAGGCAAATAATTTTATTATATCGTATTTGTCAGACAGACGAGCGTGCATGACAAGAGCTATGAAAGTCAAAGAAGCAAGTGTGGTGTGTAAGAATAAGCCTGGATGGTGCTTTGTTGTTAGTGCCTACTCCGCATGTATGTATGTGTGTATTTGGGGGGCTAATCTTAACAACTAGGGTAGATTTATATAAACAAGAAGAAGCCAATTGATAAGCCTCCACAGACAACAGTTTTTTTTTAAATAATCATAATTGAAATAAATGTTTGAAATAAGGTTAAAAGGAGGATTATAAACTAACTATTACGTGCTACAGATCTCGAATTAAAATGCCGTTGGAATTACTATAGCATTTATTATATACGGAGGCCTTCTTAGCGGAGGCGGAGGCGGATGCGGAGGTGACGGGTTTCACCTCCGCGGATGCGGAGGTTAACGGAGGTGGAGGCGGAACTGAAATTGGATGTAGAAAAAATAGTAGTTTATGGTTTATACATTACATCGCGTCGGTAAAACTTCGTACGTAGGTCTAACGCGTCTAAGCAATTCGACAGGTTGATTCCTGTAGCATACCATTCATTTGACAAATAACGTTTGCAAGACCCCCGCCCCACCCCAACCGCGTTCCCGCCGAGCACGCGTTGATTTTTGTTCATTTGCTGCGCGCGGCCGGACGGCTGATTCGTCGCGAGCGTCGCTGCTTGCGTATGATTCGTAAATAAACCTCCGTTATGACTCCGCAAAAATTACACGGATGCGGAGGCGGAGGCGGAGGTACGATTTCTTGCGGAACTTCCCCAGTAACGGAGGCGGAAGCGAAGTTCCGTTACAACCCTAGTTTGTAAGAATGTATAGAGCCCGAATAAAATAGAATAGAAAACACTTTATTGTTCACCAAAATAAACAATTACAGAAGAAATAATTACAATAATTTAACGGCAAAACAAAAGGCGGCCTTATCGCGATATCTTCCAGTCCACCTGTCTGAGAGGACACTTTTAAGAACTAGATATACAATCAATCAGAGTAACTTCAATATTTTTGTAATGTTATTTAGTTTCAATTAAGATTTAGTTATAAGATGTAAAAATTGCACGGCTAATAAGGCAAAATGTGTTGAGACACTTACTACAAAAAAAAAACTATGTACACATACATTTACAGCAATAAATGATTATTCTATTCCATTCTTAGCTTCCCGTTTAACATTAGTCCACTTACTCGTTTTTTACATATCGAGGGGTGAAAGGCTATTTGTTTTAAGCGACATTTTGTGTGATACTACTCAACACCATGGATTTTTCATCCTAATGTCTTAACTTAAAGAAATATAAAGAACCTAATCTCTAGTTTCAGTCTTCTAATGTTCGTTTTTTTTTAAATGGGACATAGTTCGTTAGTGATGTGTTTTTCTGGGTCATAAGAAACTTTAAACTTTTCTCCCGACAATTTATAAAAGTGTCGTTTAAAACAAATAGCCTTTCACCCATCGATATCTATTAATGAATAATTACTGATTTGTAATAATAAATAGAAGATAAATAAGTCCCTATAAATAATGGTCCTTTTCAAACACACTTGTATAAAATTTTACTGACAGTCCTAAATTTAAAGCTTATTTTTTTCGTAAACAGCTGTCATAATATGGCGACCTAATTTATTTATTTATAAAGGAAGAGCCAATGTTATCATAAGACTTTAAATGTAAAAATACATCAAAATTGTATTGCCAGTTCTGATACTGGCAAAGTTACCCCGCTCTTAATAAAACATTGGCCCACAACTTTTTGTCAATTTTGTGAGATTTGCTCTCTATACTCATACAAAATCATTTAAATTTTATTTGTAAACGTTTATAACACACGGAAAATCCATATTTTTTATTAATATTCAGTAAAACTGAGACAATACGTGCAAAATTGTTCGCATGGCGGGACAAAGTTACCCTGATTGACTGTCTGTATGCTACTCTTTCACGCAAAAACTACGAATTGATTTTGATGAAACTTTACAATAATATAGCTAGCCTATACATCAGAATAACACATAGGCTTTAATTTATAAAGATATAGTGTGAATTATCCAATAACGATTTTCCATCACCACGCGGGTAAGACCGCGGGGCGCATAGTATTATATCTATTCAGGAATAGAAATAATAGAATTTCCTGCGGCCGGGCGGCCTGTCGTAAGAGACGACAAAACAACCCACAGCCAGGTAGGGTATTTGCCCGACTGGATGGCTACCGCTCCTGGTCTAGAGTATGCCGCCATAGCAACCTTGAGTTGTTCCGGCATTAGTGACCAGGTTCCAGTCTACCTTAACAGAGCAGCAGCAGCGCATTTGTATCACCTTTGGTGTTGCAAATGTCCATAGGCGATGGTAACCGCTTTTCATCAAGTGGACCGTCTGCCTGTCTGCTGAACTCCTGCAATAGAAAAAAAGAAACTGCGTACCAAATAACACCCTTCAGATTCTAAACAATTAACCGTAAATTCTTGTTTTGTTTTTTTGAAGGCAATCACGATTCACCCCCGCCTTATATTTAACCACGCGCAATTAGACCTGAACTAATTTCCTCGGAAAGGAATCAAAGGATCTTGAGGAAAATTCCATTTTACTCTATAGTTTCCATTCCGCTAGCGTTTAATTTAATCAAGCTGTTATAGCGTTGATTATATATAGGTATGCTTGTACAGACTGCTGTCATTTCCGTCCTCTTTCTAATACTACAGACGACAATACACTGCTTGATAGTAAAATAATGTCACGAGATGCGAGACTCGATTTAAAATGCCGTTATTATTATTACTGAAGTGTGTATTTGTCGTAAATAACATAAATATTCTTTTACTAGCTGTGCCAGCGACGCCGTCCACGTGGAGTTTGTTTTCAAAGCCCTCCCGATTTTGAAACATTTTTCATTGCTGCTCCGCTCTTATTGGTCTTAGCGTGATGATATGTAGCCTATAACCTTTCTCGATAAATGGGCTATCCAACACTGAAAGAGTTTTTCAAATCAGACCAGTAGTTCCTGAGATTAGCACGGTTAAACAAACAAACAAACAAACAAGCTTTATATATTAGTATAAGATTTCCAAAAAGAAAAAGACGGTGTGCGTCTCGGAACGCCCGACAGAAGTGATAACTTAAACTAGTCTAACGTAAAAGAATGGAAAGCCAGGTAGACTGGCGCTGTAACGCGTTACATAACGAAGCGGTTTACCCTCCCAAAGAGGTTATCACTTCAAAAACGTGTGCGTCTCAGGACACCAGACAGAAGTGATAACTTGCGAGAGAAAGGGAACCCAGACAAACTGGCGCCGTAACGCGTTACGTAACGATGCGATTTATCCTCCCATAAGACGTTAAAAGACGAAGTCGTCGTAGCGTAATGGTTAGCGCACGCGCCCCTAAAATCAAAGGGCGCGGGTTCCATCCTGACCGGAACGCATGCACCTCTTAAGTCAGTTTTCTGATCTAATGTGCATATTGTTACAATTACCACGTGCTAAAAACGGTGAAGGAAAACATCGTGATGCAACCTGCACATCGAGATAACCGATGTGTCAAACCTGCCAAGCCGCCTTGGACAAGCGTGGCGGGTATACTGTCCGTTGCCATATAATGGGAGGTCCGAGCCCAGCAGTGGGACATTTACGGGCTGACATTATAAGACGTTAAAGTTGCTATAACCTCACGTAGTTAACGAACGACCCCTAAGGTATTGTCGTCTGCGGTACACTCCAATGTATTTACTTATTCGAACACATTTATTTCATGCTTCCGCTCCATTACACTGCCGCCATATTTATTCCTACACTTCAATTTACTTAGTATTAGAAGCTAACTTTATAAGGGTAGGCAGCTTTCATGTCAGTCACTTACTGACATAGCTTGCTGCAAGAGAGTCACCTACGTCTCAGGGGGCCTCTAGCTATCAAGGGAGCAGAGGAGTCATCCCCCCTGTCATCGAAGTGGATATGCTCTGATTCCCGGGGCATATTCAGCAATTTTGCGTTAGGATCGGCCTAGACGTAACTACGTTTTAAGTCTCAGGCCTTTCCTACCATAAACGCAGGGCACATGGGAGGATGGTGGTTTTAGTGGGTATTAGTCATTGGGCGTCCAATGATTCGAGTCTCCACACAAGCTGATCAGTTATGGACGGATTGCCTTTAATGGGATGCCTCCATATGCGCTAATCTCTTGAAAAGAACCCAGTATTGTGTGAAACAGCATTTCCAACGCCGTAAAAAAAAAAATTCTGCTATAAGCGCGCGACTTCGTCAACTTGAAATACCCACGGGATACCCGGGGCACAAAATACCATAGTATTTAAAAAAGAATGTGAGCCACCGTGTTAGTGAATTTGATTAATACATTTTTATGCACCCGAAGAACTTTGAACTACTGCCGAAACTTAAAATATTGAATTGTCATCGGTCCTTAATAAGTTTGTCAAATTTCGAGTAAATCCCACGGTTTGAAGGGCGTCAAAATCATGTTCAAAGATTCCGTTACATAACATACATATGAAACTAATAAGAGCGTATTAAAAATGACAAAGTTCTTCATCGTTTACTACGGTCTACTCCAGTTATGTTTAAATATCTTCAATCTGAGCGACACAAGCAGGAGCTGCGTGTCACGGAAATGAATATGCTTCGGTGGATGTGTGGAGTCACGCGAAAGGATCGTGTCAGGAACTCCCGCATCCGCGGCAGCCTTCACGTCCGTGACATAGCAGACAAACTGCAGGAGAGTCGCTTGCGCTGGTACGGCCACGTTTTACGCAGACCGGCTAATTACGTGGGGAACAAATGTCTAGCCATGCCGCCTCCGCCAGGTCCCGGTCGAAGGGGTAGGCCCAAGAAATGCTGGCTTGACGTTGTGAGGCATGACATGCGTACCAACGGTCTCAACACAAGGGATGCCGAAGATCGCGCGAAGTGGAGAAGAAAAAGTAGGAAAGCGGACCCTGGGCGTCGAAGTGATCGCTCCGAACGCAACCGGGATTTAACGCTCGGATGATGATGATGATCTTCAATCTATAGGCACGGTATTAGTCCAGGCTACATGGACCATTTTTGAACTTGATTATTATCAAGCTAATTTTTCGTGCATAACTTCATTTTGATGAGACGCCCAATATTTTGTACGAAAACTCGATTGTGGTAGGTAACAGGGGTAGCAGGGACAAAATATGTTGATTTGATAATTCCCAAAAATTTATTACTAACTGGTGTTGTTTGTGTTAAACCTGTTGATAATTATACAAAATTTTCGAAAAAATATTTGTCCTACACAATGTATGCTTTCAAAGAGTCCCTCCTGCCAACATGTATCGATAACGAGGTCTTCAAAGATGATTACTAACCAGCTGATTTTTGAAGTTATACTTCTTTAGGCGCGATGAGAGTAAATTTTACGATGCGCGCGCACACCGTCACACGAAAAAGCTACACCATGGAGTTAGCTATAGTCAACATTTTGGTTTTTCAGGGTGGCCGAGTGTAGTATGGTGGTTGCGTAGCAACGAGTTGTTGACAGATGCATTGTGAATTTGTGAGACGAGCATTGTAATATTTCTTTACTTTATTGTGTATTAATTAATATACGAGTTTGATGATTTATAAATTATTTATTCAGTATCCTATATATATATATATATATATATATATATATATATATATATATATATATACACAACATATATATATATATATATGTCGCAGAACGGCCTCGTTCTCACGACATCTCCTTTAGTTATTGCAGATTTAGTGGGCGTCATCAGGATAAAATGCGAGCATAAAACACGAGGCCAACGGTTTATACACTTTTAATTTAGATTTAAAAGACATTTTAACATAGTTTAGACCGAGCAGCGGGTTCAGGGCACCCGCTCATACTTCTTAACTTAACACTTTCTTTAAAATACTCCATGGTCCAACTCGACCTATTGCCATCAACCGAATGTGTCTCAAAAACTTATCAGTCTACCCAAGTAGATACTACTCAAAGTATAGAGGGCGTCCTTGACCACGCTCAAGACATGCTCTGCTCTCATTGGTCGTTTATTAAATCACAATATTCATAACTTTTATTAGGTTAGAACGATCTTTTAGTTATAGAAACATTTAAGACATCAAACCATATTAAATTATCAATTTTAGAAGCAATTAAAATGTAAACAAATAATATTGTGGGTGTGATTGTAGTATTTATTTTTTTAAGTTATTTAGAGGTAACCTCAGTTTGATTGTATTTTTCAATACGGTCGGTTAAATAAATAAAGCCCTTACCAGGGGCTTTATTTATTTAACCAATTTAAAGAAGTATAATTTCTAACGCGTGTACATAAGTACACAGACACCATTTTTTCTTTTACTTAGTTCATATTTATATAATTTAACAGTCATATTGTCCTGCAAATTGCGTGGTACGTTATCCCGGTCCTACACTCAGAAGTTGTTAATACCACAAGACCATTTTTATCATTACTAACAGTAGGACAAAAATATGTAGGCCACTAAACCATCCAGCATCCCTCCGAATTATGACGAGGCGCCACAGGACCATGGGTATGACTGCCGTGACACCTCGATGCAAGCCGACAAGTAGAGGTGTCCCAGAGCTAGACACCCCACGGTACTGGGTGTGGCTATCCGGGATTTATCCTATGCTGAAGCGACGCGTTGTTTTTGCCATTAGAGTTGTAAATGCCTACAGGCGACGGTAATGACTTTCTATGAGGTGGGCTGTCTTCGCCAGCTACACAATAAAAAGACATTATTCCAGATGTAGAAGTAACATAAGAGAAACGAGGTTTAATTATTTGACAGTAAACAAAATGAAAATTGTCATTTAAAAATAAAACAATTCCTTTTATGGGCATTAACTTTCTCATTTTGCGTTTGGTGTCGGCGCCGCCTTTGATCTGCGATGACGCCGCACATCAAAGGCGCCGCCCGGGGCACCCCGAATTAACTACCGCCCTTTGTTGTTTTAACTAATTACCGTAAAATTTAAACACTTTTTCCAAGTAAATAAAATAGATAAACCAAAGTGCTTGGTTAAATCAATGCATTGGATATACACATATTCTTCGGGAAAACAATGCAAGTGGTCAATGTTGAATATATAATACTGTTACATACCGACAAAGCAATGCGCACCTGGTTTATTACCTTTTCTTGATTTGGACTTCTTTTGTTTACTTTGTGTTTAAAATTTGCAATTAGACAATAGCCTATTGTTATAATTTTCGTTCGCTGGAATAATTAACCAGGTGTACAGATTACGGTTCTCGGAAACCTCAGTCGACGCGGTCCTATGTTGTATTGCACAGTTAACTATAAAACAATGCCCGAACGGAGGGGTGAGGCAGTCAACCGAGGATTCAGATACAAGGCTTGTGCATTCGATGAGCGATATAGTGACGGACTTTGCGCGTGTTATTCAATCGTGCAGTTTGTACTAGTAGTGTCTTGTTATATTTGTACCTATGTTATACGTGTTTGTGTAGTTCTAGTAAATTCTATAGTAATTCCAACTGCATTTTAATACGAGTCCTGTAGCTCATAACAATACGCTGCGATCGCGTAAGAAAAAATCCGAAAAGTGGTACTATTCAAGACTACAATCCTATCACTGTACCAAATGACATTGCCCAATTTGTTCGGAAAGTTGGGACTGAAACACAATCGCATGAGCCTTTATGCTCTTGTCACTATTTTGTCGAAAAATTAAATGATTTTCATAGAAACTTTTACACCGTTGAACCAGGTTTAACAGAAATCTTAAGTTTTCCAGGGCAATATTTCTTAGAGAACAAATAAATAAATAAAAAAAAGTTACAACGTTCAAAACTAGATGGCGCTGTTCTTTATTAACACACTGCCTTTCTAACTCCTCACTTCACTTCACCAACAGTGGCTGGCGGTGGATCCCTGCGACGGAATCATGGGAGGACTATATTATACTGGTATGCTGTAGAGACTTACATTCGTTCTTGGGCGCCGGCGGTTTCCTCGTCGCCCAGTTGGTCCGGATTGATCTCGAGCCGAGCCACTGGCCGTTCATCGAAGTGATGGCGGACTCGGCTTCCTGTCAACATAGAGAACCATATGATACATATAAATATACACAGCTCCGTAGTTTTTTCGTCGTTTTGGTATCACGCCAAAGAAGGTATGCACTGAAAATAAGTGTCGTCTCGCAAATAAGGCTGCATGTCCATTGAAGCGAAACAGAGAAATTAACTGAACGTTGGCAAAAAAACAATTGACGAATGATTTTGAAACATTCTTGATTAGTGCTCTGGTCCTATTGGTCTTAGCTTGATGATAACCAACAGCCTTCCTCGATAAATGTAATATCCAACACTGAAATAATTATTTGAATCGGACCAGTGGTTCCTGAGATTAGCGCGTTCAAACAAACAAACAAACTCTACAGCTTTATATTATTAGTATCGATATAGGTATATAAGATAAATAAATATAAGATAAAACTCTCTCACTGTCACCACACCCTGCCAAAATCTCCGCTTTTATTATGTTACGTTGCAGAGAAATGACTTTTAGGCTGTTCTGTTTAAGTAATGAAAGCTTTTTAACTATCCCACTGGAAGTCTTTAATTATTCGGCATCAAAAGCATATATATGTTGAGCAGGGACATAAGTTACTACCATAACAAATTTCATGTTAATCGGTCCAGTTGTTTCGCAGATTAGCCGGTACGAACAGACAGATAAATAGACAAACAGAGAAACAAACAATTTGAAAAAAAAAACTAAATTAGTTCTGTTTCAATGCTTACATCCGCCTGTCTCGGTTTTTAGCATTTTTTTCAATGTACAGAAATTTGACCTCTACAATTTTATTATATGTATAGATACTACTCGCGAAAACAAAATTTCACATCTGTACTTACTGATTTCTTTAAAAAAGAGACGAAGCCATAGCCTTTTGATTTTAATGTCTGTGGATCTCGGACGACTCTGCAATCTCTGAAACAAAAAAGAAAAAGTTTATTTATGGTCACCACAACAAATATCTTATAATTGATCAATCTGCCAAGTTCCTCTGAGACCCAACACTACTATCAATATGTTACAACCTAGGCGCCGACGAAGACAAATTCGTCGTACAGATTTTTAGAAGCACATTTATTACCCGCCCTGTTTCGTAAAGTCTACCAGCTCACCTGATGTGAAGTGAGTATCGTCATCTGAACATTTGCAACACCAAAAGTGCAATGTGCTGCCGGCCTTAAAGGGGGGACAGGTACCTGCACATTGATGCCCGAATAAACCTCAAGGTTGTCATGGCATACTGTAGACCCGGGGCCCCAACCTATTCAGGGGCCCTCTTGCATCTAGGGAGATCCTCTTGCAGAGGAGTCTTCACCCCTGCCGTCGAAGTGAGTTAGCTCTTCCAGGGGCTTTCTCGAGCACTTTTGCGCTAGGATCGGTGTGGGCGTAACTACGTTCTAAGTCTCATACCATAGGATGATTTTAGTGGGTATTAGCCATTGTACGTCCAATGATCTCGAGTCTTCACACAAGCTGATCAATTACTGTTTGGATTGCCTTTAATGGATGGAATGCCTCCGTAATTGATAACAGGCTAATCTCTTGCAAAGAACCCGGTATGTGCGAAATGAATTTCCCCGCTTGAAAAAAAAAGACCCGGGGCCCAATTCTGCTATTACTATGTGGGCAAAATCGCCGGACACTGTCGTCTCAATCGTAGCTTTGTCTGATTTCGGTATTGTTATATCTATACCCAAACCTCGTGTTATTCTATACAAGAATACTACTTTTTTGGAATAAGAAAATACGACAATTGTGAAATAGGAAATTTACCGTAAAAAATGTGCAAGTTGATGGGCGTGCAAACGTCAAAACCAGTCAAACGTAAAATAAATTATTGTATAGACATGGAGTATATCTCTAAGTTTTTTATTGATAAATCAATTTACAGTGACCCGTATAAGGTGGCGAGATGGATGCTCTACCATTTCTAAGGAAAATCTTCCAGCTACGCTATTGTTATGCCTCGCAGGCCTTTTTTTTGGCCAGGGGAAATCCTTTTGAGGACTAAGCCGCGACAGGCACAGAAGCCTGGGGGTGCTCGCGACCCGGTGAGAGTGTGGGATTCGCCAGATCGGGGGTGGCACTAGCGTGCCCGGTCAGAACCGGAGCCACGCTATTGCCACTCCCCAGTTAGGGATACCAACTAAAACCCCTGGGTGTTCCGTTCTTCGCCTTATGCCAGGGCTACGGGTGTAGGCTATCCTGTCTCCGCGTGCCCTGGCAGGCATGGGCCCCGCTCACTGGGCCTCTTCCAATGCTGGGGGAGCTACTCCTCCGGCCCTATTCGGTCTATTCCAGGCGTGGGGCGGTCTGTAACGCGCCCCACGGGAAGAGAGATGTGCGCGCGCGGAACACTCGCGCTCTCATCTCGACGGCATGTGCGGGTGAGTGAGAACCTCTATACCCCTAGAGGCCCCACCCGCGCCGCCCGTTTACGGTGGCCGAAGGTCTAGGTCAGACCTCCGGCGACGGCGCGTCCTCCTTTGTCGGGAGCGGAGCAAAGACGTGCGCTCACGCTCCCGTTCCGCCTCCTCCTTCGCAAACATGACGTGTTTGCAGAAGGAGGAGACGGCGTCCCATCCGGTTCGGCTCACGACCATAGTGCGAACCACGGCTGGGAGCGAAAGGTCGAATCCGGTAAGGGCGACGAGCTCTCGGCGCTGCTCCGTCCATGCAGGACATTCCTGTAGGGTATGCAGCGCCGTAATGTATCCTCGTCGTCTGTGTCGCAATGGTGACACCCTGACGTAGCCTCACGGCCGAGGCGACACAGATACCTCCCGAAGCAGCCGTGCCCCGAGACGACCTGCGTCAGCCGAAACGTCAGGGTGCCGTAGTCACGTCCAATCCATGCTTGCAGGACGGGATGCCTCGCAGGCCTAGGCCAATATATTACAGTTGGAAATTTGTATATATTCTTTGTGGGTGTCGGGAATCCTTTGCGACCTCAATTATTGCACAGCGCCATCTATTGGTCTTATAAACGTTCCACTACGTAAAGAACTTAAACAGGAAAATCCGGATTTTTTCCGGTTACGGAACATTAAAAATAGCAACTCGTAAATATTTAGCCCGAATAAAGTGACTGAACTAAATAGTATTCATGCGTTTTCGAGAAGTTTTTTTAGTTCTACCCTACATTTTGCCAAGCTAATAATTTCTCGGAGCGCATCACAGTGCGGTAGTTTCGTCTGATGAAAAGCCTCCAAGACTCTCGCATGAGATGGTCGGCTGCGGTCCGACTGATAGCGATTAATAAGCAACAGGAAGTAACACGGGTCCGAATATTGAGCCGATAAAGTGAAAAGAAGAGAAAAGAGTTTTATCTGTGCAGGAACGGAGAAAGAATACAATTTCCTGCATTGGGGTGGCCTGTCGTAAAAAGCGACAAAACAACCCACAGGTGGTAGGGTATTTACTCGACTGGATGGCTACCATCCCTGGTCTAAAGTATGCCTCTATAACAACCGTGTGTTGTGTTCCGATATTAGTGACCAGGTTCCAGTCTCCCTTAAGAGAGCAACAGCGCATTTGTTGCAAATGTCCATAGGCGATGGTAATCGCTTTCCATCAAGTGGACCGTCTGCCTGTCTGCTGAACTCCTACAATAAAAAAAAAGTAATAGACCTAAAACTTCTCCACTTAGATGATATAAGAATCTTGAGATGGATGTGTTACAAGAATAAGCAAGGTAAGGTTGTAACTGTTCCACTACATGGGGAAAGGGTACATATGGAGCAATCTTTGAAAGTTGCACATGTGATGGAAATATTGAGAGGAAGAAGTCTAAGGTGGTGATGGGTATGTAATGAGGTATGAAATTCATGTGACAACAGAGTGTTCAACTGGAAGATCAACAGATACAAATAATTACTAAAGGTAGAACAAAAAGAAACTGATGGTGTTCAAACTGTCCTCCATTTATTACTTTCATTCATTTGTAATTGATTTAATAAATTCAATTGTTTAAATTTGTTCATATTCGTTTATTTAGCGACAGTTTTACTTTTTGTCGCGCGAGTTAAGTGAGGACAAAAAACTGCGGCGAGAGTCACTCGCTGCGCCCGTCGTGTACGTACGTTCGGTAAGTTTCGTTCCTTGAATTCGCATCAAAAGAGACTGATTTCGTGTTTTGTGGAAATTTTGCGACCTTCGCTATCCAGTCTATCAGTATTGCATGCTCTGTTGTTTTACGGGCAAATTTTTAACGCACTTGTTCAATTTAGAAACCTGCCGGTAAACTTCAAGTAAAATTTTGGTTTCGTTTTGCCACCTGTTCGTTGCCATTCGTTTTTCCACTTCTCCGTTGAAGTTTCACTTCTACTATGTGTCCCAGCACACATTGCGATTTTTCTCTGTTTACATTTCAAATTCCAATTTCAATATTCAAGCGTTTGAAAAAGGAACAAGTCGATTTATTAACATAAGCGACCCGCTGTCAGATGCGCCGCAACCTCTTGGCAATACTCCAAATAGGGACTCTTACATATTGTTTATTGACATATATAAGAGATTGTCCCAGTATTTTTATTAAAACATAAATAGTCGCAACATTGTCTATTGTATGATTTTTCTGTTCATCTCGCGTTATTCCTAGTCGCTACTTATATTAAGGCTGATTTACATTGAGTCAATGCCACTCAGTATCGGCTTCTACGCAAGACGACCAAAACTAAAATTTACAAAATAGTTCTAACGGATACAATGTCTATCGTGCAAAAGAGAATGAAAACAAGGTTTCCATAGTCGAAGGCAACTGCTTAGAAAATAAATATATGTTTTTATTTATTTAATTTATTATATTTTATATATGTATATTTAAATATATTTTTATATAATTTATTATATTTTATATATGTATATTTAAATATATTTTTATATTATTTCTATTTAATTTTCTTCAATTTACTTTATTTTACAGACAACACCGAGTGGGCCTTTCATACAACGAATTCTATGGTCATCTACTGTCATACGCCCTATTCTAATTACTGGTCGAAATCTGGACGCTTTACCTCAAGGAAGAGAACCATCTGTTAGTGGCACTGACCATCCATAAGATTTTGGACCTAACAAGGCGAGACGACGGTAGCTGGAGGGTCTGAACCAACGTTGAAATTGAAAATCTCGTGGCCGAGCCTATCATAATACGAGAGATAAAATCTCATCGCCTCCGTTGGCTCGGTCACGTTGAACGGATGGGAGAGAATCGAAGCGTGAAGAGGGTCTATTTGGGCCGATTGGATGGACGGCGTCCGGTCGCTCGCCCCAAGTACCGGTAAAGGGACAGAATGAAGGCAGACCTGTGTGAGTTTCAAGCCCATTACTAGCTCATAACTGGAGTTAGTTAGTTACTTCAGTAATACTGCACTTGTGTGAATTGATTTGAAGTCGGTACAGTACTGTCGAGCCTGTGCTGGATTCAATTTTCTGAATGAAAATTTTGGAGCCAGTCTGCTGCCCTAATATCTGCGCCAACGATACTTCGTCTAAAGGACGAAATCAGTCATTGATCAGTCCATAGATAAAATACACTATAATTATAAAATTACATACATACATAACTTCACGCCAGGTCCCTTGCGGAGTAGGCACGAACAACAGAGCGTCAATCAGGCTTATTCTTACACACCTCACTTGCCTCTTTGACATTCATAGCTCTTGTCATGCACGCTCGTCTGTTCTTAAGGCTCCTGACATCACCTTCTGCTAGTACACGATCAATGTGATCATGGAAGATGTGTCGTGGCCTTCCGCGACTTCTGCATCCATCCACTTTTGCATTGTATATCTGTTTAGTCATTCTTTCATCATACATTCTTTCCACATGCCCGAACCACCGGAGCATTCCTTTCCTTACCTTCACCCCGACACTCTCTTTCAGATCAACTCTCTTTCTTACTTCGGTATTAAGAACGCGGTCTGCGAGTGTGACTCCGCAGATTTTGCGTAGTGCTCGAATCTCGACGGCGTTTACTCTACTCTCTCTCTCTCTCTACAAAATTATTAATAATAATAATCGGGAGCCAAACACACATATTGCATATCCCCAAATTAAGCAAGTTACGCTTGTGTTATGAGTAATATACAACGGACTACTCTGGGAACGATCCCAGACACCCAGACCGTAGTAAATAAAGGACAAAATACGTTTCCGAAATTTACCAGGAATCGAATCGAAGTGAGGTAGGCCGGCAAAGCATTAGCCCGATCAACCATAGAGGCCGTCTGAATTGAGGAGCCTCTCTAGAATAAAATTTCGAAACATTCACCACCTCACCCGACAGATGGTACCGATTGCATGATTGCAGTAGACAGACAAACGGCCCACTTTATGGAGAATTGGTTACCATCGTCTATGGACATTTGTAACACCAAAGGTGCTACAAATGCTCTGCTGCTCTCTTAACGGCGACTAGATGAGAGAGACAGACTAGAGACCTGGTAACTTATGCCCTACCATTTACCCGTCTGGATGGCTACCACCCCTGGTCTACAGTATGCTGCCATAAAAACCTTGAGTTGTTTTCCGGCGTTAGTGACCAGGTTCCTCCCTTTAGCGCCTTTGGTTTTACAAATATCTATAGGGGATGGTAACCACTCTCCATCAAGTGGACCGTCTGCCCACTGAATTTTCGTAATGAAAAAATGTTGTTTATGACAACGTGAATATTTGTTAGTGTTAAATTAGAAACAATCAAATGAATCATTCTGTATAATTTTGTGGTACAAACGACAGTGTCTATTTCCTCAACTGAAGCTGAGATTATAGCTGCTAGTGAATCTGCACAAGAGATTTTATGGTTGAATCGTCTTATCGGTGATTTGATTAAAACTGGAAAACCAATACTGAACTTAGACAACGAGTCAGCTGTAAAACTTGCGCAAAATCCAAAGTACGAATATCATAAGCGTACTAAGCATATTAAGCTTAAACACTTCTTTGTGAGAGAATGTGTTAGCAATGGAGAATTTACTGTCAGACACGTCTCCTCGGACTGCTCTGGCCGACATGCTGAACCACTATTTGGTCCGCGATTGCATGATTTGAGTTCTAGAATGGGATTAAAGAATTTATTAACATAAATTCTTCAAATTTCCGAGGATGTGAAGTATCCATATACAAAACTATTTTGTTATGTTTCATAAAACTGACTTTGCTACTTAGCAACACATTGTTATTCTTTGACTTATAACAAAATGAAAACCACAATATTATACAGAAAGATTCATTAAATCGTTTCTAATTTAACAGTTAGTAAATTAAAAAACGCGATTACAAACTTTATAAAAGTCGTGGTAGCGTAATGGTTAGTGCACGCGACCCTAAATCGAAGGGCGCGGGTTCGATCCTGGTCGGAACGCATGCACCTTTTAGGCAGTTTTCTGATCTAATGTGCATATTGTTACAATTACCACGTGCTGACAACGGTGAAGGAAAACATCGTGATTCAACCTGCACATCGAGATAAACGATGTGTCAAACCTGCCAAGCCGCCTTGGACAAGCGTGGCGGGTATACTGTTCGTTCCCCCTATAATGGGAGGCCCGAGCTCAGCAGTGGGATATTTATGGGCTGATATTATATTATATATTATATAATCGGTCTATTCTATATACAATGTATCCTTATGGATATTCGGAATACACGTCATCACTGTGACAAGTTTCGTTCATATGTTATTTAGCTTTCAAAAAGCTTACAATCACAGTGCCATCTTTTTCGATATTTTCGTCTATCCTGTGGAAATGACGTCATTTATCGGGATGAAAATTATCCTAAGCATTAATTCGGGATATTTATCATCTCTGTGACGAGTTCCGTTTATATATGTTATTTAGTTTTCAAAAAACATGCGATATTTTCATCTATCCCGCGGCAAAGAGGCATTTACCAGGATAAAAAGTATCCTAAGTGACGCCTCGGGATACGAGTTAACTCTATGTGGAGTTGCATTTAAATATGTTCAGCAGTTTTCACGTGATGCTCTAGATAGAAGATTGACTTACGATATTTCTCCAAACGGTGCAAACGCGTCCCTGAGGCTTTGGGTCTCTATTTCTGGACTCAAATCGCCAACGAAAATGTGGTAGTGTTCTGAAACAAAAGGAAATTGAATCCAATAAATAATACATCTTTGTAAAACACTTTTATTAGGCGACAATGATTTTCTTTAAGAACTGTTGAGGACAGAGAGCACCCCCCCTGACCCACACACAGCACACCTATTCTCCGCGCCCCGCATACCGCCGTCGCCTATAGCTCGCGCAATTAGCAGCTAGGCGTCGAACGGGATGCGGGATATAGGAGTCGCCTTGGAGGCAAAATCATACACAATTCTCACAAGTCACAATTCACATTGAGGACTTACCACTCTCTCTCTCGAATCTCGCACAATTTGTAATTATGTACTTATTATGTATATATTTTGATTCTAAGTTATATTTTAAAAATCATAATAATAATCATACAGTCCATTATATAGTTTAATTTCCAAACAAGAAGTAACTACCACCAATAAGAACTTTAAAGAAGGCTACAAACTTACTATAACTCAATATCCTCCCTAGTTGTAACATTTGTGTATTTATAAAGGCTGAGTCTATTCGCACGGGCACCGTACGAATAAATATAATTTATTCGTCCAGTACCCGTACAAATAGTCACGTCGAATGGCTGAGTCTATTAATACGGGTACTGAAAATGTTCTTAAAAAGGCTCGGCCAAAAAAAAACCTAACCTAACCTAATTAAAGATTGAAAATAAGTATTTTACGAAGTTCTTCCAATCCATACAAGAGCAGTACGCAAATATAATACGTCCGGCGTAACTTGGCGAATGTGAACATAGGCTCTGCGAACTTTAGCCCATGTAAACTCGATAAGAAAATACAGTGACCAACTAGTACAAAGCAATGAAAAAATACAGGGATGAAGGGCGACCAATTGTATTCACTGACGAGTCGTATGCCCACTCATCACACGAGTATACATGCTCTAAAGTTCGCAGAGCCTATCTTCACATTTGCCAAGTTACGCCGGCCGTATTATACCCGCGTATACTTTGTAGTAACATTAAGCAGATCTTGTTCCGTAATGTACAGCGCCATTACACATAGGGACTAATCGTGTATGTGTAAGAAAATTATTTTTGGGTGGTTATAAAAAAAATAACCACGAACCTCTCTTTCTTCTTACCTATATTAAAAATGTTCCGATTTGTTCATAATAAATAAAGGTGCCGTGTATCTATACCCCACCCTCATTTTAGAATTTATTTATTTATTTTTATTTTCATGTTTTCAATAATTCTTTAAAACATGCCATTAAAACAAACCTAACCTAACCTAATTAAAAAACAAGCTAATCATCCAATTCATTCTTAATTTAAAAAAAAATAATTGAATGTCTGTACGAATAAATATAATTTATTCGTCCAGTACCCGTACAAATAGTCACACCGATTTATAAATGTGTCTTTGAAGTCCACGGACCATAAAAATGGACCGGACTTTTGGAAGGCTTGCGTGGGGCCATAGTAAAGCAAACCTTCAGGCCCCTTGATAAATTTGATGTAAATGTGGCGTGGCACTGATCGGCGGTTGTCCCTGTGTACACCATATAGTAACGCACTCAAGGACAAGCCCCGGCAAGACAAACCAATCTTTCCCATAATTTACACTGTTTATTTCTCTTTATACAAAATCACATATATGGTTAGGCAAGTAAAAGATCTTAGCTTAATCTCAGTCTAAATTACAATATTGTAGGACAACCTTTTTATACGTTTATTTTTCTACAAATTTTTGCGTTTTGTTGACATTGTCATTCCTTTGACTCGAAATTATTGAAGTGAAACTTTTTTACGGCGTTGAAAAAAACTTTACCGTCACATTTTCGGTTACGTGCCATCTTTTTCTTGCCGATTCGACCGTAGTAGGGGCTTTATTTATTTAACCAATTTCTGTAAAGTTGTATATAGTAGATCATTTTTCGAAAAATAAGGTCATAAAGAAGTTTCACTTCTTACGTGTACACTAGTAGACGCACACATTTTTTTCTGTATTTTATTGTAAAATCAGAAATTAAGTAATTCCTATATTCTTCTTTATCCGCTACATATTGGTGACCATATCGATAATGGAGCACGAAAATAAAGGTCACACCTCCCGATTTATGCCGAGTCGGAGTGCGACTATCCCTTTTGGGCTGAAGAACCAGCGGGGTGGTCTGCGCAAGTAGAAGGCAAAAAGAAAGCTGAAAAGCGGCCGAAACGTCGGAATAACCAAAAATCAAATAAATTACCGAGCTTAAAACCGTTAAAACGTAGTTTTAATACGAAAATTATCTAAGGCACATTGTATACATACATTCCCAGTGCTCTACGATGAATCCGCAGTTGAATTCATCTCTATATTTATTTGGCATTCTGATTATCATATAAAATCAAGTTTATCTGTCGTTTTGCGTAATTTTATGTATCGAGGTCGCTACCTGATGTTGTGTCGTGATGATACATTATGCATTAGTGTTGGAATTTGCATGTTTTCTGTTGGGCGGAGTCGCGATGATTTGCTATGTTACGCCTCATTTGTTCCGCTAGTTCTTTTTACGGTTCCGTAGTAATTTGGGTAAGAACGGAACACTTACAGAGATATGTTAATCGACAAATTTTACGCCGTGGCAAAAAAAAATACATCAACCCTTCTTAGTCGTCATTTAAATTAAGAAATATAAAATTCAAATCGGATTACATCGAACGCCTCGAAAAACAAACGAGATCATTATTGTATCGAGCCGCACACTGAACAGATGTTATAGCTTCCTGATTGAAAATATAAAGAAAATATTCCATGAACCAGTCTATCATTTGAAGATCCGTACCGAGCTCAAGCCCTGGGTGCGCCACTGACACCCTTTCCAACAGCATTTTCCATTAGTAGCTCACAACGCCCGAAATGCTCCGTTAGCCGTTCCACATGGCGATCGCGGTCGTTGTGCTCGTGGCGAAAACGTCACTAATGATGCCATCGTTTTCAATCACACAACGCTCACAACTACCCATGTCAAGAGGTGGGTCGAATAACCGTTCCATTTGGGTTTGAGATTGTAATGCCGGCAAGCAAGTGGAACGGGAAAAATCGCGGTCGTTGTAAGTCCCTAATGGAACGTAACCTAACAGAGCGTTCCACTAGTATAGTATCTCACAACGCCCAAAATTCTCCGTCTGCCGTTCCACAAGGCGACTGCGGTCGTTGTGGTCGTGGCGAAAATGTCACAACAACAATACACAACGCTCACAGCGACCCATGTCAAGAGGTGGGTTGAATAATTGTTCCACTTGAACTTGGGTAAAATCGCTGTTATGAACGTGGTCATTGTAAGCCCCTAATGGAACGCAGCCAAAGCATTTATTCTATTTTGACAGCTCGATGACGGATTAATTAGTATGTCCCCATGGCGTTACCGACTCGATTTGTTATAACAATCATCAT